>JAWPHD010003637.1:0-210821 GCA_037043455.1 Cyrtodaria siliqua | reverse complement strand
TTCCTTGGTTCTCCAGTGTTTCCCTAGTTCTTTAGTGGTTCTAAGGTTTCCTTGGTTCTCCACTGTTTCATTTCCAGTGTTTCCTTGGTTCTCCAGTGTTTCTCCAGTGTTTCCTTGGTTCTCCAGTGTTTCCTTGGTTATGTATTATTTTCCCACATAGACAACAATAACACTACCATCCTTCACTTGTGGCTATTAAGCCTCAATTGGGATTTCTTCAATCGTCAGTGTACACTAAATTCAAGGATTACCTCATCTATGTGTCTTGTTTGAACATATTTCAGATACTTTGACAAGTGTCTTCAGTACGTGGTATTCTCCAATGCTAAGATGGGAGTGAATGCCGAGCATGCAGCTATGGACGCTACCGTGAGTAGACCAAGCAAACTAGCAAAATGTTGAAAATGTGCCACACATGTTTAAAACTCTTAAGTTCCAACTATACTATGTTTTATTTTGTAAACAAATGCATTTTTTTTTATTTATTTATGTCTCACTGCATCAAAAATATAAACTAAAAATATAAGATTTTATACTATTCATAACAAGCTACAATTACATTTCATTGTATAAATAGTGTAAGCATGTACTATATAGTATTTAGGTGTATGTATGTAGTATTAGTGTAAGTATGTAGTAAGTGTGTAGTTATTCGTGTAAGTATGTAATAATTAGTGTATGTATGTAGTAAGTGTGTAGTTATTCGTGTAAGTATGTAATAATTAGTGTATGTATGTAGTAATTAGTGTATGTAGTTATTAGTGTAAATATGTAGTGTATGTATGTAGTAATTAGTGTACATATGTAGTAAATTAGTCGTATGTATGTAATAATCAGTGTATGTAGTAGTAATTAGTGTATGTAGTAATTAGTGTAAGTATGTAGTAATTAGTGTAAGTATGAAGTGTAAGTGTAGTAATTAGTGTACATATGTAGTAATTAGTGTATCGTATGTAATAATCAGTGTATGTATGTAGTAATTAGTGTAAGTATGTAGTAATTAGTGTAAGTATGTAGTAATTAGTGTAAGTATGAAGTGTAAGTGTAGTAATTAGTGTACATATGTAGTAATTAGTGTATGTATGTAATAAGTAGTGTCAGTATGTAGTAATTAGTTTCAGTATGTAGTAATTAGTGTACGTATATAGTAATTAGTGTAAGTATAATAATAGTCTAAGTTTATAATAATTTGTGTAATAGACAAAAAAATAGTGAACGTTTATAGTAATTAGTGTAAGAGACCATAGATAATGAGTTTATAGTAATTAATCCTAGAGGCAATAAATAGTGTAAGTATGCAGTAATTTGTGTAATAGCCAATAAATAGTGTAAGTATGCAGTAATTGTGTAACAGCCAATAAATAATAATTACTGTAAAAGATAATAGTGTATAATAGACCGTGTAGCCAGGAGTTATCTCCACAGACACAATGATTATCCTAACTGCTGTGTATATTTGTAGGTACCCAGGTCGTATCTGGGAGTATGCGATCCTAACTGCTGTGTATATTTTGTAGTTACAGGTCGTATCTGGAGTATGCGATCCTAACTGCTGTGTATATTTGTAGTTACCAGGTCGTATCTGGGAGTATGCGATCCTAACTGCTGTGTATATTTGTAGTTACCAGGTCGAATCTGGGAGTATGCGATCCTAACTGTTGTGTATATTTGTAGTTACCAGGTCGTATCTGGGAGTATGCGATCCTAACTGTTGTGTATATTTGTAGTTACCAGGTCGAATCTGGGAGTATGCGATCCTACTGTTGTGTATATTTGTAGTTACCAGGTCGTATCTGGGAGTATGCGATCCTAACTGCTGTGTATATTTGTAGTTACCAGGTCGTATCTGGGAGTATGCGATCCTAACTGCTGTGTATATTTGTAGTTACCAGGTCGTATCTGGGAGTATGCGATCCTAACTGTTGTGTATATTTGTAGTTACCAGGGTCGTACTGGGAGTATGCGATCCTAACTGTTGTGTATATTTGTAGTTACCAGGTCGAATCTGGGAGTATGCGATCCTAACTGTTGTGTATATTTGTAGTTACCAGGTCGTATCTGGGAGTATGCGATCCTAACTGCTGTGTATATTTGTAGTTACCAGGTCGTATCTGGGAGTATGCGATCCTAACTGCTGTGTATATTTGTAGTTACCAGGTCGTATCTGGGAGTATGCGATCCTAACTGCTGGTGTATATTTGTAGTTACCAGGTCGTATCTAACTGCTGTGTATATTTGTAGTTACCAAGTCGTATCTGGGAGTATGCCATCCCTAACTGCTGTGTATATTTGTAGATACCAGGTCGTATCTAACTGCTGTGTATATTTGTAGTTACCAGGTCGTATCTGGGAGTATGCGTTGGCCAACGAGAAGAATGTTTACAACGCCGACGGTGGTTTAGATAAGATTCTCGGAGGCTCAGTTGAAGAAGCTGACACCACCCCAGAAGTAAGCACGTTTTATAAGGGTTAAAAGTAGGGCCAGAATGAGTCGTATTTTCATTACTTACATAATTACTCGGCATATTGAAAAGTGGATGTATGGGAATAATATGACAAGCTTATTTGAACCAGGAGAATTTGTTACATATGGCGTTTAACCATCGCTGATAACAATCTTTCCTTCATGTTGACTTGAAACGGAGCTCATTTCTCCACTTTATTGTGCTGTCACACTGGAATATGCAATAATACCCCACCCAGTCACTGTCAAAGGCGTTCCTAGAACTACCTTTTATATGCTGAGCGTCGAGCAAGGAAGCTATTAGTTCCATTTTTATGAAGCCTTTGATATGACTCATCCGGGGATTGAACCACGACCTCCTGCATGCAAGGCAGATACTCTAACAACAGTGAACCCACGACCTCCTGCATGCAAGGCAGATACTCTACCAACAGTGAACCCACGCCCTCCTGCATGCAAGGCAGATACTCTACCAACAGTGAACCCACGACCTCCTGCATGCAAGGCAGATAACTCGACCAACAGTGAACCCACGACCTCCTGCATGCAAGGCAGATACTCGACCAACAGTGAACCCACGATCTCCTGCATGCAAGGCAGATACTCGACCAACAGTGAACCCACGACTCCTGCATGCAAGGCAGATACTCGACCAACAGTGAACCCACAACCTCCTGCATGCAAGGCAGATACTCGACCAACAGTGAACCCACGACCTCCTGCATGCAAGGCAGATACTCGACCAACAGTGAACCCACGACCTCCTGCATGCAAGGCAGATAACTCTACCAACAGTGAACCCACGACCTCCTGCATGCAAGGCAGATAACTCTACCAACAGTGAACCCACGACCTCCTGCATGCAAGGCAGATAACTCTACCAACAGTGAACCCACGACCTCCTGCATGCAAGGCAGATAACTCTACCAACAGTGAACCCACGACCTCCTGCATGCAAGGCAGATAACTCTACCAACAGGCCAAGCCAATTGAAGCAAGAGAAGCAAAGTTGTCAAACCTTTCATATTTTATTCAAGCCTGAAAGCATCATATGACTTAGTAAAATTGATTTATACAACAAAAAGCAGCGGTTGTCAAGTTTTCCAGACCAAATGTTTTCATTAACAATAATTTAATATGACTTGGTTTTATTCGTATTGTGTTAAAGTTTCTATATCACAAAACTCAAACGTGTCTAACTGTTTACAGGCTGGAGTGGGATCTGAACGCCTTTGAAAATGAACTTACAGAATCTCAAGAACATTTCAAGAAACTGGTAAGTGCATTTTTTTCTCTTTAATCTCTTAAAACCCCTCCTTTGTTAAGATAAATAAATAATTGTTTTGGTCACAGTTGGAGAAACTATGACAACAAATGTTACTGAGTAACCGTAGAAACTGCGATGTGGTAAGAAAATATTACAGAATTTGTCTATGGCTAGATTTGTTATTATATCATCACAGAATGTGTTTATGCTAAAGGACAAGGTATGATAAGGGGGTATTTTGGCCCCCAATGTGTTCAAAATACAAAAAATAATATTACTTATAATATGTTGTGCATGTTGAAGTAAATTGATCATATTCTATCTTCAAACTATATTTTTTATTTATTTTATTTATCTAGAAGAATTAACAGGACTCAAAAAATGGCATTTTTGGTAATTTTGATAATATTTTTTAGATTTTGGACCTTTCTGAGCAAGATTTTGTTCCTAAAAATATAGAGCGCACCTCCGAGCACACAGATTTTTGGCTGATGATGCATCTCTAACAAGTATCTGTTTCAACAAAAATTCAGCTGTGCTCGAGGGTGCGCTCTATTTCCAAGACCAGAAACTGATCGAAAACTGCTAAAAATGAATAAAAAGGTCATTTTTTGAAAGGAAAGGCCTTGTTTGTGAGGCTCTTAAACTCGTTTAGAGCCTTCAAACGTACTTGTAATAATATTGATTCAGTTCATTTGTAACTAAACTAGATATTCAAAACTTGTGCATTAAAACTTTCAATATTGGTGGCCAATTTGTCCTTTATCACACCTAGTCCTTTGGTTTAAACAATATTTATTCAAGAAATGTGGTGAAAAAAATGTCAAAATAATACATGGACAGGATTTATAAATAATCTTTCCATGAATGCTACGTTTGTTAGTATACTAAAGGGAAAAAATAAACGCAACTCGGGGAATTTCTGCTATATATTGTATGTATAATATGCTGCTGTTAATAGAATGATAAATGGCTACATCAGACCTTTCCTTTTCGGAAAAAATACAAAACAACACATAACACCCCAAATGTTATCCCTTCAAAGTTTCATTTTAATATTAATAGAATACATGTTTTTTTCTTAAACAGATGAGCAAACTTAGTATGTAATTTTTTATGCCTTTTTATGAAGGGTGGCATATAGTAGTCGCACTCTCTGTCCGTTCGTCTGTACAACCGTGTCCGCTTCATAACTCTGACAATAATGGACGGATTGTCAAAAGACTTCGCACAATTGCTCACCACAACAAGACGATGTGTCGCGCACAAAATCCAGGTTCGTGACTCCAAGGTCAAGGTCACACTTAAGAGGTCAAAGGTCAAAATCTGTTTGTACAATCGTGTCCGCTTCATAACTCTGACAATAATGAACAGATTTTCAGATAACTTAATTGTGCTCACCACACACAAGACGACGTGTTGCGCACAAAATCCAGGTCCGAGGCTCCAAGGTCAAGGTCACACTTAAGAGGTCAAAGGTCAAAATCCGTTTGTCTGTACAATCGTGTCCGCTTCATAACTCTGACAATAATGGACGGATTTTCAAATAACTTCGTACAATTGCTCACCACAACAAGACGACGTGTCGCGCACAAAATCCAGGTCCGTGGCTCCAAGGTCAAACTTAGAGGTCAAAGGTTGTCCGTTCGTCTGTACAATCGTGTCCGCTTCATAACTCTGACAATAATGGACGGATTTTCAAATAACTTTGCACAATTGCTCACCACAACAAGACGGCATGTCGCACACAAAATCCAGGTCTGTGGCTCCAAGGTTAAGGTCACACTTAGCGGTCAAAGGTCAAATTGTGTCCGACAATAACTCAGGCATTCCTGGATGGTTTTCAAATAACTTGTTTTAATCATAATTGATTTTTTTTTTTAGATTTTTTTGATTCATTTAATTTCTTTTTAAAATTTTATTTTATTGAATTGATTTTTTTTTTATGCCCCTGAAGGGTGGCATATAGTAGTCGCACTGTCTGTCCGTTCGCGTGTACAATCGTGTCCGCTTCATAACTCTGACAATAATGGACGGATTTTCAAATAACTTCGCACAATTGCTCACCACAACAAGACGACGTGTTGTGCACAAAAACCAGGTCCGTGGCTCCAAAGTCAAGGTCTCACTTAGAGGTCAATGTCAAAATCCGTTCGTCTGTACACTCGTATCCGCTTCATAACTCTGACAATAATGGATGGATTTTCAAATAACTTTGCACAATTGCTCACCACAACAAGACGACGTGTCGCGCACAAAATCCAGGTCCGTGGCTCAAAGGTCAAGGTCACACTTAGAGATCAAAGGTCAAAATCCGTTCGTCTATACAATCGTTTCCGCTTCATAACTCGGACAATAATCGACGGATTTTCAAATAACTTCGCACAATTGCTCACCACAACAAGACGTGTCGTGAATTTTTTTTTAAAATTATTTTTGTTTTAAATGTTTTTTTGGAGAAAAAAAATGATTTTTTTTGTGATTTTTTTTTAATTTTTTTTATTGTATTTTATTTTCATTGTTTTATTTGATTTATTTTTTGAAATTATTTTTAATATATCTGTCGTGTTTCATATTGCTCCAAGGTCAAGGTCACACTTACATGTCACTTCGGGGACATTTGTCACTTACTGTGACATTTCTTGTTGATTTCTTTTTTGATTTTTTTATTTTGATTTTTTTTAATATTTTTTTTTAATATTTTTTTTGTAAATCATTGTTAAATATATCTGTTGGTTTCATATTGCTCCAAAGTCAAGGTCACACTTACAGGTCACTTTGGGGGCATTTGTCACTTACTGTGACATTTCTTGTTTACATTAATTTTAGTACTAAAATGGTTCAGATTTTATCACAGCAGTAGCTCAACATTTATGAAATTTGTGTTACAAAGTGTTCTGTGATTAAAAATTCTACAACAGCACATCTTTGTCCTTTCTGTAACTTGCTGCAATCCTATTTTTATAAAAATAATTTGAGATTTCTCTGGAATATTACATGGAATTAAGTGTGCAGTATATAAATTATATAGAGGAAATCCCCGAGTTGCGTTTCTTGTTTTTCCCTTAGTATAAAACATCCACGTTTTGTCACAGAATGTGTTTATTGCCAGCTTCATACAGATTGTCGATTTATTGCCAGCTTTATACAGAATTAATGATATTTGTTTTATTGCCAGGCTAACAGTTTTGATCTGAGAATTGTGGTTCCGGACTACGGTAAAGGCTGGATCAAGAAGAAGAGGTTCTCCCCTGATGGGTTTTTACAGGTATATATCCTATTGTGCTGCTGTTCTCATTGTGTTCTTATATTGAGCTTCATCTGTGTGTTCCCTGAACCTGTCTGTTGGATGGAGAACCAGGCGGTCCCGTATATGGAAGTCTATCCTCTGTGCATGTTAAAGAACCATAGCATTCTATTCGTTATTAAACGTAGGGCAGGTTTCTGGATTTCAATGTATCCTCCTCTCACTGTATCCTCCTCTCACTGGGGCGACACTAAATATCGTGTAATGTGTTGATGAGCAATTCAACAACATTCAGTTCAATTCTGTTTCTGTTTTGTTGCTGCTGCGGGTTCGAATCCCACTGGGAGCTCAACTTGTAAGTGAGGAAGTGTCGATTCTTACAGATGGCGGGAGGTATACAATATTGGTACTACCCAGGAACAAGTGGGTGGTCTACCTCCAACACAAAAATTTGACCATCAAAAATAGCCTAAAATATGCTGAAAAATTACGTTGAACACCAAACCAATTATTTAATTATCTCTATATGACGTGTTTCAGATGGCCATACAGCTGGCTTACTTCAAACTCAACCACAAGTGTGTGAGGACATATGAATCTGCATCTACAAGGTGAAAATAACTAAAATATTTCAAATTTACTTTTTCGAATAATTCATGAAAATAATATTTTTGTGTCGCCTGCGTAGCATGGCAGTCACTTGGGGATCACTTTGTCTATAGTCCGTCCATCTGTCGTCATCCGTCCATCACACTTTAACCTGCAACCTAACCTTGGCCATAAAGTATTTGACCTTTGTTCATGGAATTTAACACATCTTCATTTGACCTCAAGGAATGTCGTTACATTTGTCGAATAACTCTTGACTTTCATTTTGGCAGAGTTATACCCTTTCCATAAAACTTTAACCTAACCAAGCTCATAACTGGTCATAACTTTAAAATTATTTGACCTAAGCTCATGAAACTTCACACACATGTTCATCTTACTCAAAGAAATGTAGCATGGCAGACACTTAGTGATCACTTTGTCCGTCGTCTGTCCGTCACATTTTAACCTGCAACCTAACTTTGGCCATATATTGAAAAGTATGTGACCTATATTCATGAAACTTCACACACATGTTCAAAGAAATGATATTGTTACCTATGACCAATAACTCTGACTTTCATTTAAGCTGAGTTATGCCCCTTTTCATAAGCACATGGCAGGTGACACAAGTGTTCCGTGTCTTCTAGTTAATATACTGAAAGGAAAAAGAAACGCATAATCAAAAAATTGCCTATAATACACTATTATACAGACCTAATTCCACGTAATATTCCAGATATATCTCAACGTGTTTTGTACAAAAAGGGGCTACAACAGAAAGGACAATTCTGTCATGTAGTAGACCTTTTGATCAAAGTATACTTTGTTATACGAAATTTATGAATGTTGAAGTTTCGCTTGAAAGAGTCGAGCCATTTCAGTATCATGTTTAGTGTTAAGAGACTGCAACGTTTAAAGCCTAAGTTTGCTCACCTGCTTGAGCCAAATGTGTATTTTGTCGATAATGAAACTTTAAAGAGGTAACCATTGGTGTGTTCGGTGCTGTTTAAACCTTCTTTCTAAAAGGACTGGCCTAACGTCGCCCTGTACCATTCGATTAGCAGTAGCATATTAAACATACAAAATATAATGGAAATACCCATTATGCGTTTCTTTTTCCTTTCAGTATATATATAGTCGGTTATATGTTTCATTTTCTGGTTGGATAGTAAAGTTTTATTAAAGTTATATTAAAGCTTATGGGATGGGGAGTCGTCCGTCATCCATCAACTTTTGCCTTGTGAACACGATAGGGCCTTCAATATTAATCGGATCTTAACCAAACATTACCAGGGTGTTTAGATCAATGAAAGTCGGACAAGTTCGAAAACCAGCCAGGTCGGATTAGTTTCATCGGAGTTATGGCCCTTGATTTGCTGAATTTTCTGCCTTGTGAACACTCTAGCACCTTCATTTATTATTTGATCTTTACCAAACTTGCACAGACTGTTACTATCAATGAAAGCTCGAACAAGTTCCAAAACCAGCCAGATCGGTTAAGTTCCACCAGAATTATGGCCCTTGATTTGCTAAAAAATGCTATATTCTGCCTTGTGAACCTTCTAGCACTTTCATTTATTATTTGATCTTTACCAAACTTGCACATATTATTAATATCAATGAAATCTTGAGCAAAGTCGAAAACCAGCTAGATCGGATGATTAACACCAGAGTTATGGCCCTTGTTTTACTGAAAAATTCCATTTTCTTCCTTGTGACTGCTCTAGTACCTTTTTATATTTATTATTTGATCTTTACCAAACTTGCACAGATTGTTAATATAACGAATGCTGGGACAAATTCGAAGACCAGCGAGATCGGACTAATAACATTAAAAGTTATGGCCCTTGATTTAGTTAAACATGTTGTATTTTGCCTCAAGATGATAGGGCTTTCATTTTTCATCCGATCTTTGCCAAACTTTACCAAGTTGCTAATATCAATGGAAGCTTGGTCTATTTCGAAAACCAGACAAATTGGATTAGTTGTACCAGTTATGGCCCTTGATTTAGTTAAAAAGCTGTATTTTGTCTCCTTAAGACAATAGGGCCTTCATTTGGCCGGATTTCAACGAAGTTCGCAGGGATGATCAGTACCAAGCCTAGTTGTGCATATCATCACCGTGTTCTGACTAAGATTTTTGGCTTAGTTATGGCCCTTTATTACACAAACCTTGTCCTGACTAGTTCTCCTGAACCTCTGGCCAGATTTCAGCGAAACTTGGCAAGGTTGATCACTATCAAGCCTAGTTGTGCATACCATCGCCATGTTCCAGTTGAATGATTTTGGCAGAGTTGTGGCACTTTAAAGGTTTTAGTACACAAATTTTGTCCGGACCAGTTCTGGTGAACCCCTGGCTGGATTTCAACGAAATTTTGCAGGGATGATCAGTACCAAGCCTAGTTGCGCTTGTCATTGCCATGTTCCGGTTGAATGATTTTTGACGAGTTATGGCCCCTTGTACACAAACATTATCAATGATCATTATCAATGATCAGTACCAAGCCTAGTTGTGCATATCAATGTCGTGTTCCCCACCACAGACTTCATATAGCCAGTAGAGCGATACAGGCCCTCTTGGGCCTCTTGTTATTATTGTTTGCATTTGTACTTGGATTGATAGTGGCTACTCTTGCAGATCGCCGCTAGTCCTTCTCAACAGTTTGTTTGATATATTTGCATATGAGAATGCTACGTGATAGCATGTAGTCTGAATTATCCATTAATTGTGACTGATAAGATTTATCACAGGGTCAGGCTCCATATTTAGGCATCATTCTTGTAGTTACTAACTCAAAGTATTCAACACATTTTCAGTAGAATGGCAGGGTTTGCTTTTATTATTTATGGTACGAGTTAGTTCATTGTATTTCATTCCATATTTGCGATATTTCAGACTGTTTTTCAACAGTCGTACCGAGACAATCCGCCCGGTTACCGAGTCTTCCGTGGCTTGGTGTAAGGCAATGGCACACATGAAGGACACGACACGGGAACAGAAGATTCTCCTCCTGAAGCGGGCGATCAATGCTCAAACAAAATTGAAAAATGAAGCGGTGGCGGCAAAGGGTTGGGACAGACATATCTTTGGCATGTACGCCTGTTGTAAGGAGATGGGAATGAAGCCACCAGCACTCCTGTGTAATAAGGTAAATAATAGTCATGACCCATAGTACATACAGGTCCGAGCCATCAGCATTCATGTGTAATAAGGTGAATAATAGTCATGACCCATAGTTCATACAGGTCCGAGACCATACGAAAAGCTTACTGAGGCCCTTTTAATGTTTTTCTTCTTATTTTTGGTTAGGTATGTAGCAGATGGGGTTAAATTTTGTCTCGAGAGACTTCCAGTGTTTGTTCAACCTACTATTGAAGCTGTTTATACTTGGTGCCGTTACTACATGGTTTGGCAAACTAAATAGAGAGAGCAGGGAGAGGCTACAACCATAACTCTATTCAAATTAGAGTTATTACCCTTCGTAATTTTATTCCTATAGTTCTTGTCCAGAGACACAGACTTGAAAACTGCTAATTGAACTGGAATGAAATTTTCCACAATGATAGAGGTAAAGAGTACAAGAACCCTTACGTTCCGGAGTAAATACAGAATAATCCCTCTTTGTACACTTACATTATAGGGTTAACTGTTCCTGTTTTGATATTTTGAATTTCGCGATGGTATATCAGTCATTTAATGGTCGAAAATTTTGTTTAATGGCGACTCATATCATAGCAGAACTCATATCGTCGCAGAAGTCAGCATTTTAATGTGTTTTTTCTCTCACAACACCTTTCAAGTAAAACTAAATGATGTCATATTTTGACAGTTACATTACATGACTGGATTAGTGATGGGTTATGCACTGTATACAGGGTTCCCACGGATCCTTGAAATCCGTAAAAGTACTTGAGTTTGAAAGAAAATAATTCAAGACCTGGAAAGTGCTTGAAAATCTGATAAGGTACTTGAAAGTCCTTCAATTCTGGATTTTTGCTGTTCATCCCAAAAATGGCTATTGGTTGTGCGTTCCTAGAATATTTGTTGCTGTTTTGAGCATTACATTGCGCGAATATTAGTCCTTGAATTTTGGAAAAAAGGTCCTTGAAAGCCCTTGAATTTGGCCTTCCAATAAGGGTGGGAACCCTGTGTATAATAGTTGCACATTTTTGAACGTCGACCAATAGGATTGCAGAATTTTTGTCACGTACGTTAGAAAACATGTTTATCAGACATCTGTTGAAGTGTCATTTTAAATGTTTTCTTCTGTCTAGAAGTAAAAATTAGCAATTACCAGAATGTATACCCTGCTTTGCACCATTAACGGTCAAACATATCTTGTTGGAATGTGTAGACTTTGATCCTATGGGTCAAAGGTACTACAATGTTAATACTATGAAAGAGTTATTTGAAACTATAGATTTTAGTCTTGTTTTAGATTTCCTGAAAGAAATCAGACTATATAAATCAGTATAATATGTTCTTATATATATTTATTTATTAGCCTGGCAATAAAACAAGTATCATTTATGACGGGCATTTGTTGATTTACATATATAGTTTATATTACTACCATATCTTCCCTTATTTGTAAATAGTTTTATCTTTATATTTTACATTAATTTTTAATTACTACTTCATTTCTTCATCGTTCATCACTTTTTGCGCACAATATGACCTATTTATGTGCAGTAAAACACCATTCATTCATTCTACAAGTAACAATATATATTCCTTAACAGACTTCAATGAACCGTTACTGTTTACCTTTACTCATGTTTATTTTTGTTACAGAATTTGTTCATGCCAGATTTGTTAAGTACATCACAGACACCCACCAAATTCACCGACCTGTGGACCCTGGAGTCATCATGCCTCGGTGGTGGATTTGCTACCGTGAACCCGGAAGGATACGGGGTCTCATATATCATTGTTGGAGAAGATATGCGTAAGTTTACTTAATATTGATGATTAATAAAGTACATTTTTAGCTCGACTTTTCCGTCGTCGTCGTTGTTGTCGTCAGCGTCCCCTGGTTAAAGTTTGTATGTAAACTTGTATCTCCCAAACCTCATTACATAATGGATTGTAACCTCACACATATACGCAGCATCATTAGATGACACCACAGAGTCAGGGGATATAACTCTCGCTTTCACTTTGACAGCATTATGGCCCCTTTTAAACTTAGAAAACTTGGTTCAAGTTTGTATGTAAGCTTGGTTAAAGTTTATATGTAAGCTTCTATCTCCCAAACCACTTTACAGAATGGAATGAAACTTCACACATATACGCAGCATCATTAGATGACATCACAGAGTCAGGTGATATAATCTCGCTTTCACTTTGACAGAATTATGGCCCCTTTTAAACTTAGAAAACTTGGTTCAAGTTTGTATGTAAGCTTGGTTAAAGTTTTTATGTAAGCTTGGTTAAAGTTTGTAGGTTTGTATCTTCCAAACCACTTTACACAATGGATTGAAACTTCACACATATACGCAGCATCATTAGATGACACCACAGAGTTGTGTGATATAACTCTTGCTTTTATTTTGACAGAATTATGGCCCCTTTTAGATTTAGAAAACTTGGTAAAAGTTTGTATGTAAGCTTGGTTAAAGTTTGTAGGTTTGTATCTTCCAAACCACTTTACACAATGGATTGAAACTTCACAAATGGATTCAGCATCATTTGATGACACCACAGAGTCAGTAGACGTAACTCCTGCTATGGCCCCTTTCATACTTAGAAAACTTGGTTAGTTTGTATGCAAGCTTGTATCTCACAAAGTACTTAACATAATAGATTAAAAATTCATATATGGTATAAAGGCGCGATGACGTCATCGTTCAAAGATGGCCGCCTCCATTTATGTTCTTTGCAAATTTTCAATAGGTCACATCTCCTTTATTTTTCATGACATTTTGAAAATTATTTCAGCTTTTTCCAAGTTTTTCAAAGTCCTTTTAAATAAATCCTTTTCGAAAATAGTGCATCAACCCCTTTAAACAAAATTATGGCCCCTTTTGTGCTTAAGAAATTTGGTTAAGTTTGTATGTAAATTTGTATCTCACAAAGTGCTTTACATACTGGATTAAAACTTCACACGTGCATTCATCGTCAGTAGACAACACCACAGAGCCAGGTTCTATAACTCTTGCTTTTATTTTAAGAAAATGATGGCCTCTTGTATTCTTCGAAAAATTGGTTGTTAGTATGTAAGCTTACATCTCCAAAAGTACTTTACATAATGGATTGAAACTTCACACGTGTATTTGGAATCTTGTATAGTCCATGTTTTTATTATAACAAAATTATGTCCCTTTTTATACTTAGAAATCTTGGATAAAGCTTGTATGTAATTGATAATTGATGGTAACCTTGTTTATCAATTGTAATTTCACCAAAGTCGAACGTCTGCAATGTTGGCGGTGCTCTTGTTTATTATTAAATATTGGTGTCCCTGTGGCAGAGTTTAGGCACATGCTTTGTCCTTTCAACCATCCTGAATCACAATCCCACTACTCGGAAGCTGTAACAGGTTCAGTGTAAGCCAACTTGCAGACTTGTTAAGGTTATAGTTTCTATTCAAAGGTAACTTTTTCTCTTATCGTTCCTCAAAACCTATAATCTATGTTTTCACAAAACTTTGCATATCTATGATCTTTATGACAGTAGTCCTATAGCGTACATTCTGGAACATGGCCAAACACACATGCTGCAGAGAGCACCATCTAGTATTCAGTTACATGCAAGCAGGTTTAAGTAAAACTGATACTGCATTAATAAATCGAGGTGTTAATTAATCACGAGTGCCGTGTGTGTCTTTTCATCAGCTCATTCTTTTGTTTTTTTGCAAATATTTGGTGGATTCTAAATAGAGTGGATGTAAACTTTATAATAACTTAAGTATAGTGTACATAATAGAAGATATTTAGTTTGAGACGTTAAGAAACCTGTGTGCCTAAATAATCTTTTGATTTCTATATTTCAGTCATTTTCCACGTCAGTGCTAATCGGTACAACAAGAGTGGGATATCCGCAAGCAAGATGGCCGACGCCATTCTCGACTCTATGCAAGAGATGAAAACCCTTCTGGAATAATCATAAATTGACTTAGAGCAAACAAAGTCGCTGACACCATTTTTGACTCCATGCACAAAACCGTAATAAACTGCAATTGGCTTTTATTAACTACTGTTACTGTGTCACATTCACACATCATACACCAAACATTTACAGTGTGCCTGAAGTGGAAGATGTTGTCAGAAATGGAATATCAAGACTTAAAATTAAAACTTTAAAAAAAAAGTGTTTAGCAAGAAAAATAAACAGAACATGCTGTCAATCAGAAATGTATCCAACCATGCCATTTGACGAGTTAAAACCACATCAGGTATTTACACCTGTAGATAAAGCATATGCTGCCCCACAGACAAACCAAATACACAGTAATGTTGGGAATCAGTTGAAAATTTATGATTGATCATCAGAATTTTTAACCGACTGATGGTCGATTATTCATCGATTAAACATGGCTTCCATGTGACACCATTGTAAGCCTTTTTCAGACTATATTGAAGTACAGTAAAACAGTTCAAGTATGTTTTGGTCATTAAGCAATGGAATGATTTATTTTAAGTATAAATTGTGATACCCGTTTAAAGATATATGATTACTTATTGCAAATTTAAAACTTATTTCATTCTTGTGTACATTTTATTTTAGTACAAGAGAATGAAATAAGTTATAATTTTGCAACACGCGAGTAGCTCGATCAATTAAAAATTGTAATCGATTAATCAGAAAAAAGTCTTCACCGACCGATGCTCGATCAAATAGATCAATCGGAACAGCACTAATACACAATAGAACACATCGTAAATGGCTGTGGCCAGATTGAGCGTGGGCAATTTGGATCTGTGACTAGAAAATATTATTTGGCATAATTTCGGATTCAAATTTTTCAAATCATGAAGGAGATTGTCTTTATATATTACACATTTATAACAGTTAAGTATGGCTTGTACATTAAGTATAGATTGTGGTTGAGTTGTTAGGTTTTAATGTCTGCATCATGCTCGTCTCATACTGGACGCTTGTTATTTTGGTAACGAACAAGGTTTTTACTCCATGGGGGTACAGTAATCTATGCAGCATCACAACATTTGTGGGATGGAACTGCATTTGAAAACAGCCTTCTAAATCTTAAAAATATGTAGATATATGAAAATATAAAACCTGCTTTGCTACATAAACAATAATAAATAAAAAACTATAAAAATAGTAATAAATAGTTTGCCTGAACTACTATGAGTTAAGGTTACCCTTCTGACTTACAGGATTTATTTGTTAACACTGAAAGTGGCATGGTTGTGAGAGTGAAATATTCCATGTGTTTTCGATGAAAGTGTCAGATTGGGGGAATAATTCATAGTGTAAACACTGAAAGTGTCCAGTTGTAGTGAATATTCCAAGAGTAAACAAGTGTAAGTGTTGTGTTTAGGAGAAAATTTCAAACACAAAGTGGTGGGGTAGGGGGAATTTTCCATGTTTTATCACTGAAAGTGGCGTGTTGAGGGGAATATTTTGTATTCAGACATAGTGGGGTATGGGGAATATTTCATGTGTAAACACTGAAAGTGTAGGGGTGGCAGAAATACTTATTTTTTCGTACTGCAGTTTGTATATTTTGCTTCATTCACATTGTTTATCAGTTTTTGTATATATATTGTGTATATATCGCCTATTTTCATATTATAGCTTTTCATATTTATTTTTATTCTATTATAATTGTAAGTTTTATCATGTACAAGCTGTTGCTGTATTGAATCATTTATATTTGTTCTGACGGTCATTGTTTTAAGACGACACATTTTTATGTTTTCACTAAGATGTCCTTGCTTAGTGTAAGCTGTGATACGATTTTAGTATAAATGGCAAGCTCTTTAATTTAATTTTTTTAACTCCTTTGTTTACCATTGGTGACCATTCCCTCCCCACCACACTCCCCCACCCCTACCCCACCCCCTCAGTGTTTTATTTCAAGCATAACACAGTGCATTATATTAAGTTGTGTCACAGTATCACAGTGCAAAGCTCAGATTACTTATGACCTGGAATATTTTACCTGTGTTAAGGCCACCATTTTAAACTTTTGTTTTGCTCTCTGTAGCTTAAATATGGGCTGTAAAATGTATCTTGTAGTCACGATGTACCGCAGTGTCTCCGACATGCTCCCCGTAACTTCCAATTTTGCATATTAACCTGATCATACTGTCAGAACGGTCTTATTCAGATTTCATTTTCATACGATCCAAATGTTCTCCAGTTTGTAATTTGATTACACGTAGGGATTTTCACTGTTAATTTGATACTTTACACTGAATATAGGCCCTGGAATTCCCCTCTACTCACCGTCGTAATATTTTAAACACAATTTTAAAAAATGAAGGGATCAAGGTGTGGGACTCAACTATTATTGTTATAAATCTGAAATGCCTTTATTGAATGACTTTAACATTGAATATAAATTAAAAACCAAGCCGTGAGTTTGGTCTTGTGTTTGTATCATACATGTTTCACTGAACCATGGACAATTGTTGTTTTTACTGTTGTATTTACAATGAATGTCTCAGGATAATAGTGTATAATGCTTGTTCATGTATTGTTATTTCAGCATTGTTATACTTAGTTGTACGTTTGTAAGGACGAGTTTTAAAGGGACTGTTGGCAAGTGGAGAGGGTATTGTTCGAAATATGTGATAACATTTGGATAAAAGGCAGAATTTGTCCTATATCGATAGAAGTTGTTAATGAGAGTGTATATTTCGATGTTTAGAATATGTTATATACGTGAAATATCATTTATGCAGGTTAGAATGTTCTAGGCCCATTCGCCATATTTTTATCTCTATGTAAATGGAGGATGAGCCTGGCATGTTCATCCCTGTTTGGCATCATATAACCTTTCTTGTGTTGGTGCGCCGAAAACCCCAATTTCTATATTTTACATACATTTTTACACGGTATATAGTAGCTAACTTTTAATCATGTATACTATGATGCCAGTGTGAGTCCAGCTAACTTTCTGTTTTGTAATTGTCTTCCTTGCTTCCTTCCTGCCATTTGAGAATTAAGAGCTCAAAAATATTTGAACGCATATTCAAGTAGGTATCCATCAATTCTGGGATAGCGACTGTGCTTTTCAATTTGGTTTAAATACTTATAATTGCATTAAAACTATAAATGTCTTGCATCCAAATTTCCAGCAGTCCCTTTAATGCGATGTTATTTGTGCCGACGTAATGTGCACACTGATAATGACATTGTCATTTGTAACTTTTCCACAGGATGTGCTAAGTTATTTGTTTTATTGATTCTTTTAGTCCGGTGGTAAATGTTCATTTTATTTCTGTACTGAATGTATAGCCATTTGATACAACTTGTAAATGAACCTTTTCTGAATGCACAATCCATCATACGCGTTTATTGTATTATGTACTTATTTATGATTGCTTTTGTTTTCTGTTTTTATTTTAAAGCACATTTGATGAATCATTATAAAGATGCACATAAAATGTCTTTAAGAATTTATTTGTTCAAGACCATATTGATCCTTGTTTCATCACTTGCAACCTTGCATATCTAGTGACCATATTGATCCTTGTTTCATCACTTGCAACCTTGCATATCTGGTGCTGTTGTTATATGAACCATGGGTAAAATCAGTTTCACATCTTTTTTAAAACCTTATTGTCTGGCAAGGTATGTGTTAATTCTGCTATTATTGACTTCTCTGTACAATGTGTTCATCAGTTACAAGCCTTTTACATTACCTCGTCATTCGCGTTATGTAAATGGACATTGTCATTCACGTTACATGCATGGACATCCCCATCCACGTTACATGCATGGACATCCCCATCCACGTTACATGCATGGACATCCCCATCCACGTTACATGCATGGACATTGTCATTCATGTTATATGCATGGACATCCCCATCCACGTTACATGCATGGATATCCCCATCCACGTTACATGCATGGACATCCCCATCCACGTTACATGCATGGACATCCCCATCCACGTTACATGCATGGACATCCCCATCCACGTTACATGCATGGACATCCCCATCCACGTTACATGCATGGACATTGTCATTCATGTTACATGCATGGACATCCCCATCCACGTTACATCCCCATCCACGTTACATGCATGGACATCCCCATCCACGTTACATGCATGGACATCCCCATCCACGTTACATGCATGGACATCCCCATCCACGTTACATGCATGGACATCCCCATCCACGTTACATGCATGGACATCCCCATCCACGTTACATGCATGGACATCCCCATCCACGTTACATGCATGGACATCCCCATCCACGTTACATGCATGGACATCCCCATCCACGTTACATGCATGGACATCCCCATCCACGTTACATGCATGGACATTGTCATTCATGTTACATGCATGGACATCCCCATCCACGTTACATGCATGGACATCCCCATCCACGTTACATGCATGGACATCCCCATCCACGTTACATGCATGGACATCCCCATTCATGTTACATGCATGGACATTGTCATTCACGTCACATGTATGGACATCCCCATCCACGTTACATGTGTGGACATCCCCATCCACGTTACATGTATGGACATCCCCATCCACGTTACATGCATGGACATCCCCATCCACGTTACATGCATGGACATTGTCATTCACGTCACATGTGTGGACATCCCCATCCACGTTACATGCATGGACATCCCCATCCACGTTACATGTATGGACATCCCCATCCACGTTACATGTGTGGACATCCCCATCCACGTTACATGCATGGACATCCCCATCCACGTTACATGCATGGACATCCCCATTCATGTTACATGCATGGACATCCCCATTCATGTTACATGCATGGACATCACCATTTACGTTACATGCATGGACATCCCCATCCACGTTACATGTGTGGACATCCCCATCCACGTTACATGCATGGACATCCCCATCCACGTTACATGCATGGACATCCCCATTCATGTTACATGCATGGACATCCCCATTCATGTTACATGCATGGACATCCCCATTCATGTTACATGCATGGACATCACCATTTACGTTAAGTAGACATCGTCATTCACGTTACATGTGTGGACATTGTCATTCACGTTACATGTATGGACATTGTGATTCATGTTTTACGTTACACGTATGGACATTGCCGTTCACGTTACGTGACATCGTCATTCATGTTACATGTATGGACATTGTGATTTACGTTACGTGGACATCGTCATTCACATTACATGTATGGACATCACCGTTCACGTTACATGTATGGACATTGCGATTCCCGTTACATGTAGACATACCCAATCACGTTACATGTATGGACATTGTGATTTACGCTACGTGGACATCGTCATTCACATTACATGTATGGACATTGCTATTCACGTTACATGTATGGACATCACCGTTCACATTACATGTATGGACAGTGCAATTCCCGTTACATGTATGGACATACCCAATCACGTTACATGTATGGACATACCCAATCATGTTACATGTATGGGCATGCATTCCTGTTTTTGTTGCTGCTGATTTGTGTAGACATTTGTACCAATGTAATGCCTAAATGTATTTTATTAAAATATTTACACTTTCGACAGATTTCATTGTTGTAATCCAAAGTTGTGATAACTAGAATTGTCATCCCGCTGGGGAGGTGTACCTGTGAAGTGTCCTGAATGTGGCTATGAATCTTGAAGAGTAACAGAGTGGACAAGTGTTTACATTATTGGGTCATGGTAACCTTGATCTTGAACCTATTGACCCCAAATGTAAAGGGGTCATTCTCTCATCACGGACGAGCTACCTGTAAAGTTTCATGTGTCTGACTATGAAGAGTTACAGGATGGAAAAGGTCTACAGACCGACTGAATCCAGTAATTTTATAGTCGCACCAACAGCTAAGGTCATATGGCGACTTTCCAGCTTCCATTGGTGGAGGAAGACCCCAGGTGCCCCTCCGGGCAATTTTCGTGCACGGGCGGGCACCTGGGTAGAACCACCGACGTTCCGCAAGCCAGCTGGATAGCTTCCTCACATGAAGATTCCTAGGCCCCTGAGGTGCAGAGGTATCACTGTCACCTACTTTCTCCAAAATATGCATTACGTTAATTTTTTTGTTTAAGTTTGGGCCTGGGGAATTAAGTTTTTGTTATATCTCAGCAAACTAAGTCACTGTCACCTACTTTCTCCAAAATATATGTTATATTAGCATTTTTAACTTTTTATTCGGGCATCAACATTTTTTTATATCTCAGCATTGCCATGTGCAATTAGAATAAAATTTGGACAGTCGGTTGCTGACATGTACCAAAGATCATGCGCGGAAAATGAAAACTAGGTTCAATGTTAAAGCATCCTTCCACTCCTAAACATTTTTTATCGAGAAAAGCTCTATTAATTTCACCATACACACAGGCACTCATCTTTAACATTTTGGAAAACCCATTATTATATGTTATATTATCTCTTGTTTATTTCCTATACAAGTCTATGTAAAACTGGGACCCCCGGGGCGGGGCCAAATTTGACATCAGGGTCACCATTTGAACAAACTTGGTAGAGGACCATAAGCTTATAGTAAATGCAAAATATTAAACCTCTGGCTCTTGCAGTTCCAGAGAAGAAGAGTTTTTTTTGTTTTTCCCTATTCAAGCCTATGTGAAACTGTGACACTGGGGTGGGGCCAAATGTGACCCCAGGGTCATCATTTGAACAAACTTGGTAAAGGACCACAATTTTATAGTAAATGCAAAATATTAAACCTCTGGCTCTTGTAGTTTCAAGAGAATTTTTTTTCTTTTTTTTTCTTATATAAGTCTATGTAAAACTGTGACCCCTGGGGTGGGGCCAAATTAGACCCCAAGGTCACCATTTGAACAAACTTAATAGAGGACATAAGCTGATGCTACATGTAATACATAAAAGCTCTGTGCCATGTGCTTTCAGCGAAGAAGATTTTTTAACGTTTCTTCCCCATATAAGTCGACGAAAAACATGCAAAATCTCAATATACAAACTTTGGATCCCCAGGGCACGGTCATTTTTGACCCCGGGGATTTCATGAACAAATTTGATAGTGTAGGCGTTGGCTATCATTTTAAAAGAAAAGCTGTCGAAATCTGTCCAGCGGTTCTTGAGAGGAAGATTTTTTAAAGGTTTTGACCATATATGGTAATGGCAGCTATCTTGGATGACGCGCTGACCTAATTTTAACAAATCTAAAAAACATTCATCTAAGGATCATACATGTGAAGTTTGGTCAAAATTAGCCAAGCGGTTTCTGAGGAGAAGTAGTTTGATGCAAAAGTTGACGACGACAGACGAAGAGTGATCCCAATAGATCAACGAAGCTTTTGGCTCAGGTGATCTAAAAATATAATGTATCAAAAATATATTGGTAAAACTACTTAAAATAAGTGATAGTATGATACCTGGGAACAAAGAAAAATAAACGTTTTCAAATTATGTTTGACATATTTTATTCATGAATGTTCATGTATTGAGGAAATATACAGTAAATACTTGGTATAAGAAGCAATTATATGCTGCTTATTTTCCTAATGGCATGCACAGTTAACTAGAGAGAAGGGAGAGAGCTGTGTGCAGTTATAGAGAAGGGAGAGAACTGTGCACAGTTAACTATAGAGAAGGGAGAGAACTGTGCACAGTTAACTAGAGAGAAGGGAGAGAACTGTAAATAATTGTGTAAAGGTGAAGTGCAATCCATTACATTTGCACACGGTGTTAGTAACATTGTGATGTTTATACACAGAACATATCTGCAATAAAATGTTATAATATTACGTAAATATAGTGAACAGGGGTCCATTTAGCTTGGATAAATTACCCTAAGAACTTGTAAGCTGGAGTGGAACATGCTAGACATATAATAGGGTGGCGGTACAAATCCGTTATTTTGTGTGGTATTTTAATGCCATTTTGACAGCGACACCCGGATGTTGGAGGAGAGTTACCTCCCCTATACGGTTCAGTCAATACGATTGAGGCGCTTGCTTTATTGTTGAAGACTGGATGACAAGCATCTGCATGATATTACTTAACTACATGTAACCACAGAGTACCAAATCTGTCTAGATTCAGTTTAAGTTATGGTGTTTGTTGCGTACAGTTGTACAGGCCCATTTTTGTCCAGATGAATTTCTGGTAAAAGCCCTTTGTGTTCTACATCGTGTGCTTTTATTAGCTTTTATTTAACATTTTTATCTTTTTTTTTTTAAAGTGGTGCTTGACAATTTTTACGTGGCGACGCTCGTTGTGAATGGTGTATGTGCCGATAGCGTGGTGGACCGCCATCATATAACTCTCTTGGAGAACCCTGAATAAATGGATTCCTGATGCAGTCAGTTTAGTAAAAACAGAGGTCTCCCCCACTGAGGAAAGGGTCATAACTCTGCCAAAAATCATTCAACCGGAACACAACTAGGCTTGGTACTGATCATCCCTGCCAAGTTTCATTGGGTTCAGTAGAACTAGTCTGGACAATGTTTGTGACATACAGACAACAGACAGGCAGCACAAAAACAATGTCTGTTCTCCACAAAGTGAGGGAAACATAATAAAGGAGTTTATTTATCATTTTTATAGTGCAGACAAATCTTGACCTGGCACAGAGACTTATTCTTAACCTGGCACAAACACATTAATCTAGCACATAATTTATCACTGAGGAGGTGTCAATGCTTACGGATGGCAGAGGCATGTTGTACTGGTTCTACCCAGGAATAAGTCGGTGGTCTGCCTCCACCACAAACAACTGACCATGCCTCCACCACAAACAATTGACCATCATAGCCTAAATTGTGTTGGAAAAAGATGTTAAACAGCATTAAAAAACAAAATATAACTACACTTAACCTGGCACACATATTAATTTACCTGTCACATACTTATCCTGGTCCATAATGTTAACCTAAAACCAAGTTTCCCACCCTTTTCTTGATATCATGTTCTTCAAGGACCCTATCACCCAAAGCTCCCCAACCCCCACAAAAAAACAACAACAAAAAACCTTTTTCACAGGAGTTCATTTCTACAACACATTTGTACTTGTTATCGTAAAACATTTCATACACTGGTTAGAAAAGCTTTTATGTTCATATAAAATATATCAGGCAGTGTAGGTACATTATGTGCGTGCAAACACTTAGTGTATGCTCATTTCTCAAGCAGGAAGAAATTAGAGACGGGCTTCAGGGTAAATGACATTTTCTGATTTTACACTTTTCAAAACATCTACATTCCAAACTCAGACAGAAGAATAGCTGTATATGTTATGTTCAAATCTATTGTCCTGATGATTCCACTTTTTCTGACGTAATACAATCAATGTCATTTGTTAATCTCTCTTTTGCTGGAGACTGGTTCATTCGAACAATCAAAAAAAGATGAACTTAGTTATTCACTCGCGTTTTGACACATACTTTAGATCAATGACCATGCCATTGTGAAACAAAATTCCAGGACTTTTCCAGGTTTTTGCCAAATTTTGAGAAATTCCAGAACTTTTCAAGGCCTTGAAGTGCCATTGCAAAATTCAAGGACTTTTCCAGTTTTCCAGGTTGAGTGGGAACCCCGTAATACTAACAGACTTAACATACATGTAATTATTAACCTGTCACATGCACTTATTGAATGGACAAAGCAAATTACAGGACTTAGTTTATAACAGTTCACTGCTGTTAAGTTTGTATATAAAAGTCGTATTAAATACATATTTTTGTTATATGTTGGATTAAACTGTAGTGTTTGTTAACATGCATCTACACAAGTGGTATTGTAAAGAACTGACATACTATTTTTGTAATATCAGTAAGTTCATGATTTTAATGCATTTTTTCTATTAAGTTTCCTAAGCTCAAGAGTCCCTTCACCAATTCCTCTATTAAAGGGACACACGGCAATCTTGATTTTTTTAAAAACTCACGGCGTTACGTTTAGTTTTCCTCTTAACTTGCATTTGTTCAATCATTAATCTTAATTGTTAGAATAGTTCAAAGGAAATTATTTTTGCATATTATTGCACCAGTAATATATTTAAAAATTTGGTAAAATAGTGAAGAAAGTTGAAATATCAATTTTTTATTTAATTATATGCAAGCAGTTTTAAAGTCAAAATGACGCAGGATAAGTAAATCGAGGAGCAAATTTTAATGTTTGAATAAAACTCAAGATTGCCATGTGTCCCTTTAAATCTTACGCAAAACAATATCTCAGTGAGTTGTGCCTAACAAATTAATCTCACTTGTATGTGCATCTGATGTCTGACAACAGAAACAGCTGTAACATGTTTAATACCTTTTTTCATTTAATTGTTGGTGAAATACATGTACGTGTAACAGTTCCCGTTTATTTCTGCTTAAATACGTGAATTCCCATTGTAAGGTTTACTGCTTAAACAGGTAAATTCCCAATGTTTCCTGTTTATCTCTTTATTCCTGGTTGAAATACGTAAATTCTCTAAGTTTCCCCATTCATCATATTTTCTATAGCCTTTCATAACAGTTAGACGGTTATCGGACTCCAGATTCTTCGTACCAGCTTGGATCTGAAACTTAAATTTGACACCTCGCATGTTTTCCAATACATACAGTGACAATATCTGGTAAACACTCCATCACTTTTTGCCTCATGTATCACATTTGCCTCATTGATCATCATTTGCCTCGTTGTCACAGTTTGTTTTGTTTATCACCATTTGCCTCGTTTACTCCAGTCCTTAGGTTGCCAATGTAAACATTTTGGGTCTATTCTAATTTTCCGTTTTGCCATTGACTTAAAGTGAGAAGCTAATAGTTCCTTTGACATCACAATGATGTACTGTCCCTTGTAATAGTTTATAAGATTAAGATGTTGTAAGGTTGAGATCACATCCTCTTTCTTTATACTCGTTAACTCAGAAATCTCGCTGAAATAAAGTAAATGAATTTTTTGAAATACTGATATTTAATACTGTGTCTGTCATATTTTCATTCTGAGCAATTGTTAAAAATGCTTACATTCATGTATTGGTAGGAGTAATAATGTCAAATAAGAAATCAAGGCTGAAGTGCTAGCTGATCTAATTTTGTGGTCTTAAGGTGTAACCAAATGCCAAATTTCAAAACAAAGCTTTAGTTACATTTTACTCATGCACTGTGTTTTGTTATAATATAACCTAAATGCCAATTAGGTATCTAGAAACACCAATACACAATATTTACATCGCTATTGCATTCGCTACAATGAATCTTATTTCACACGCTGCATTTCATTTTCCGATGAATAACATTACCTTCAGAATACCTCATGATATGCCCTTTAACGGTATTCATTGTATGACGGGCGGAGCTTAATAGAATATTGCGCATGAGGGGTGTGTCTAAAATGTTGCCGATCGTAACGGCTGTTACATTTTACTGCATAAAAATCCCACCCCCCAACCACACCCCGTATAATAAACTATTTTTTCGAAATAAATAGTAAATCTGACGAATATAGAGAAGAAATCAACGCCATTCTAAAGGTAAATATTTATGTAAATATGAGGAATAAAATGTGCTCTTTTGAATTTCATTGGGGTATGAAAAACAAATTTGGATGGTTTAAAGTACGAGTGGATTCGGACTCCACACTTTAAACTACCCAAATGGTTTTCATACCCCAATGAAAACCAAAAGAGCGCATTTCCTTCCTCCAATATACTAGTATTGGAATATGCATCAAATACAACATGCATTGGTAACAGGTACTTCTCCAACAGGGTCCCCAAAATGAGGCACACACAATTATATCATAAACAAAGTGCAAGAAAATACAGATAAATATATATTATTGTACAAATTATATCTTTGTAGATATACTACTTACTTAATGGTTATTATAGGTTTATCATTGCCCTCGGTTGGAGTTAGTTCCAACATAATCTCTGTGATGGTTTGTGACCAGTAACTTCTATATGAGAGCAGGCCCAGATCTGACAGGGGTTTCTCTGGGGATCCTGTCTTGCCCTCAACTTTCGACAGTTCATAACCTGTAATATATATTGTTTGATTATTGAATGTTGTTTAACGGCACATCATGTAATATGTTATTTCCAGCCGCCCCAGACAGGGGAATCATACCCACAGACAGGGGAATGATACATAGGAATTTAGGAACAAGCCCTACTCTTACAAACAATATTCCTATGGTTCTTTAAAAGCAGACCCTGATACACAGGACAGCCCGGTTTAGTCCCACTCTCACGGAAGAAAAAGTGTCTTGCCCAAAACACACCAACGAAAACTCAGCGGTGTTTGTGAGGCTTGAACCAAGATCCTCTGGATTTAATCCAACAGTCAGCTTCAAGCTCTGCCCGGTATTGTTCATGGGTTAAATTTCCCGAAACACTGACCAGGTGCTACATTGTATTTTACATTATTTGTGAGACGTGTGCTTTTGTTCAGGGTGTAAATACCCGATATACTTCTGTATGTTAGAGAATGTGTGGACTAAGTTGATTCTACATACGGATGCACAGACTGAATCCAGACTAAGTTGAGTCTACGTACGGATGCACAGACTAAGTGGTCTAAGTACGGATGCACAGACTGAATCCAGACTAAGTTGAGTCTACATAAGGATGCACAGACTGAATCTAGACTAAGTTGAGTCTACATACGGATGCACAGACTGAATCTAGACTAACTTGAGTCTACATACGGATGCACAGACTGAATCCAGACTAAGCCAAGTCTACGTACGGATGCACAGACTGAATCCAGACTAAGTTGAGTCTATGTACGGATGTACAGACTAAGTTGAGTCTACGTACGGATGCACAGACTGAATCCAGACTAAGTTGAGTCTACGATGGATGCACAGACTGAATCCAGACTAAGTTGAGTCTACGTACGGATGCACAGACTGAATCCAGACTAAGTTGAGTCTACGTACGGATGCACAGACTGAATTCAGACTAAGTTGAGTCTATGTACGGATGTACAGACTAAGTTGAGTCTACGTACGGATGCACAGACTGAATCCAGACTAAGTTGAGTCTACGTACGGATGCACAGACTGAATCCAGACTAAGTTGAATCACTCCAGACTAAGTTGAGTCTACATACGGATGCACAAACTGAATCAAGTACACCTACCTAAACTAAATTTGCGGGTAAAAGATGTAGGTGTCATACAAAAAGATGTTCAGTATTAAACTTACTAAATTCATTAAGAACTAGAATTGTCGCCAGTGGTGGACAAATACCCCCCGCTGGCAACTTGTTGGGGGTTGGGTAACATACAAGACTTTGTTCCTATAATATATATAGACATATATTATAGAGAAAAAGCCAGGACAAGAATTTTCTATTTGACTACCAACTATGAAATGCATTAAAAATACAAGGGCTATAACTGAGTGGAAAATTATTGAACCGGAACGTCACAATAATATATGCGCATCTCCACTTGATATTAATGCTTTGTAGCAAGTTTAATGAAATTATAACATGGGTTTTAGAGAAATAGCCCGAATTGAATAACAAGTATGAAATGCATTAAAAATACAAAGGGCCATAACTCAGTGGAAAATTATTGAACCGGAACGTCATGACCGCATGCACTTCTCCACTTAATATTTATACTTCCTAACAAGTTTCGCGAAATTCTAAGGAGTTACTGAAAAATAGCCCGGACAAGAATTGCGTCTACGGACAGATATTAGAAATACAAAGGGCCATAACTCAGTGGAAAATTATTGAACCGGAACAACATGACAGTATGCGCATGTCCACTCGATATTGATACTTCCTACAAAGTTTCGCGAACTTCTAATTAGGAGTTATATTGAGAAATAGCCCGGACAAGAATTGCATCTACCCCCACCATTTTGCGGTGGGTATAACTAAAGCTGTTGCCTTTGGGGGCAACTAGTATACCCCCACTACCTACCGTTTGGGTAAAGACAAGGAATTTTTTCTCAAATATGTCTTGGAATTTCTTACACCAAATTTTATCCTATTGACCCAAAAATAAAATTGGGTCATGCTCTCATCGCAGGCAGACCACCCATAAAATTTCATATTTGCTTAAAAGGCAGCATTACACAGCAGACAATAATTTTCATGATCGGGTCATGGTGACCTTGACATTTGACTGAACAATCAATATCAATAGGGGTCATCCATCACCACGGGCAGTCCAGCCATGAAGCTTGCCAGAGTGGACAAGGTTGTGTCTACAGACGGACAAGCTAAAACTATTATACACACCCTCTGAACTTCAATTTTCTAAACTTTCTAAACTCGGTAAGAAACAACGAGCAAACTTACTAAATTCTATCAACAACTTTCCGAAGCCTAATTTCTGGTAAGGAGGTAGAGTTAATATACAGGCCACATTGTAGTCTTCTGATGATTCTTTTTCCTGAAAATATCAGATAACAAAATTGATATATACCTTAGTATCATTGCAAAATATTACATGTATACCTAGAAACATGTCCATGGGTTGGTAGAATGGTGTTTTATGTCAATTTGAGGACATTTGTTTTTGCTATATATGACGGTAAATTTGTTAGTGGTGGAGGCAGACCACTCACTTCTGCCTGAGTAGAACCAGTACTGTATACCTCCCACCATCTATAAGAATCAACACTTTCTCACTTACAAGATGAGCTCCCTGTGGGATTTGAAGCCGCAGCGGTGAAAAGCAAGAATGTTTAAAACATAGTGTCTTTAAATGGGACACAGTGCCCCGTTTTGTGGTCACATTATACTCAATGTTCTTAACGCACTGAAAAAAGTTGACCAAGGTCAATCACATTGAACCCTAGGTCAATAACATTGAACCCTGGGTCGATCATACTGACCCCCCGAGTTGATCATACTGACCCCTGGGACGATCATACTGACCCCTGGGTCGATCATACTGAGCTAGATGGACAGAGACGAATAGACAAGGGTAACACTATATGACCGCTCCATTTTTGTGACCATGTTTTGTTGTTTAACAGAAGCGCATTGCGCATTAACAAGCCAACTGTAAAATGTCCAAGGTGTTTATGAATGTCACTGCATCATTGCATGAGACTGTTTGGACTCCGGCGAAATGGTGCATTTTACAAGTTGTCAAACTTAATATGAAAATCCAAACAAATATATTTTTAAATCTTCTTGAAAAATATCTGGGCCCTGTTTTATGAAACAATCTACGATAATTTTGATCGTAAGTCAAAATTAAATACCTTCTTCCGTTTTCTTTAAAAGCATTTGAAGCAAGCAATGAAAGGTGTAAATATTGCATAAACAATAGATGTGTTAAATAGTTTAAAGAAAAGTGTTTTATCTGTTTAACTTAACATATAGCAATACATTTAATAATTTGATTTATGATCAAAATTGTCGTAAGATGTTTCATAAAACGGGCCCCTGGAGTCTAAATGACAACAGAATGGATTGCAGAGGACACTGGTTACTTACCTTTGAGAAATAGCCTACTATATGGTAGCCTTTAGAGTCCATATCACAACAGACATAAAACAAGAATGGATCTGTGTCGTAGTACAAGGTTTTATGGTCCAGGAATAACTTCGCTAACAAACACAGGTTCTGAGCATAAGACTGAAATATAAATGGGAGAAGATCTGAATAAACCTGACAGTTCATAAAAACAACTGGGAGAAGGTCTGAATAAACCTGACAGTTCTTAAAAACAACTGGGAGAAGGTCTGAATAAACCTGACAGTTCTTAAAAACAACTGGGAGAAGGTCTGAATAAACCTGACAGTTCTTAAAAACAACTGGGAGAAGATCTGAATAAACCTGACAGTTCTTAAAAACAACTGGGAGAAGGTCTGAATAAACCTGACAGTTCTTAAAAACAACTGGGAGAAGATCTGAATAAACCTGACAGTTCTTAAAAACAACTGGGAGAAGATCTGAATAAACCTGACAGTTCTTAAAAACAACTGGGAGAAGATCTGAATAAACCTGACAGTTCTTAAAAACAACTGGGAGAAGATCTGAATAAACCTGACAGTTCATAAAAACAACTGGGAGAAGGTCTGAATAAACCTGACAGTTCTTAAAAACAACTGGGAGAAGATCTGAATAAACCTGACAGTTCTTAAAAACAACTGGGAGAAGGTCTGAATAAACCTGACAGTTCTTAAAAACAACTGGGAGAAGATCTGAATAAACCCGACAGTTCTTAAAAACAACTGGGAGAAGATCTGAATAAACCAGACAGTTCTTAAAAACAACTGGGAGATCTGAATAAACCCGACAGTTCTTAAAAACAACTGGGAGAAGATCTGAATAAACCAGACAGTTCTTAAAAACAACTGGGAGAAGGTCTGAATAAACCTGACAGCTCTTACAAACAACTGGGAGAAGGTCTGAATAAACCTGACAGTTCTTAAAAACAACTGGGAGAAGATCTGAATTAACCCGATAGTTCTTAAAAACAACTGGGAGAAGATCTGAATAAACCTGACAGTTCTTAAAAACAACTGGGAGAAGATCTGAATAAACCCGACAGTTCTTAAAAACAACTGGGAGATCTGAATAAACCCGACAGTTCTTAAAAACAACTGGGAGAAGATCTGAATAAACCTGACAGTTCTTAAAAACAATTATCAAAATATGTTCAACAATTCTTGAAAAGGTTTTTTACATTTTCTACTATTATCTTGTTCATGTTTATAGATAGTATGGTCTCATCGAGTTGGTTGATCTAACGGTCGAGATGGGCATGGCCATTTGAGGTGTTTATACCAATTGAATTGAATTGAATTAAATTGGGTTTTAAGGCGCACCAACACATGAAAGGTTATATGGTGCCTAACAGGCATGGACATGCCAGGCTCATCCTCCATGTACATCGAGATAAAATATGGAGAATGGGCCTAGGACCTTCTCACCCTGAACTGCAGAGTTGCTGCAAATTATATTGTAGACACTCCATTTACGCTGGAGCCACGTTTATTGTTTTTCTGCCACTGCTCTTAGTGATGTGAGCGAGATGGCACCTGAAACAATGCAGGGGTCATGATGAAGACCTTTAATGAGCATGAACAAAAGATGACAAAATGAATATAAATGGGGGGGGGGGGGGGGGGTCCTACCCCTCTGCATGTGACAATGTGTTTATACCAAACAAAGAGATGAGACCATACTCTCTATTTGTTTTGTAGCATGTCCATTTCATCTGTGTGCCAACTTCTGAGTACATTTTCAATTAAATGATTTACAACTGTGCAAATACGAAGGGTATGTCAGCGACCATGCTGCAATCATAAGTATCTGTAAACATTACCTTATTTTTACGACCGTCTATTTCAAATATAGATAAATTGGCTTTTCTGTAGATTTCATTGCCCGGTGGATGTTTTAAAACGCACTTGGCCTGTAAGAAAACATATTCTGATAAAAAGATTTCTTTTAGAAACAAGAAGATGCAGTCATTGTTTTTAGCCAGCACAGTCAACTGTTATTTGCTGGCAGACAATTTACTAGAAGGGTGTTCCTTGGAACACTTGTTGCCTGTGCAGGGCTTGAAAAAAAAAGAGGTCAAAATTAAAATAGGGTTACAGAACCTGTACAATGACATTAAATAATTGATAAGGAAGTGCTGTATAAAGTTTCATAACCACAGGTCAATATTTTGTCAAGTTATGAGTTAGGTTAGGCTGCATGTCAAGTTTTATGAAAAGGGACATATCTCTGCCAAAATAAAAGTCAGAGGCCATAGCTTAAATACTTTGCAGATTACGACAAAGGTTAGGTTGCAGGTTGAAGTGTGATGGATGACGATGCTAAAGGGATTCCTACGTGTCTCATCAGCAGGAGACACAATGAACAAATAACTATTAGTAACACCTCTGGACCAACAGCTTCATAAATGCAGCAATTTTCATATAAAAGGAACACATGGCAATCTTGAATTTTATATCAGGCATTAAAATTAGTACAGCGATTTATTAATCCTGCATCATTGACTTTAAAACTGCTTGCATATAATAACTAAACAAGAGGCCCAAGAGGGCCTGTGAACGCTCTACTGGCTAACACGGCTCTTATAACATCAATGAAGCGATTGACTGCCATTTACGTTTTTTTTTGAAAGTTTCGGGCATAAAACAGCTTTTTAACTAAATCAAGGGCCATAACTAAAGAATCTGGTAAAGTTTGGTAAAGATCAGATGAAAAATGAAAGTCCCACCGTATTAACGAGGCAAAATATAGCATTTTTATCTAAATCAAGAGCCGTAACTCCTCTGTTACTGGTCCGACTGGTCCAACATAGAGCTAAAAAAAAAAAAAAAATTAAAAAAAAAATATATAAAAAAAATTATATGAAAAAAAATCTGAAAAAATGAAATAAATAAAAAAATAAATAAAAATAATAATAATATAAAAAAAGAAAGTCATAAAATCTGCTAAAGTTTGGCAAAGATCGGATGAAAAATGAAGGCTCTATCGTCTTAACGAGGCAAAATATAGCATTTTGAACTAAATCAAGGGCCATAACTCCGCTGTTACTAGTCCGATATGAATGGTTTTGGAACTCGTCCGAGCTTTCATTGATATTAACAACTTGATCAAGTTTGGTAAAGATCGGATGAACAATGAAGACCCTATCGTCTTAACGAGAGAAAATATATTTTAACTAAATCAAGGGCCATAACTCCGCTTGTTTTCGAACTTGTTCGAGCTTTCAACGACATTAACAATCTGATAAAATTTGGTAAAGATCGGATGAACAATGAAGCCCCTATCGTCTTAACGAGGCAAAATATAGCATTTTTAACTAAATCAAGGGCCATAACTATGTTGTTACTAGTCTGATATGGCTGGTTTTCGAAATTGTCGGAGCTTTCATTGATATCAACAATCTGATAAAGTTTGGTAAAGATCGGATGAACAATGAAGCCCCTATCGTCTTAACGAGGCAAAATATAGCATTTTTAACTAAATCAAGGGCCATAACTCTGCTGTTACTGGTCCGATATAGCTGGTTTTCAAAATTGTTCGAGCTTTCAACAACATTAACCATCTGATAAAGATTGGTAAAGATCAGATGAACAATGAAGCCTCTATCGTCTTAACGATGCAAAATATAGCATTTTTAACAATCAAGGGCCATAACTCCGCTGTTACTAGTCCGATATGGCTGGTTTTCGAACTTGTCCGAGCTTTCATTGTTATTAACAATGTGGTAAAGTTTGGTAAAGATAGGATGAAAAACGAAGGCCCTATCGTCTTAACGAGGCAAAATATAACAATATAGCATTTTTAACTAAATCAAGGACCATAACTGCTGTTACTGGTCCGATATGGCTGGTTTTCGAACTTGTCCGCGCTTTCATTGATATCAACAATGTGGTAAAGTTTGGTAAAGATAGGATGAAAAATGAAGGCCCTATCGTCTTAACGAGGCAAAATATAGCAATATAGCATTTTTAACTAAATCAAGGGCCATAACTCTGCTGTTACTTGTCCGATCTGGCTTGTTTTCGAACTCGTCCGAGCTTTCATTGATATTAACAACCTATTAAAGTTTGGTAAAGATCGGATTAAAAATGAAGGCCCTATCGTCTTAACGAGCCAAAAGTTAACGCCGACGACGGACGACGGACGACGGACGGACGACGGACAACTCGGCATCCTATAAGCTCTGCTGGCCTTCGGCCAGTAGAGCTAAAAACTGAAAATTCTATTTCCTTCATTATTCTACACTTTTTTTAAATATATTATTAGTGCACTATCAAAAGTCAATAATATGTAAAAACAATTTGCTTTGAACTATTCTATCAATTAATATTAATGATTGAACGAATGCAAGTTACCAGAAAAACTAACGGGACGTCGTGTTTTTAAAAAATCAAGATTGCCGCGTGTCCCTTTAAACGTATATCTTACCCGATAGTTAAGGTATTCGATGATAAAGATGAAATGGTTCTCTTCCACATTTCTTTGCAGACATGGAAGTTAATTGCAGGAAGAATTTACTTGCGTGTTGTGAATTTGTACTGGTTATGGAAAACATTGTACAAACATTGTTTTAATGTGTACCTCAAATCTGTATGTATGGGACTTGAAATTTAACTTGCGTTGAAAATCACTATCAATATTTTTAATTCAAGTGATAGTGAATAATTGAAGTATTTTTAATACAGAACTTCTCTAAGATTTTAAAGACAGGAAAGGACAAGATGGCCCATGTGTTTTTTTTCAAAAGTATTGAAAACAGTACTTACAAGATGCCTTTCTAAACATTTATTACTTTTCACATATTTCAAACAAAATTCACATATATACACCAATGGGCAGCTGGTTAGATCCTGAAATTAAACATTTATATTATTATTGATGTTGTAATCCTAAATCAACACGGTGGCAATGATAACATCCAGACATTTATTTTAATAATCATGTACATGTTTATGTTTGAATCTACAGTCAAAATCGTACTAACGGTCACCTCTGTATATAGCGTGACCCGGGCCATAACGGTCAGCCTTTGGTTTAGAGTTGGGTACCGCGAAGAATAAAGTACCGCGCGTTTTTTTTATCATGAGTTCATCATGAGTAACTGAGTCGTGTTAAAACATCATTCTTAATTACTCTTAAAAGTCCATTTTTAAGATCGAATACATTTTTAATAAATTAAATGTATATAGTTTTAATGACAAGTATGTTGAATAAATATTGACATTTTAAAACACACAATTAAGACTTTAAGGAATTAACTTTGAATACTAACACACTAAATGCCTTTAATTTCGATGTAAATACAATTCGTAAACCTAAAATTAATTTCAAATCAGAGTGTTGTAAAGTATTTATCAGTACACATGCAGTTTACAAAACATGTGACAAGAAATGGACAGATGAAACTGTATAGAATCTAACCAAGATAAGCAAGTTCCATAACTAGAGTGAAGCTGACACACCTGTGGATATGGAGAGAAGTACCAGGGTTTGATTCTGTATTTGCCAAGTTCTATTAACTCTATATTCTTCATACGAGTGACGGCATCATCGTGGTGCGCCACCATACTTCCTGTCTGTCGGGGAGCTGCCGGTGTTCCGTCAGCATTTATAGAACTTAGGTCAACCTGAAAGTAGTAATGGGTATGTAATGCCGGTACGATATTTATAAACCAATTTAATGGGATAATATTCAAATGTATGTATTATAAAGTTATCAATCAGAAGTTATTTTTTAAATTCAGCATATTCTCTGTTGTTTGTTTTTGTTACCTATACCTCTGCTCCTACTTACAGAAGAGTTTACATTTGGTATACATGGAGTCGCCGACCTACTGCCTGCAGGCGTGTCCACACCCTGAAATGTGAAACATCAAATAACACTTATTTATTGCTCTGAAGTATGTTTATGACATATTTCACTGATTTCAACATAGCAATATATATCTAAATAATCTTTCTCCCAAGGCACAAGTACATAATTATTTAAAAACAAATTTAATAAATAAAGTTTTTCGGAATCTTCTGATACTGGCATTAAAATTGTCTGCAAAGTTTACTAAGCAATGTCACCATTTCACATTCGTCTCCATGCTCATTTGTGAACATGTAATGAAGCTTACCCTAAACAATTATTAACAAGAGGTCAATGACCTTGAAGCTCTACTGATTGATTTTGATTTCAGGAAGTAGTCGCTACAAACTGGTTTTTTGAAAATCTATTTTTAGCCGTGGTGGCCATCTTGAATTTCCGGCCGACCTGAAATTTTGCTAGGATCAATAAGACATCAAGAGCAACATTTCTGTGAAGTTTCATGAAAATCCGTCAAGTAGTTTCAGAGGAGTAGTCGCCTCAAGTTTTCATTATATAACTCTATGTAAACAAAGATGGCCACTGACAGCCATGTTTAACATTGAATCAAAATAATGTTCGACTCGGATAACCATCATGTCATGCTGATCATTTTAGAAAAAGTCCCATATTAATATCTCTTATAGTTTTCAAGAAGTAGTCGCTACAAACTTATTTTTTAAAAATCTATTTTTAGCCATGGTGGCCATCTTGAATTTCCGGCCGACCTGAAATTTGCTAAGATCAATTAGACATCAAGAGCAACATTCGTGTGAAGTTTCATGAAAATCCGTCAAGTAGTTTCAGAGGAGTAGTCGCTACAAGTTATCATTATATAACTCTATGTAAACATAGATGGCCACTGGCAGCCATGTTTAACGTCGAATCAAAATAATGTTCGACTTGAATAACCATCATGTCATGCTGATCATTTTAGAAAAAGTCCCATATCAATATCACTTATAGTTTTCAAGAAGAAGTCGATACAAACTTGTATTTTGAAAATCTATTTTTAGCCATGGTGGCCATCTTGAAGGCCGACCTGAAATTTTGCAAGGATCAATTAGACATCAAGAGCAACATTCGTGTTAAGTTTCATGAAAATCCGTCAAGTATTTTCAGAGGAGTAGTCGTTACAAGTTATCATTATATAACTCTATGTAAACAAAGATGGCCACTGGCAGCCATGTTTAACGTCGAATCAAAATAATGTTCGACTCGGATACCCATCATGTCATGCTGATAATTTTAGAAAAAGTCCCATATCAATATCTCTTATAGTTTTCAAGAAGTAGTCGCTACACAGGGATTTTTTTCAGCCGTTTTTATAGCCGTTATTCGGTCATATTCCCAATGGCAAAACATATCTTTTTTTCCCAATTTTGAGGAAAGAATTCCCAATTTAAAAAAAAAAAAAAAAAAAAAAAAAAAAAAAAAAGTGTGCCAATCCAATGATTGGGGTTCAAAAGCTTAAATAAATGCTTCAGTTTATCTTGGTTTACAAAAACAGTATTAAAAGATATAATTATGAAAGGAATGCTTTACTTTATATGTTTCCGAATTTTATTAAAAATCGCGCTAAAATTCCCAATTTTATGAAAAATCGCGCTAAAATTCCCAATTCCAGGGGTATGGGTCATGTTCCCAAAATAATGAAAAAAAACCCTGCTACAAACTTATTTTTTAAAAATCTATTTTTAGCCGTGGCGGCCATCTTGAATTTCCGTCCAACCTGAAATTTTGCTAGGATCAATTAGACATCAAGAGCAACATTTCTGTGAAGTTTCATGAAAATCCGTCAAGTAGTTTCAGAGGAGTAGTCGCTACAAGTTTTCATTATATAACTCTATGTAAACAAAGATGGCCGCTGGCAGCCATGTTTAACGTCGAATCAAAACGATTTTCGACAAGGACCAACATCATGTCATGCTGATCATTTTAGAAAAAGTCCCATATCAGTATCTCTTATAGTTTTCAAGAAGTAGTCGCTACAAACTTATTTTTTAAAAATCTATTTTTAGCCGTGGCGGCCATCTTGAATTTCCGGCCGACCTGAAATTTTGCTAGGATCAATTAGACATCAAGAGCAACATTCCTGTGAAGTTTCATGAAAATCCGTCAAGTAGTTTCAGAGGAGTAGTCGCTACAAGTTTTCCTTATATAACTGTATGTAAACAAAGATGGCCGCTGGCAGCCATGGTTAACGTCGAATCAAAACGATTTTCGACAAGGACCAACATCATGTCTTGCTGATCAGTTTAGAAAAAGTCCCATAGCAATATCCCTTAGAGTTTTCAAGAAGTAGTCGCTACAAACTTGTTTTTTAAAAACCTATTTTTAGATTTGGCGGCCATCTTGGATTTCACATCTACATGAATTTTTGCTAGGATCAACTAGACTTCATGGGCAACATTTCTGTAAAGTTTCATGAAAATCTATTTAGTAGTTTCAGAGGAGTAGTCGCTACAAAAAAAAAGTTAACGGACGGACGGACGTCGCACCACGGCATAAGCTCTGCTGATCTCTGATCAGTAGAGCTAATAAAACAAGAGGTCAATGACCTTGAAGCTCTACTGATACATTTTGATAGCTAGATCAGCATTCCTGTGAAGTTCCATGAAAATCTGTCTGAAAGTAGTTTCAGAGTAGTCGTTAAAAGTTTTTATATATAACTCTCTGTAAACAAAGATGGCCGCTGGACAAACATCAACAAGGACAAACATCATGTCAATTGCTAGTCATTTTAGAAAAGACCCATATCAATATCTCTTCTAGTTTTCAAGAAGTAGTTGCTACAAATTTGTTTTTTAAAAATCTATTTTTAGCCATGACGGTAATCTTGAATTTCCGGCCGACCTGAAATTTTGCAAGGATCAAGTAGACATCAAGAGCAACATTTCTGTCAAGCTTCATGAAAATCCATCAAGTAGTTTCAGAGGAGTAGTCGCTACAAGTTTTTAATATATAACTCTATGTAAACAAAGATGGCCGCTGGCAGCCATGTTTAATGACGAATCAAAATGATTTTTGACCAAGGATCAACATCATGTCATGCTGATCATTTTAGAAAAAGTCCCATATCAATATCACTTATAGTTTTCAAGAAGTAATCACTACAAACTTGTTGTTTAACAATCTGTTTATGGACGTGGCGGCCATCTTAAATTTCCGGCCGACCTGAAACTTTGCTATGATCAATGAGACATCAACAGCAACATTCCTGTGAAGTTTCCTGAACATCTATCAAGTAGTTTCAGAGGAGTAATCGCTATAAGTTTTTACTATATAACTCTGTGTAAGCAAAGATGGCCGCTGGCAGCCACGTTTAACATTGAATCAAAAAGATTTTCGACAAGGACCAACAATATGTCATGCTGATCATTTTAAAAAAGTCCCATATCAATATCACTTCACTTACAGTTTTCAAGAAGTAGTCGCTACAAACTTGTTTCTTAAAAATCTATTTTTAGCCGTGGCAGCCATCTTGAATTTCCGGCCGACCTGAAATTTTGCTAGGATCAATAAGACATCAAAGAGCAACATTCCTGCGAAGTTCCGTGAGAATCTGTTAAGTAGTTCCAGAGGAGTAGTCGCTACAAGTTTTTACAATCTAACTGTATGTCAACAAAGATGGCAGCTGGCAGCCATGTTTAACGTCGAATCAAAACAATTTTCGACAAGCACCAACATCATGTAATGCTGATCATTTTAGAAAAGTCCCATATCAATATCACTGATAGTTTTCAAGAAGTAGTCGCTACAAAACTTGTTTTTTAAAAATCTATTTTTAGCTTTGGCTGCCATCTTGGATTTCACATCAACGTGAGTTTTTGCTAGGATTAACTACACATCATGGGCAACATTTTTGTAAAGTTTCATGAAAATCCATCCAGTAGTTTCAGAGGAGTAGTCGCTACAAAAAAAGTTTACGGACAGACAGACGGACGGACAGACGACGGACCCCGCACCACGGCATAAGCTCTGTTAATCTTTGACCAGTAGAGCTAAAAAATGAACATTCCAAAATCAAGCTACAATAAATGCAAACTCAAGCAGAAAACAACAAAGCAATCTGTGCAATGGTATATATTGAAAAAGCATACACATATAAAGTGAGCACATACACGGTGATCACGACATTTTTGATATATACAGTAAATGTTGTAATTACAACTGACTGTATCCAAAATATACAGTAAATATGGTAACACATTGAAAAATCAATTCACCAAACACTAACTGTCCCAATGTAGACGATAGATATGGTATTATAGAAAATCAATACCAAAAAACTATCTGCGTCCCAATATATAAACAGTTTATTGGTAACCACAAAACTAAACAAGAAATGTCACAGTGACAAATACATCCGAAGTGGATTTGACCTTTGACCTCTAAGTGTGACCTTGACCTTGGAGCCACGGACCTGGAGTTTACGCGCGACTCGTCGTCTTGTTGTGATGGGCACTTGTGCCAAGTTAGTTGAAAATCCGTCCATGAATGTCAGAGTTATTAACCGGACACGAAAGCATTTCTTTTTGACCTTTGACCTCTAAGTGTGACCTTGACCTTGGAACCACCGACCTGGATTTTGCGCGCAACACGTTGTCTTGTTGTGGTGAGCACTTGTGCCAGGGGGCGTCCGTGGCTGAGTGGTTAGAGTCTCTGACTTGCAATCACTTGCCCCTCACCGCTGTAGGTTCGATCCTCAGGGACCTAGGAATCTTTATGTGAGGAAGCCATCCAGCTGGCTTGCGGGACGTCGGTGGTTCTACCCAAGTGTCCGCCCGTGCACGAACATTGCCCGGAGGGGCACCTGGGGTCTTCCTCCAAAAGTGGAAGCTGGAAAGTCGCCATATGACCTTAGCGGTTTGTGCGACTATAAAATCCAATTCATTTCAATTGTGCCAGTCATTTCAAAATACATCCATAAATGTCAGAGTTACTGACTGGACACAAATGTACGGACGGACTGACTGACAGTGCGAATACTATATGCCGCCCTTCAGGGGCATATATCACAGAATAGTTTACCAAAAAGATCTTTCTGTGTTTCAATATGCATGGGAAATACGGTAATAACATAATAGTCAATGTGTCCTAACATATATGGTGATCACAGAAGAGTCGATGTATCCCAATATATGGTAAAAACAGAATAGCCAATGTGTCCCAATATATATGGTGATCACAGAATAGCCAATGTGTCCCAATATATGGTGATCACAGAATAGCCAATGTGTCCCAATATATGGTGATCACAGAATAGCCAATGTGTCCCAATATATATGGTGATCACAGAATAACCTATGTGTCCCAATATATGGTGATCACAGAATAGTCAATATCAATAAATGGTTATATTATCTGATACTTTAGACCCAGCTCACATATTTGGATGGACGAATTTCACTAAAGATTGAATATTATTCTATACCTAATTTATACATCCAATCGTAGACGCTCTTTCGAGTCATGTGACCGTACAATATATTTCCGTATCGGGACGCACGCGCGTACAAAATATCCCGTATTTTGTTCGTATTGTACGCTTCACAGGTTCCATGTTAAACCTATGATAAAGACCGAAACGCGTGAAAAGGTCCGAATAAAAATCAGAACCGACAGGCTTCTGTCATTACCTAACCATAAATTGTTGTCAAGTAATGAAAACCTATCTATTGCACATATTTTTATTTAATTTTCCTTTATAACAAAAAAAAAACACAAAAAACTAGCATAATATATCATTGTTTGAAACTGACCTTCGGTAGTATTTAATCACTGTTGACAACGGAGAAATGGGCATTCTTTCAAGCAAATAAAGCTTGAGAGTAAGCCATGTCGAACACAATATATAAAATACATAGACCTACATGCAATTGTGCTTTCGATGTTCATAGCGACTTGCTTGAAAGCATGAAACAAACGAAAGTTATATCCGAATTATAAATGATTGGTTAAAATAAAGGTATAGAATAAAAAGGTTACTTAACATGGTTCTGTACAATACGGGATATATTTGGACTCGTACACAGCTGGAAAAAATCATATTGGACTCGCCTAACGGCTCGTCCAATATGACTTTTCCAGCTGTGTACTCGTCCAAATATATCTCCGTATTGTACAGAACCATGTTAAATAACCTATAATTACTCAGTTTTTCAGCAAGTGTTCATATTTGTGTTTGCAATTGTTTCAATGTGTAATTCTTTTCAATTCACCTTTTATGGTACAAACTCACCATACAGTTGTTGCCGAGACTTGATTTGGGGGTGGACGGGCAAGATCCCGGGTCAATCAGCTGTAATGATTCATTCTGCATTTACTTACAACATGGCCCATAAACCCACTAACAAACTACATGTAGTCAATATTTTAAAAATTACAAAGGGTATAAAGTGTAGTAACAACCATAAAAAGATGGCTAGTTGTTGATTTAGTACTGATAAAGCATCACTACAAATAAAGGCAGGGAATAAACAGACAATGATTAATTCATACTATAACATCCACCATGTATACATGTTTTCTACATCAACCAGTGTCAACTTGTCCTGGTTACCAAACACATGCTTTATGTAACAAATGTACACATGCATTGGGGTGACATACCGGTGACAGACCTTTCAGGATTCACATCCAACAACTTAAGCTTTTATATTTATACTAAAGGTTGCATTGAATTGAATTGGGTTTTACGGCGCACCAACACATGAAAGGTTATATGGCGCCTAACAGGAATGAACATGCCAGGCTCATCCTCCATTTACATCAAGATAAAACATGGAGAATGGGCCTAGAACCTTCTAACCTGCAAAACTGCAGAGTTGCTGCAAATTCTATAGTAGACACTCCATTTATGATGGAGCCTTGTTTCCACGTTTGCATACACGGTGTCATGATGAAGACCTTGAAAGAGCATGATAAAAAAATGACATGAAGGGGGTGTCCTACCCCTCTGCCTCTAGCAGGATTTGCAGTGGTTGTATTCTACTCCGGCAATACTTGTATTAACTAGATGGGTGTTCCACGGAACTCGTGTGTCGCCTGTCAGAGCTTTATCAGTATAACAAGGTTTATTTGGACCCAGATAAATGACCTTGACAAATGGCCTGACAAAGTTTTCATGAAGACAAAATGAGTATTTAACCCATATAATGACCTTCAGTGTGCCCATGACCTTTATATTTTAGTATGGCAATGTCGATGTTGTCATGACAAGTGTATATTGAAAGATTGATGAAGAAATAAAAAGAATTGAAAAAGTTATAGCCAATGGTAAGTTTTCGTGAAGAAAACAAAAATAGTTTTTAACCCATATAATGACCTTCAGTGTGACCTTTAACATTATATTTTAGTATGGTCATGTCGGTGTTGTCATGATGAGTATATTTTGAAAGTTTGATGAAAAAATATCACGAAATGAGAAAGTTGTAGCCAACGTTAAGTTTTCGTGAAGAAAAAAATGAGCATTTAACCCATATAATGACCTTCAGTGTGACCTTGACCTTTAAATTTTAGTATGGTCATGTTGATGTTGTCATGATGAGTATATATCGAAAGTCTGATGAAGAAATATCAAGAAATGAGAAAGTTATAACCAATGTTGTTTTTTGTGAAGAAAATGAGTATTTAACCCATAAAATTACCTTCAGTGTGACCTTGACCATTATATTTTAGTATGGTCTTGTTGATGTTGTCATGATGAGTATATACTGAAAGTTTGATGAAGAAATATCAAGAAATGAGAAAGTTATAGCAGGGCTTCCGTTAATGGGCGTACGGCCGTAAATTACGTCCAAAAATTGTAGTTGTACGGCGAAAATTAACATCAAAGGCGTACAGTGTACTTCCAAAAACTTCAAAGTACGCCGCGATTGTTTACTACGGACGTCCCATAATCTGTAAATTACCGATTATAGCCCCGCCCATCTAATCTAATTTCATTTGAGACTGCCGACGTAACAAGTTGTAAAGCAATTAAAACTCAGTGGAGCTTGTAATTGACAGGTAAATCAGGTTTTGTCCAGTTTTTATCAAGGGTCACACACATGACTGGTGAGAGGAGAGCGTGTTAATTAGATAATTGGCCTAGCCGCGCATTTCACAAAATGAAAGTAGCAGTATAATCTCCATGCCAAATTGCTTAATTTATATTTATTAACCACAAAGTTGAAACTCCTTACACAAACAGATTAAACTTTTTAGGCTATTTCTTTTATATCTTTGTGTCATTTTTCTATGTATTTATCAAAGTTACAAAAAGAAACGAAGTACTGATAGACAAACAATATTTAATAATCTCTAACCTAGGGGAGAGAACTCTTCGCAAATGGAGACTAAACACGGAAGTGAAATTATCACTGGCAAAAACAATCGATTGCTTTGATAATAAATTAAAGAATCTGTTACATTTATTCCTACACTTGACAGTTTTACATACCTTTCATTAATGTATGCCAATTTAAAAGCTTTCCTGGACTGATAAATTGAAAACTGTTTGCAAAATGTAATTTACTGTATAAAACTTGTGGGTGGGGTATGGCACGCAAAGGGAAATTAAGTATTTTTAGTTTGAAACCGTTTATATAATGAGGTTATCAAATATTTTCTTTTATAAACATATAGATGATTATAATTATCCTTTTTTTCTTTTTAACAATTTAGATGTGTTGTTTCCCTCACTTCCACGTGGAATCACTGACTCAAAGACTATGAATGCCATGCCCAAACACTGAACTTCCTAAATTTTCCCCATGAACTTCCAAATTTGATACACAGGAAGTTCAAACTTCCTAAATTTGAACCTTAGTGGAAGCCCTGGTTATAGTCAACGTTTAGTTTTCATGAAGAAAAAAACGTATATTTAACCCATATATTGACCTTCAGTGTGATCTTGACCTTTATATTTTAGAATGGTCATGTCGATGTTGTCATGATCAGTATATATTGAAAGTTTGATGAAGAAATATCAAGTTTAACCCATATAATGACCTTTAGTGTGACCTTTACCTTTATATTTTAGTATGGTCATGTCGGTGTTGTCATGATGAGTATATATTGAAAGTTTGATCCATATAATGACCTTCAGTGTGACCTTGACCTTCATATTTTAGTATGGTCATGTCGATGTCATGGTGAGTATATATTGAAATTTTGAAGAAATATCAAGAAATGAGAAAGTTATAGCCAACATTAAGTTTTCGTGACAGATCGACTGAAGGACAGACGACAAAGTTATCCCTATGTATCACACTTTTCTTTGAAAAGACGACACAAAAATAAGAAAATATAATTTACCCTTGAAATGATACTGAAAGGTCGGGATGTGAATTACGCTCTGAAAAAATTCTATATGGGTGCCTGGAATTATGCCACCACAATATGACTTGAATATCCTAACACTGAGTGCTCAACACACCTACATACACACATCAAGTTCCATTACATTATTTTAAGGCGTTCAGCAGTAATGGAACGGACACAAAACTAACATGACCTTGACCTCTGACCTTGAACACACAACCCCAGATTCGGTGGTATGAAATACTGCACATATCAAGTTTTCGCTAGTAGGAGACTGATGTGTTGCCTGCACATAACGCACCATGTCATGTCCTTGATTAAAGAGCAGCATGCGTTCATTTCATCTTAACAATCAATTATTTGTGTAAACAATCCCACGCCACCACGCGAGACTGATAAACCCAGATAAGTGACGTGATCTGTCAGTCATGTGAGTGGCAATTGCATCATAAGCCAATCATACGCATGTTAATTGGACAGGTGGTCAAAAGTCATGCGTTGATAAGAATACACACAAATCAAAATTTCCTCTAGTTTGTTTTAAATCTTGTCTTGTCGTACCCTTAACGGTCTGTTCTCTTGTCGCTCTGGCTTCTGCCAAGTCAATGAGTACTTGCTTTGTAGTATTCTAGGCTTTTTTTTTTATATTATATATACATAATCATTTATGTGTTTTACTTATGCTGCCTTGTTTGTTAGAGATTATAACCTGGCTAGGATATTTTTTATTTAAACTGTCCCGTTTTTGGGATGACAATAGGGTAAGAGTGAGGTTTGGTGCACCCTAGAACCTGGTTTAAACACCCAGCGACCTTTTTTGTCACTGATCGTTCACTGACCGTTCCAAGGCAGAGCCCTATTGTCAACCTTAGTGAGTTTGTGATTATCTTGCTTTTTATTCATCTTTAAATTTGTTCTTTGTTTCTGTGTGTTTGTTGGTTGATTGTCGTCCTCGAATGCTACTTTTCCTGTTCAATTTTTATATCTGCTTTTGGTTCATTGGTATTAGTAAGTTACATATATAATTCATAAACAATACACATTGATCACAACACGAATGTTTCTTTTAGCAAGTAAAGCCCCCTTTTAAGAAAAAAACATTTATGAAGCAAGCCAAGTGAGTATGTGTTGTAGACTAAATGTTTTCATACCACCTTACTGTTTAGCTAATGGTAGAATATAAGAATCTTTCATGGGTATCCGGTGAAGATAGGGAATTCCAACCCGAGGTATAATTTTTTTATCGGAACCGAGGCTCTCCAATTAAAACACTTATACCGAGGGTTGGAATACCCTATCTGAACCGAATACCAATGACAAGTTCTTTTTCTTGCATATTCTTGAGATTTTGTGCGTTGACGTCGCCAATAATGTAACGTTTTACATGTTTTTGTTTTTTTCTCACAATGACGTCATTCATCTGTTCACGTTATTGACATCATTATTGATTCGCGTGACTCTTATCTTTACCCATAAAGATAAGACTTTCCATCCCCCATGTACAACGCGGATACCCCCGCCACCTCCTTAGTGTTAATCGAATAAAATAAAGGGTTTATACACCTATAAAGAACACCTCTAGGCCAATGGGTTGATACATGAGGCATGTTTAATAACAACTTCTTGACTGCTCTTTTAGTTACGCTATAGAAACAAAACACTAATTAAAACAAATCTCATTTCCATGGAAATACAAATTATATTTATATAGCAACAGGCATAATTCGCCAACAGACTAGATGGTGATTTAGGTTAACCAATTTCATAAATATTTTGAGTTACAAATATCAAATATCATGTTCTTTTAGAGTGTCAAGTAGAAAATGGCACCACAAGAGCATGTGTGTGTGTATGTGCAAAGAAATATACCAAGGTTGAGGTCGTAAGATAAAATCATGTACCTTGAGCATTTTGGAGTTTTGCTATGGGAACAAAAATGTCCACAAATTCCATTGGAACACAATTAACTATATATTACACCAACTATATATACCGACTATATATACCAAAAGGCACCACAAAATTAAACGCATGCATGTGTACCCACAGGCCGAGCTCACACTACAGCCGTAACAGATAAAGGTGTAACGAAGCAGTGTACAACTGCACTTACCTCATCCTCCAGTTTACGCTTCCTGCTGCCGACAGGCAATTTCTTACTTGGTACTGCCAGACTTGCAGAACCATTCTGAACAAACAAAATTACACAAAATGAAATGTTTTCAGAAACTAATGCTCAGATGTTTCTTCTTTATTATGTAAGCTTTCAATTAAATTTAAAATTGTTCACTGCGTTAAATATGACCTAAGTCTTAGACAATTTATTATTAACATTCACTCATGAAGTACATGTATCACAAGAATGAACAGAAGCTACTAGTTACACGCCGTTTTATTTGTACTATAAAATAATATTTAAGGAACACTACCGATTCTTTAAAAATGTGTGGCATTTGTGGGTAAAATTAATAAAATAGATCATAATTATATATGCATTTTAATTGCATGATAATTGTTCAACGAGGCTGTTTGTTCCTTTAAACAGACATGGTTGATGGTAACTGATAATCCACACATGGATAATGGAAAAAAATATTGACATGTCTTCTATAGTCTTTGAATTAAAATATTAGTGTCACTAGCCCGAATTCTTATATATATACTGAAAACCTGTACATTCTTCTTTAGCCCCACTACATAAATAAAAAAAAAATCACTAGTCCGAATGACAGTTTACAAGCCCCGGGCTTCGGGCTAGTGGGTGAATTCGAAGACTGCAGCCTGCTATTTATACAGTATCAGTTAAGCTGCAGAGTTAATCTGGCTGAGGCTAGTAAAGGACATACCATAACAACTTCCCTTTCTGGACTACCGGGCCTACTGGATGAGGTTCCCGCCTTGCTGATGATCTCCTTCTTTGGAGTTTTCTGTTCTTTGCGTGGATATTCCATCTTAGTGGAATCCATCCTCTCCTCGGGCACCCACTCATCCAGGCGCTTGTTGACTAAAATATTGAGATTTATCTCATATAAAACAGGGAACACATTTAATCAGTCATTAATGGTAGAGAACTGAAAGAAAATTTCTCTTTTTTTTTTAATTTAGTTAAATGACTTTTAATTTAGCTTCCTATGTATCCTTCCCCTCTCTCTGGGGCGGCTCTAAATAACCTATACTGTGTTGATGAGCCGTTAAACAACATTCAATTCAATTTAGCTTTGAACTCCTTTAATTATTTCTTCGGTAAGCGATAAATGATAGAGAAGTCAACAGGACAATTTTTAACTGAAGCAGACATTCTCACAATTGAATTTTCATTAAAAAAGCACTGAAAAAGGTATAAATGAGTAATAACGCTAAAAGAGGGGAAAAAAATAAATAATCAATTTCAGTGATATTTTATATTTAAATCCATTCCTTCACTGGTTTTTACCTTTCAAACTAGCTGACTTGCGCTTAAATACTTCCACATTTTTGCACAAGAAACAAACTGTATGCTACTATAGTTATATGTAACTTGTTTCTGCCAATGCTTGAAAATAAATACAGGAGTCTCGGATTTCGTTAAGTGTTAAACAATGCAGCGTTTTTTTCCCTTCTTTGGACGGGTCCGTTACCGGCAAAAATTAGCATTTTCCCCAATTTTGAGTAAAAAAAATAAATAAATCCCAATTCCAGATTTTTCTTCCCAAAATTGTAAAATGTTTTAGAATAATCTTCTTAATAGTTTTTTACCAGGGTTTTCGACGTTTCTTCTGCTTTTCTGTGTAAATTGAACAAAATACAAAAACAATTTTTTTTCCCAATTCTGAGAAAAAACGCGCGTTTTTTTCCCAATTTTGAGAAAAATCACGTGTTTTTTCCCCAATTTGACCGGTCACGGACCCATTCCCAAAATGGTGAAAAAAAACGCTGCAATGTAACGACTGTTAAAACTGGAAACACTCGTCACAATGGCATCTTATCTAGTCTAATTTGTACATGAACTATTTGCCAAACTGCATGTAATACTTACAGTCCTCATAGTGGACATAGAACAACGACTTCCCGTTCACTTCTTTACGTCCAAGGATTTCTGCCCAATCTGTAAACATCGAAAATGTTATACACATATTAAATAAAACCATAAATACAGTAAGCATTCTATCAATATAATAGAACCTTATAGGTGATATGGCAGTAAGAAGCGACTACAAGTTTTGTAAACATGTAGATAAATTATGAAAGCTGTACATTTCTAGAAAGGCTGTTTCCTCTTTTATGAATTACACTAATTCCTATCAATAGTCACAGACTCCTGACCACGGCGCACCTGATCAATTACCTTGTATAACTGAAATTGTTTTGACAATACTATATATGTTGTTACTGGTGAATTTTCGACCAGAAAAGACTACCTTCCTTTTACATGACCAATTCAAAATGTTCACTTGTCCTGTACCGATATTCAGTCATCAATACCGATGGACAACTGGAATTTTCAGGCCTGGCAATTTTTAATCTAGGAAAAAACTTGACAGGTAGGGTAACCAGAAACACAGGTGTTTTTTATTCTGGCAATATTCTGGTGTTACTTCTCTGATTTAGCTAATAAATTTTTAAGCATATCCAAGCTTTCCATGATTAACAATGAGTGTGTTCAGGTGACCATGTCAGATAATGATGGGTTACCAATGTCCAACAATGGCAACATATGGTTACCTTTGAGTACCCATGTTACAATTAGCAACCAATAAATTTACCACTATATTAGCAAAATGGCAAGGCAGGTGATACGTGACATTTTTCAATGAATGTAGCTTATGAATGTCTTATTAACCACTGGCACTTTTCTTGGGCTTAAATTCCCAACAATACCCATTTTGGAGATGATGTTCATCATCATTTTGAACTAGTATCATATCAACGCTACCCGTGCCCCAGCCAGATCTTAAATATTTAACATTGAGGTAAATCCTCACCCCCACACTATTCATAATTTTGCATTACAGAAATGTTGAGATTTTATTTTATTTTCAGTAGGTGATAAAATTTGTATTACTCGGTTTTTATCCTTAGGTTCTATAGTAAAACAAAAATCTTTGGCAGAGTAACAAGATGATATTTTTTAAGATTTTGATTTTAAAATATACATATATTGAATCGTTTTGCATGAATGTGCATGACATAGGCAGGGTTTTAAAAGAATCACACTGTAGATACGTTAATTTTAACAATAAACTTGGTTGAACATCAAGGATGAAGACCGAGTTTATCACCTACCAGAATGTATTGGTTATGTCTTATATCTGGTCACTGATTGGTCAGTTTTTTTTAATGATGCTCTATCAAAATTATGAATAGCTACATGACAGTAATGTTATAAATTCATTTTTAGTGTTTATTTTTGTTACCTGTTCAAAATAACACAGAGGGTAACATCTTACCCATCAAACCAACAACTAATGACGGCAACCTAGTTTGTTACTGATGGTGCCTTTGGGAACTGTAAGGAGAACCCTGAACACACAAAATCAGGCGGAGTTTAAAAGATGGGATGGAAAATGAAGATCCTATCGTTCTAATGAATAACACGTAAGAATATAACAGAAATACGGATGACGAACAACACACTATCCAATAAGCTCATCTGGTCTTTGGACAATATAGCTTAAAACCATTGTATCGCCTTGGATATGAATTTGTTGATATTCGCGAAATAACATGACGCTCGTTTTGGTGCACATGTACATTTACAATCCAAATCAAAACAAACACAAATGCTTACGCCAACCATCGCCATTTGTAAGAAGTACGGGTAGTCTACAGCCTTCTTGAAGTTCATCCTGTAAAAAAGAATTGTTTATGTTATCCTTAATCTGTGTAATTGATTGAAAATTGTTTTCTGAATGGCAGTTCTTTGTATTTTATGTGGAAAATTAGAAATAATACCTCACTTTCCGCCATTATCGTCATGGTTAGCCCGCACTTAATCTGAAATTTTTAGATAAATCTTTGTCGAATATTTGTAATTCGATGAAATTAAAATACTTTTGAAAATCAGCGATTCATATATTCTAATATATATGTATATATTTAAAATTAAATTGAATGCACAATAATATGCAATCAAATGTTCAATTTTATTTTCCTCGGCATTCAATTTATATTTCCGGTTAAAAAAAAGCAAATAAATTATTTATACAATTATTAATTACCAGTCTCAAAAGACATGGCAACAAACATAAAACAAGAGCCGGTAGAAGATACAGATTTGGAAACAAGGTAGTTGATGAGTATTCTCGAATAATGTGTACTTTTAAAATAAAAGGTTACTGTCATTAGTTTTCGTGTGTTATTGAGTGTTGAACAGGGTTGTGCAATTTATGAAATCAGAGCATGCTGTTTTATTAAGCACGTGCATGCTGATATTTGATCATTACACTTTGTTTGGAATGCCAGTACCACTTTCAAAGGCATTAATCCGCCAAATAATCGTAAAATTACTCTACAAACAAAGTAACGCGCCAGTTACGGAGTGCATTGACCTACTTCGCTTATACGCATGATATAATTACAGCTATACTTTTACGAAAAATGTTTTGTACATAAACTATAATTTTTCATAAAAGCATGAATGTTGAATAAATATCTAACAACACTTTCATATCAATATTCTTTTATTTCGTTACAATTTATAAAATGTGACCTTGACCTGTAAATATAAACAAACTACGAGAACAACGGGGAATTTAAATAGATTCTATGCACTCAGTAACTGGCGTGTGAGTGTCGCGTGACGGATTCGTAAATATTGTCTATTTTGTGCGGACCTCCTTGTTGTCTTGGATTTTTTGTAATTGTTGATGGATTTCAAAGTCAGTAGAGCATATTTTGGTAAACCAATGTCGCAGAAACGAAGTAAAATGTATACCTGATCCAATCGCTGAGTGACATTTATGTACAGACCATTAAAGAGATAAAAAAAAATCCTAAAAAAAAAGAGTGTGAAATTAGTTTCCAGCTTTATATATACTACAACACAATTTCTTCTTCACCTGCGGGAGTGGGAGGGGTAATTATTTTTTTTATTTTTTTTATTTTTGTTAAACAACACTTCCAAACTATTACTGTCTCAATATTGTTATGTTTTTTATACATTTATAGAAGAAAGATGATCTAAAATGCAACTTTTTAACCTTTAACTGTGAAAATAAATTGCCCCTGAGACACCCACTTGTTGCGAATTGGCGCGTAACGCGTGTTAGATAACTCCAGAAATATAATGCTCATCTATATGGAACTTCATAGGTTCATTTCCCTTGATGAAAGGATGAACTCATACCATAGGTTCATTTTCATTTCCCTTGATGAAAGGATGAACTCCCACCCCCACCCCCACATCCACACCTAATGTTATGACATAAAATTTTAAGTTAATGCAAGCAGCTCCATGTGTGACTATCCAGGCACATTTGTTCTGGTTAATGCTACTCTGTCGTTTTGAATGTTACTCGAGGACTTAAGGCCTATAGTTTTCATGCACAAGTTGTTCTTCTTGTTAATACATTTTTACACTAATGTATATATTTGCATGATGCAGATCGGCTTTCTTCACGATAAACATGTTAAGACACTGGACAAGCCAGGGCACGAAAATTCCACACGTCCGCTCGTATTGACGAGTGAAATTCGAATCCGGACGAGTGAAACCCATGAATCGGTCGTCCGATAGGACGAGTAACATTTCAGTAGAAAACAACAACAAAGAAAATAGTTCTTACATAGTTTATTAAGCGTATAAATGCAGTAAATAGTCGCAACTCTGTTTGTTCAGCGATAAAATGCTATTTAAGTCAACCGGATATTGGGAAATTGACGCATTTCCGTTTTGGGACATTCTAAAATGCGGCTCCCGTTCTTATTTCACGGAGCGCGAACGTTACGGTATTCGATGTTTTACAAATAACACTTTCAAGGGGAAATCTTTAAGGGCACTAGTCAGCTTTTAGGTAACTGGGGCCAGGGCCTTCAGGAAGGGGAATTGCAAAAAGTATGCTGTTTTCCTGTATTGGAGTTTAACATTTTCTAATAAAAAATGCATTTCTTTTTTAAGAGGGGAATTTTTCACATGAGAAGGGGGAACATATATGCCATGCCAGAGTAACTGTAATGGCCATGATCAGACTGTAGTGAACTATAGAATATGAGTATGAATATAGTTATCTATAATACTTGTCAAAGTTACATAATTTTCATTGATTTATATAAAGAAAAAAAAACACATTATGATGTTTCCCCTTGTTTTATTTATATATAATAGTGTTAAATGATGGTATCTGACTACTTTGACTTATGAACTTTAACATTCAGAGCAGGACGAGTAAACGTCCTATAAGGACGAGTAACATGACAATGCCACTCGTCCTGTAGGACGAGTACACAGTAAAATATATTTCGTCCCCTGCAAGCGGACCTTTGAATTTTGTAAATTTATTGGCCCAATTGTGTTATTTTGTAACATAACTGCAGCGTATTTTTTTACCTTTTGGGAATGGGTCCGTGGCCGGTCAAATTGGGAAAAACACGTGATTTTTCTCAAAATTGGGAAAAACACGCGTTTTTTCCCTCAAAATTGGGAAAAACACGCGTTTTTTCTCAGAATTGGGGAAAAAAATTGATTTTGTATTTTGTGAAATATTACATATTTATTGATGACTTACATAATAAAATATTTTCACAACTGCAAGGTTTCAAGTTTTTATTGTCCCTGAAAATGTTAACATTGCTGTTAAGTTCATTGTCATTTAGGGTTGCACCAGATTCTCTGCATATTCTCATAACTGAGGAAAGTTTCCTGGCCCAGACGATTTCTGTTATTCGTCCTTTATTTAGTATTAACCCATCGCTCACTGAGGCGCTTGTTACATAGTAGAATATACTAGCGGTAAAGCGTTTCGATAACATACAAGCGGTAAAGCGTTTCTGCAACGCATAAACAACATAGCGTTGTCCTCGGGTGACGAGGCTATGTTTTGCGTTTCAATTTACACAGAAAAGCAGAAGAAACGTACAACCCTGGTAAAAAACTTTATTAAGAAGATTATTCTAAAACAGAACTGGGAAGATCTATTACATCTGTGTATTGAGAATATCCCAGGAGAAAAATTGACGGAAAAACAACTTCGATTTGGGAATTTTTTAGTTGGAAATTGGGAAAAATGGTCAATTTTTTCAATTGGGAATGGGGCCGTTTATCGGACCCATTTATATAAGGTAAAAAAACGCTGTAACTACTGGGCTGTGTTTCAGAACTCTGAAATATATATGATGACTTACTCACTAGCAATTTTGTATTTCTTGTGCAGTTTTTACTCCTAGTCACTAGCGATCTTACTCCTGTTTGTTTGTGTGTGTCTTTTCAGGATCCTATGCATGTGCCAGGAGATCACAGATGGAGTTACCGACACTATGATACAGAACGACATGCCTCAGTTTAATGTCAAACAGAGAGTGACCGCAATCAACAGACTTCTGTCCACCGTAAGACTCCTTCATATCATTCAGACTGGTTCATATATTGGATTATTGTATACTTATTTATATCGTCCCGTTTACTAAATGCATTTAACTAATTGGTCAGAATTCTGTGAAAATAAACATTGACTAGTATCGATATTGAACATTGATAAGGAGCAACTTTCAGCTGTAAAGAAACAGAAATGTACCTAGTTTCAACATGAAAATGAAATGGTTTTCCAAGATTTTGTGAAAGAAATTGATGAAATAATCAAATTGTGCACTTGCCTATTGATTGTAACGATAAATCGCTTGACGTTGATCATTTCGTGTCAAATAATCATCCACACAAAATGAAAACGGAAGACAAACTTTATACAAATTCCATCCATTGCTATATATATATAGAAATAACACAATTAAAATTAAAGATAATAATCAAACAATCGATCGAAAACAATATAAAAGTATTCAAGAGAACGGTTTTTGAATTATTTGGAACTTGCTATTTTGGCACAAAACTCATCGTGACAGAACAACTTTTTCCTAGTAATATTTCGCCATACAAAGTCAATAACCTATACATTTTTGATTGTTGTTATCATAGCTTAAACAGTCTGCGAAATTAACTTTTGGACTTGGTTGTCCTTTGGGCAACCATTTCATCAAAATTTGGTTGCCCGAAAGGAAAAAGGTTGCCCGAAATATTTCTTTTAAAAACGGAAGGCTTTATAAATTGTTACTCTGAAGATATATGTAAACAAAGCAAAACTTGATGTCTCTATAATATTTATTCAGAATTTATTCTTTCGTATAGTTTGTAAGAAGATTTTCTATGTCATTCTCAGAAAAGTCACAGTTTTATTTTCATTGGATGGAATAATTCACGAACCGTTCGTGAATAATTGTAGTTTTCCGTTGCTCTATCGATTGGAACTATTCGCCAATCACGTAGTGACGGAATCCGACGAGTCTGCTCCGATTGGTTGCTCTATACAAAATAAAGAATTCGACAAAATCCGATCAAAAACGAGGTCGTGACCTTCCCTAGAGGGATACAATTAATTGATCAATTCCTCGTAGCATTTGTACCGGTGTCACAGTAATTTTCTCAACGTCAATGTGAAAAAGCAGAAGTTCGACTTTTATACTTGTTTTGATCATTGCGTTTTCAGAAAGTTTGGTTGTCCAATCGGACAACCAAACTGGGAACTCGTGGTTGTCCTGTTCGAAAATAAGCTGTTCGGGACAACCGGACTACTGCTAATTTCGCAGACTGCTTAAAGTATCTGTGAATACAGTATATATTTTTATCACATACTTCCCTATAAATACGTTGTTTTTGAATATAAGATACGACATAGACCTAGCCAGTCATATCCATCAGGATTTCGTTGCCGGGCAATAAAGCTTTATTGCACGCATGAAAATTGGGTTAAAAAATGTCATATCACGGAAATAACTGAATGTTCATCTCGATCCTTTTACTGGAGTGATACGGAAAAAAACGCTTAGTTACGATTGTATACGATTTGTCACGGGTATTGTTTGTCGTCTGCGTTTCATTAGTTACTGCCATCCTGTTTTCGCGACAGATAATTGGCTATAGAATAATTATCCGTGGATAAAATAACCACTTATGACAATTCACCTTGATTAGAAAATTTCAAATTCAATGGAATTCATTTTCAATAAGATTTCAGACAAAAATAAATGTTGTGTACCACTTACGCGACAGTCATGAGCACATCAGAATGGACTAGATCTAAACTTTTTTTTTCCGTGGAAAACAGCGTAGTGAGTGAGCTGAAATTTCGACAAAGCTCAAGTATATGATAAATAGAATAAAAAATGTGTATTTTCATATCACACCCTATATCAGGCCCTCGACCCATATCAGCCCCCGAGCTAAAGCTCTCGGGCTGATATGGCATCTCAGGCCTGATATGAAAATACACATTTAGTATTCTCTACAAACTCAATAATTCCTATGAATTTGTTTATTGTGTTGTTATTTTCCACACAGGGAAGAATTGACTTGTTGAAGAGTAGCAGTGGTAAACTTATATATAAACTCAAAGACTCGAGCTCTGCTGATCCTGTCAAAGGTGGGGACCAACAAGAGAAAGTCGTCTATCAAATCATCAAAGATGCAGGAAATAAAGGTATATACCTATCAAAATAATTGGACAAGAAACAATATGCTTTGAATTTGACCAATAAGAGCGAAGGTATACTAATAAAAGGAAAGCTATTTTCAATGTCATAGTATGTTAATAATAATTTCCGTATCCCATGCTGCAAAAAGAAAATATCGCATATTATTGGTCAGTTTAAAAGCAGTCAAGCTTCTCTGCTGCTGTGTACTCCACTGTACGTTACTAGTTCTGGTACCAAACCCAGACATCTTCTCGAGTAATTGCAGCCCTCTTGAAGTGTATATTAGTACAGGCTCTTTTAGAGATACACGGGTTATACTGTTCCAGATAGCGACTGTAGGAGCTAATATACGACAAGAGGCATGACAAACAACTCAGTTTTGTTGTTGCTGGTATGTATAGTGTTACATTGATGGGTGATGTTGGAATGAAATGTAATCATTTACAGGGTTATAGGTTGAATAATGTAGGTATCAGATTCAGGTGTAACCTGTTGTATATTGTAGGTATATGGATACGAGATATCAGATTCAGATGTAACCTGTTGTATATTGTAGGTATATGGATACGAGATATCAGATTCAGGTATAACCTGTTGTATATTGTAGGTATATGGATACGAGATATCAGATTCAGGTTGTATATTGTAGGTATATGGATACGAGATATCAGATTCAGGTTGTATATTGTAGGTATATGGATACGAGATATCAGATTCAGGTGTAACCTGTTGTATATTGTAGGTATATGGATACGAGATATCAGATTCAGGTGTAACCTGTTGTATATTGTAGGTATATGGATTCGAGATATCAGATTCAGGTGTAACCTGCTGCTCACTCAAGTCAACAAGATTCTCAAAAATCTGGAAAGTAAGAAACTCATCAAAGCAGTCAAGTCAGTCGCTGTAAGTTATCTCCCCTGCATGTTTGTTTGAAGTCTGTCACTGTTATTTATCTCCCCTGCGTTTTTGTGTGAAGTCTGTCACTGTAATTTATCTCTCCAGAATGTTTGTGCAAAGTTTATTGACGTAAGTTATCTCCCCTGAGTGTTTGTGTGAAGTCTGGCTGTAAGTTATCTCCCTTGTGTGTGTTTGTGTGAAGTCTGTCGCTGTAAGTTATCTCCCCTGAGTGTGTTTTGTGTCAATTCTGTCACTGTAAGTTATCACCTCTGAATGTTTGTGCAAAGTCTGTTGCTGTAAGTTATCTCCCCTGAGTGTTTGTGTGAAGTCTGTTGCTGTAAGTTATCTCCCCTGAGTGTGTTTTGTGTGAAGTCTGTCATTGTAAGTTATCTCCTCTGAGTGTTTGTGCAAAGTCTGTCACTGTAAGTTATCTCCCCTGAGTGTTTGTGTGAAGTCTGTCTGTAAGTTATCTCCCCTGAGTGTGTTTGTGTGAAGTCTATCGCTGTAAGTTATCTCCCATTTATAGTCATAATTATGAGATAGGTGTTTTTCTCATATGACATAACTATCCTACATGAGACATCATGACATCGCCCCATTCTGACTTCAACTCAAATCAAGTTACTCCTTGTTTTGTGCCTGTACTATGTGCATATATACTACGAGATATAAGAATCCATCATGAGTTCATCCATGTGAAATAAGGAAACCTTATGATGGATTCTTATAATCTTCCTCAAATGTGTGTGTGTGTATTCCTATGATCTGTAGTCCCAATGCCTTTGAGGGATTAGTACAAGTTTAATGGTGCATTGATTACATATTGCATTGATTACATATTGCATTGATTACATATTGCATTGATTACATATGTGGAAACCTTGGTTTGAAGTCTCATCTGAATGACTTGTTTGGGGGAAAATACTTTTTAAGTATTCCAAAATTTGATATAGTTTCGTCCCAGCTGGGATTGATCTGACGGTCCCTGGATCACTTAGCCATTGCCCTAACTACTACAACACCATGCCACAGTAATATATTTTTCATTATAGTACGGTTTAATGTTTATACTAGTACATGTATAATGTAAATGATTTATTGTACAGTATTGCATTTGATTGCTTTCATGATTATGTAGACTGGGTAGTGAGGACTAGGGACTACATCAATAAGTTCATCGGTTTAATACACATCAGGACATGCCGTATACGCAGTATATGAAAGCGGCCTGCACCAGTAAAATAAAAACATAAATCTACGGCGCTAACTAAAATATACATTAGCTCAAAACATGACCGCGCATTGAATTTAATACAATGGAAATGATCGAAATACAGAAATAGCCATACCAGAATAATAAAGTTGTATATCTCTCTATAACTCGTCCGTATTTATAAGGATTATACATTAAACATGATACTCTTCTATGAAGACTAAGACCTCAGGGTCGGTGTTATAACTGCCCCCGGGAACACATACAGGGAGAGAATGAATAGAAGATGGATAAAGAGATCTGATAGGCTGGTTAGTTGTATTGGGGGGAATGCGATAGTTACATGCATAATTACCCGTGCAGGGTGATGGATCCCCCACTTACATACAAAGCTAATACAACACGGATATGACATGGAGTGTGTGTGTGTGTGTAATTCTAAGGTTTATAATCCGTCCGCCAACGAACACGTCAGGGTGGATATGACATGGAACCACTCATACAATTATTTATACTAACATCTACATCACATGACAATCACATGACGATACAGTACACAGGTAAACATAACAGGTACAGGTATAGCACAAACGATATGTACTCTGTACATCCATACATTTATCCTACATATATAAGTAACCTGGGTTGCATGTAGATCAGAATAGCCTTATTTTTAACAGGCACCAGAATATTTTGCAAATGTCAACAGTTGCATGATGCAATTGCATAAATGAATACAGATGTATCAGTGATTTGCAAGAAATAGTCATGGGTTATTATCCATGTTTATCACATAACTTACGATGTGGGACTGGAATAACACCATTCTATATTTTCGATATACCACTAGTTATATGTGGTATGCAAATGAGCCTAGTACGCTCTGTCAAAAAAAAAAGATAACTATGATCCAATTCCCACGGTTTATGTCGGTTTTGCGTGTTAAAGCGACAGGCAAAATGCAATAAAAGTCTATATGTGAGTTATTTGATAAATAGAATCCAACATTCGTTCTCATTCATTATTGAATTTATTAAACTTGTTAGAAAAAATGATGTAATGCTCGCCAATAGCCTCGCATTATATCATTTTGCCAACTCGTTTAATAAATTCAATAATGAATACTCATGTAAGATCCTCTGTATAAAACCAATATAATTACAGTTAAATCGGAGCTCCAGATAAACACATTGAGGGGGTGTTTGAGCGCTAGTGCTTATTTATTATCGTAAATGAGTTGGACAACATGATGATTCAGCTGCTTGCTAATCATCATAATATTTTTGTCAGCCACAATTTGTATACCAAGGCAGGTAACTCTGTCTGATAGGTGAGATGACCGATCGGTGAAATTTAAATATGGTGGATTTCACTGTAGTTCACTCACATGTCTCTATATCTCCTTTTTAGGCATCAAAGAAGAAAGTGTACATGTTGTACAACTTAGAGCCAGACAGAACAGTGACTGGTGGGGCGTGGTACAGCGACCAAGATTTTGAATCAGAATTTGTTGAAGTCCTCAATCAGCAATGCTACAAGTTCTTAGTACAGAAGGTGATTCATTTGATTTAATATTCTGCTTGATGTTACCTATTTACTTGATTAGAATTTAATACATGTACAACACTATGCTTTCATAACATATATAACACATTTGTAAATATTTAAAATTATGATAATTTTAAATATAGATTCGACGCGATCAGTTGTGAATGATGCATGTGCTCGTGCATTCTGATGTGCAATGTAAATCCATCATTCACGTGCACTGCTTTGTATTTTTGACATCAAGAACATAATTACATGTTTTGCAGATTTCCTACACTGGGATAATTAATCAATGAATCGACTGTAGAAATTTGAATTGATCACTTGTACATTATTATTACAGTCATTTACATTTCATTTCATTAATTTATAAATGTAGTTACATTATTTAAAGTAATTTAGTGACACATACCTGTAAAAAAACGGTAATGATAATACTAATAAATTGCAAAAAGTAGAGCATGGATGAATTCAAACATAGGCTGCACAGTCTAGTGATCTTACAACAGTAGAATACTGGAGGAGCATGGACACATTCAAACAGAGGCTGCACAGTCTAGTAATCTTACAACAGTAGAATACTGGAGGAGCATGGACACATTCAAACATAGGCTGCACAGTCTAGTAATCTTACAACAGTAGAATACTGGAGGAGCATGGACACATTCAAACAGAGGCTGCACAGTCTAGTGATCTTACAACAGTAGAATACTGGAGGAGCATGGACACATTCAAACATAGGCTGCACAGTCTAGTGATCTTACAACAGTAGAATACTGGAGGAGCATGGACACATTCAAACATAGGCTGCACAGTCTAGTGATCTTACAACAGCAGAATATTGGAGGAGCTAGTAAACTACATGTGCAGTGTGTGTTACACATACATAGTTCAGCCTGTCAGTCATCAGCTTATATGCACTAGAGATTTGAGTCAAAAGTACAGTATGTATTTACACCTGTAAGAAAAGCACATGTTATCCCACAAACAACTGTTAAGTACTATGAGGCCAATGTTTGTGCTAATTTTACCGATGTACAATAGGGGGCAGAGCTAGAATTTGAATGTCAGAACTGCTATCCATTGCAGGCAGACTCAGCCAGAGAGACAAAGGTAGATCCTATAGCACAAAGGAACGCATCATATGCTTCATCACAGGACGTCTGGAAATTTATATCCGAGCTGGGAATCAGTAAGGTATAACGCTTTATCATTGGTTGAATAAACAGGAAATGATCTGTAAATGCGTTTGCCCTGTAGTTAGGTATAGAGCAGTAATCAGTGGTGGATTAAATTGCTTTACACTTTTAAGATGGATTGTTTATTTAATGAAGCACTCAGGGGATTGATACTTTCGAATATTCTAAATTAACGTATCCCAGGCTGTCCACCAATTCCAATATTTTCCTTTTTCCCTATATTTCTCAGACACTCCTATATACCTAAAGCGACGGCATAGACAATATACTGAACGTGTATATAAGCAAGTGGAGCATTCCATTGTGGCTGGGGATAGGAATAGTATAAAGTAAAATATATAAAACTTGTATACACAACTATCTCCTGAGAGAGATAACATATTGTAGAAATTAGAGGCCATCTGAACATAATCTTAACCTAATTAAAACAAAAAAACAACATTTCCTACGCTTTTTCTTCATATTTCTTCCTCAAGCTTTGCATCTAGATATAAAGTCATCAAAAACGTCCGCTTACCAGACCAGTATTACAAGGTCAAGGTCACAGACGGTTCTCATTCTGTGATTGCAGGTACAACTGTCTGTAGAGGACATTGAGACTATACTGGACACGCTGATCTATGACGGCAAGTGTGAACGTTCCATTGTGGCTGGGGCTGGGGACAGTGGCCAGACCAAGTTATACAGAGCCGTCAAACCTCTCATAGATTCCACCGGGCTAATGAGGATGCCATGTGGATCTTGTCCTGTACGTGTTAAACAAACTTTCCATGAACAATTAATATATATAGTTCCCATTATGTTCAGCAAAACTGTATATATAACGGTATCACTGTCTAACCTTGAAAACTTTAAAAACGCCTCCGACCAAAAAAACCAAATGGTTTGTTTCAAAAAAAATATGGTAGGTAGGTAGGCAAAACTTTATTTTTTTTTATTTTTATTTTTTATTATTAATGACCTGATTTTTGTTAATTAATGAAAAAACACTTTTAATATGATAAAAAATACTGGGGAAGGTATCAATACCTAGACGATATATGGTTATGGACCTTTTCAATATTTGATAATGTACACTGGAAACCCCAGGGGTCGTGGGTTCAAATCTCGCTGGAGGCATATTTTTATTTTTTTATTTTTTTCTCCATAAGAAACCTTGGTTCATGGGTTCAACTTCCTATTATTATTAATTTTTTTTTGCAAAAAGAAAAGTTAGGGTCGGCAGCTAAATAATAGGGTCAGTCGGGTTAGCGGAAACAAACACTTTTTTCTTTTAAGCCTCACTGAAAATAAAGTTTATACCGTAGTTTAATATCTTTTTTCAAGTTGATTATTGTGAAGAAGAAAAAAATGGCGTTGAATAGGTGATATACAAGGCAATCACAATATTAGGTTAAAATTTGCCAGAATTATTGACACTACATGTATATACATAGACTGGCTATATACATAGACTGACTGTCGTCCCAGTGTTTTTTTTTATTATTTTAATATTTTGCAATCAGAATCAAAATCTTAAAATCCCAAGCATTTCTGAATAGCTCTAAACCACTGATTGAAGCCAATAATTCAAAGGGGACTTAATGCTGACTATTTTATTTGTTGATAGCTTGAGTTGTCTCAAATAGTATAAACATTAACAAACATAAGGACTTATCCAGTCTAGTACTAGTATATACATGAAGCGTTTTTAAAGTTCTCGAGTAATGATTGTTGTTTTGGATCAGTAACTTGCCCGATTATTCAAGTTCTACATCATCCATCGTCATCAAACTTTAATAGGTGTCCTTTTTGGGGTTTATCATCTTGGACATGGTGGGTTTTCGGGTTCCCTCCCACGTCACGTCGTCATCCGGACTATCATGCGGAGCTTGTTTTGTAATTGATGTAAAATAAAGAATATATTTTATTAAAGCACATTTTGTATATTATCTGGACCTGTCAGTACTGCTGTAGAGTTTCTAGCTCAAGAACGGCCGGTCAGTTCTATGACAGAGAATCTTTTTCACCAACATCGTATCTGTTTGCAGGTATTCAATCTATGTTATGAGGGCGGAGCTGTGTCACCCACCACGTGTGTTTACATGAAGGAATGGCTGCAGTTGTGACAGTGGTCCTGTGCCTGTGTGTGTGTTTCGTCTCCTGTATTCATTGTTTGTCCATTCAAATAAATATTTATTGTTAACATGATGCAATGTGTTGTAATTGATTAAACTGGAAATTCCTGTAGACTAGCGCAAATGGTGATTATACCAATATGGCATTTCTCGCTGTCATCCCAATTAACCTGTCGCCAGTTGTCAATCATATATTCATTTCAACCAATCCAACCAAAACAATCCCTCCGACAAACAACAGCATGTGTCACTATATAATAAAGCATGTGCAACTATGTTATATTGTAGCATGGTCACAGACAATTCTCTTTGTTCAGACACAGGTGTAAATCGTTTAATTGAAAATAATACCTCTCAGAATAACTGTGAGAATAACAGTGAGAATAACAGTTAGAATAACTGAAATAGAGCTGAAATTGACATGCTACAAAACAAATAGAGTATGGTTTCATCTCGTTGGTTAATTTAAACACCTCGATGGGCTACGCCCATCTCGATGTTTAAATGAACCAACTCAATGAAACCATACTCTATCTATTACATATAACCTATTGTCAATATACTCAAACATCAACAATAGGGCGGAGATATCTTAGTACTGGCGTCATGTCAATTAGGTGATGAGGTCATAACATTGACTTAAAGGTGCAAAGCAATATTGAAGTATTTATTATGCATAACATAGCAAATGTGGATGTGACTTGACCCTCCAGGTCAAGGGCAGATAACTTAGTTTTTTTATACATATATTGCATTTAGGTCACTCGAGTAACGTATAGTTACCGTTGTGATTCAGTCCATTACGTATGAAAGACATATCTAATCATGGCTACCATTCAGTTCATGTTGGTTATAAGGTCAACGTGGATTTTTATACCCACCGAAATTTCGGCGAAGCATATAGTTGCCATCATGCCTGTATGGTACATCTGTCTTGTCACGTTTTCTTGTCCGCTCAACTCCTCTTACGTTTTCATCCGATTTTCACAAAACTTCTGACGAGTTTTACATTAGAAGTATAGATATAGTTGTGTATAGATTTATTACAAATCAACTTCTGGAATCGAACACCAAACCATGAATTTTTTAAAGTTATTACAAATTGCGTCTCTCTGACATGTTCGGTCGACGCAATTTGTAATAAAAATTAAATTCTAATTTTACATTAGAAGTGTAGATATAGTTGTGTCATGATATATTACGAGTCAAATTTCGGATTCGAACACCAAACTATGAAGGAAGTATCACAATTTCGTAGCTAATCTGCCTCGTGTTGGGTTGCTTAAATTTATAATTTAAAGTAAAATATCATTCTAAGAATAACAATCTGAGAAAGATGAACATCTGTTAAAGGGACACTGTCCGTAACTTTTAGCTTATAAATCACCCAATAATTATGTTCGCAAACATTATACACTAAACAATATTCAATATTTACTAATTAAAAGCAAGATTGTTTAACGGAATTCAATCGCAGTACAAAAAAAAGCAAATCCACTTCGTGGGTTTCAACTCGCAGCCCAAACTCGCAGTAAAAATAAGTGTGCGTGAGCGTAAAGTTGTTGGAACTCGTTCCCGACTGAGCTAAGCGGGCTATACATATTATGCAATACATACTATGGTGATAACCTAGGAAGCTATGGAAGTCACGTGAACGCATAAAAGGTAAATATTGTGGGTCCCACTTTATAATTAATAATTAAAACTTTTTTTTTCCAAACTCACGAATGTATTCCTACATACTTCTTAGGGTCTATCCTCATGTTTTCATGTATACATTTCAATGAATAAAAGTCAGACAGTTATTTGGTTATGCTCAATATCTGCTTACTTACGGACAGTGTCCCTTTAAAAGGATTTAAACAGGACGTTTTGGTCAATATTTGGTTATTCCAGTGGCCTGACAAAGGAACGGCAATATCAATACAGGTTAAAGTCATTTAAGTAATTAAATGTTTACAAAATTCTATTTTAGTTCGATTTCTAACTTCATTTCATGAAAATAATGTGATTTAAACACTATGTCATTTTTTCCAACTTGAAATTTCCTTTAAACGCAAATTTTATGTTTTTATCCCGAATTTCCTCGAATTTTAAAAATTGCAAAGGGGGTGAAAAATGAAATGTTTCTGAATAGGTTCAATTTTATCTTAAAATCGTCAGTCAGTTCAACTGCCCCTACCATGAAACTTAGAATGCTAATATTCTGCAGATAAGCTGAAATGTTTGAGGGGAAATGATATATTTATAACGGATTATAATGGAAATTGGAAAAGTTTTTTGTAGGGTCTTTCCCACTTGAGTTACAGAACGCCACTAACATATATTGTACATATGGCCAAAAGTAATTCACACACAGATATGGGATTTTTTCTAAAATGATCAGCAAGGCATGATATCGAAAATGAGTTTGATTTGATACGACATTAAACATGGCTGCAGCAGCTATCTTTGTTTACATAGAGTTAAATAGTAAAAACTTGTAGCGATTTACTCCTCTGAAACTACTAGGAATGCTGATCTAGCTATCAAAACCTATCAGTAGAGCTTCAAGGTCATTGACCGCTTGTTAGTAACATTGACCTTGACCCCAAATGCTTCTTTTCCATATAAGCTACCTACACTGCAAGTTTCATCGCAATACCTCATTCATAACAAAAGTTATTGAGCGGAAACAAAGTTGGACGCCGCCTGCCCGTCAAAACGACCTACCGCAATCTAAGTAATAACCTTGGAAAACCTGGTTAAAAAGTGTTACGGGATGCAATTCCACGGGACAAAAATGTGTTACATGACAGGACGCGACGTGACATTACAGACAACGTGATTTCTATATAGCCCCCACTTCACCATGTGAAAGCGGGTTTATAATAAGTAGTACTTTTACACCTAAAACATTTGTGAACACAATATCAAATATTCCAATTGTTTAGTTTTATTCACACTGCTAGTTTTAAATAGATGGTTTTTTATTTTGTTACAAAAACATAAGTCTTCCCCCAATAATTTATGAACCAACATGGCTGAAAGTAACGCTTACGTCGTCTCGATATGGTGAGCATTTGTGCCAAGTTATTTCAAAATCCCTCATGCGGTTCAAGAGATATGGAGAGGACACAAAACATAATGCATATGACCTTCGACCTCTAAGTGTGACCTTGAATGGTATTGGGCTGGAAGCTCCGTTCTGCATGTCGTCTCGATATGGTGAACGTTTGTGCCAAGTAATTTCAAAATACCTCAAGCGGTTCAAGACATGGAGAGGACACAAAATATTGTGCATATGACTTTTGACCTCTAAGTGTGACCTTGACCTTGAACGGACATGGCTGGAAGTTACGCTCTGCAAGTCGTCTCGATATGGTGAACATTTGTGGCAAGTTATTTCCAAATCCCTTTAGCGATTCAAGAGATATGGAGGAGACACGAAATATAGTGCATAAGACCTTCGACCTCTAAGTGTGACCTTGACTTTGAATGGACATGGCTGGAAGTTGCGCTCTGCACGTCGTCTTGATATGGTGAACATTTGTGGCAAGTTATTTTCAAATCCCTCAAGCGGTTCAAGAGATATGGTTGTGACGGACAGTCTCACAAAATATACTGCATATGACCTTTGACATCTAAGTATGACCTTGACCTTGAACGGACGTGGCTGGAAGTTGCGCTCTGCACGTCGTCTCGATATGGTGAACATTTGTGGCAAGATATTTCCAAATCCCTCAAGCGGTTCAAGAGATATGGTGGAGACCGACTTGTGACATACAGCGATCCAGACAGGCAGACAGACAGATATTCGAGCTAAAAACAAGATGTCATGAAGAACTAGAACTGTCGCCTGGAGGCGGACAAATAACCCCCGCTGGCAACTTGTTGGGGGTGGGGGGTAAACACATACAAGACTTTGTTCCTATAAGATATATAGACATATATTATAGAGAAAAAGCTCGGACATGAATTTTCTCTTTGACTACCAAGTATGAAATCATTAAAAATACAAAGGGCCATAACTGAGTGAAAAAATATTGAATCGGAATATCACAATATGTGCATCTCCACTTGATATTGATGTTTTGTAGCAAGTTTCACAAAATTTTAGAGGTTTTAGAGAAATCGCCCGAACAAGAATTTTCTATTTGACTACCAAGTATGAAATGCATTCAAAGTATAAAGGGCCATAACTCAGTGGAAAATTATTGAACCTGAACGTGTCCACTTGATATTTTCCTAATAAGTTTCAATAAATTCTAACCAGGAGTTTTTAAGATATAGCCCAGACAATTATTTTGTATTAAACACAATGGGCCTTAACTTCCTAGCAAGTTTCAATAAATTCTAAGAAGGCATTTTAGAGAAATAGCCCGGACAAGAATTTTGTATTCCATATATATATACTTTGGAAATATAAAGGGCCATAACTCAGTGGAAAATTATCGAACTGGAACGTCATGATAGTATGCGCATGTTCACTCAATATTGATACTTCCTAGCAAGTTTCGCGAAATTCTAAGAAGGAGTTGTTGAAAAATAGCCCGGACAAGAATTGCGTCTAGGGACAGATGGACGGCCAAGGTGATTCCAGTAACCAGAAATATCACCAATAAGTGATAAATGCTCCCAAAAGGACTCATTTGACCTCCAAGTGTGACCTTGACCTTTAAGGTATGGACCTAATTAGAAACACACAACACCTTATATATGAAGTTTCATGGAAATCCCTTGTTCTTTCAAAGTTATGGTTGAGACAGGATTGTTACGGACGAAAGGACGAGCGGACAAATGGACGGTGCAGTACAGATCACTATATGCCCCCGAAGGGAAGGGGGCATACAGATTGGTGATGTCTCATTGACTTCTACTAATGCTTTAATACAAATCCAAATCTGAAGCATGCAGGTATTCCTTCAAAAGTGGATCAAGATGATCTTAAAGATGAATGGCCAACCTTTTTGTAGTATTATCAATTAACAAATTTAACATCATATGAACATTTCTTGATAGTCTCGGAGAGAAAGATATACTGAAAACCGCTACTAAGTTGTATGTAAAAATAAGTATTATTTGCATGACGTAGATACTACTTTTACCACCACACCACTGCACAGGGAAATGAGATAAATCTGGATTGTATAGCTGCACAACTATTGCCAGATAATTGATAAATACATTTACCTGTGGATTAATTTACCTGTTCAAAGTTTTCTACGTCATCAAAGAAAAACTTATTCTCGCTTTTCACAGATATTGCAATGTGTGAAGTGTAAATATCTATTCTTGTTTATTGATTTCGATTTGAAAAAACATGTTCATGAAACAAAACATGGCCGGAGAACTTTAAATGAGTGCCCGGTTAATACTGAATTTATTAAACCAATTGGATAAAATTTCTAGTAAACGAGGCCGTTATCCAATGATTGTCACATAACACTTTTTTTTTATGTAGCTGCCTATACATATTGTTGTGATATGATGACATTGTATTTTGCTTTGGCCTTCCCCGTACCCGGCCTTCTCCGTACCACACTCAACAATGGAACCGCCTTGTTGATTTCCGTAATTCTGTATTTTCAGCAATTATGTAAATCCGACTGCACAGCAAGCTAAACATCAAAGACCAAGCGATGATTCGTCCTTCATTTGTATATTTATTACACTAGTTTATTAAGATATTCATGTCTTGGCTTTATTACACTCCAACACCACAATTTATGTGATAATTGTACCAGATTTCTACAAATTTAATACCGAAGACATGGATAATAAAGAAAGAAACAAATTCCACTCAGAGATACAGTGTATAATTATAATATATATTAAATACTGAATTAAAATGATCAACATTTGTAAATCACAATATAAGATTGTCAGTTTCATATTAATTATATATACCGGTAATGCCGAATATACAAATTGTAAAATATACAAATTATTTCACAAATTATCACAAATTATCAAAATACTGGTGATTTATATAAAACAAAATACTGCAAGTTATCGGAGGTATAAAGGTACATTCAGTAATCTTCAGAAATATATCAAGTAACTGAATTTTTTTTTTATAAATTGGATGTGAAAATATATTTGTCTTTATTACTTTTTACCACACTTGTAAATAGACTATAATAATTGTTGGTTAACTACACCTGTTTGGAACTATTGTTTGGGGCGCTTGTTTGAGCCAAAGTTTTTTTTGCAGTAACTCGAGCAATTTAAATAATACGTACATCAGTTATATATCATTAGAACTGGCATTTTTAGTGGTAAATAAAACTACTTTACTTTTGTAAATCAGTTGAGAAATAAATATTTTACAGCCAAAATGATTTTTTGATGGGGCTTTTCCTATGTAAATTCCTTGTTGGTGGGACAGCAGAAAATTACAAAATGTCAAATAACTTCAGTAAAACTTGATATTTTGTTATAAAACTTTCAGGGTTTTTTAATGTACTAATATCCAACAATTTAGAACTATTTTTGAATAAAAAATCTTAAAAAAATATATTTTTCGAATTTTTCATGCAGCAGAATTTTGCATTGAAAATGACCCATCAAAATCAACTTTCGCACATGACATTTTTATTTCTCAACCGATTTTGAAAAGTAAGGTATTTTTATTTACCACTAAAAATGTCTGTTCCACTGATATATAACTTATATAGGTAGTAGATTAATTTTATCTTAAAAGTCCAAAAAACCTTTGGCTGAAACAAGCTCCCCAAACAATAGTTAGGATATTATTATTAATTATGATTTTTTGCAATATTCAAACTGTCAAAGTAGCTATCCCGCCAACAACAGCCACATTTTACGAAATATGTATACCATTTTAAACCTACTGACGACAAGGTATATGTATAACCTACATATTTTGAGAATCCAAACTCTATAGACATAATATAAACGGCTTTAACCAGTCCGGTCTAAACCCCAGAACTGAAGCTTCAAATTAAGAATTACCAACTCATAATTTATTTTGTGCATATTCAATCAAGGGTATTTTAATTGAATTGTGTTTTAAGGTGCACAACACATGAAAGGTTATATGGCGCCTAACAGGCATGAACATGCCAGGCTCATCTTCCATGTACATCGAGATAAAATATGGAAAATGGGCCTAGAACCTTCTCACCCTGAACTGCAGAGTTGCCGCAAATTCTATCGTAGAAACTCCATTTACGCTGGAGCCACGTTTATTGTTTTTCTGACACTGCTCTTTTGATGTGAGCGAGACGGCACCTGAAACAATGCAGGGATCATGATGAAGACCTTTAATGAACACGAACAAAAAATGATAAAATGAACATGAATTTGGGGGGATTCTACCCCTCTGCCTACACCTCCAAAAGGATCTGCAGTGGCCCTATTCTTTGCCCCGTGACCAAACGGGGCACCCGGGAACCACACGGGGCAAATCACATTATAAGATTGTCAGTTTCAATTAATTATATATACTGGTATTGCCGAATATACAAATTGTAAAATATACAAATTATTTCACAAATTATCACGAATTATCAAAATACTGGTGATTTTTATAAAACAAAATACTGCAACAGTTATCAGAGGTCTAAAAGGTACATTCAGTAATCTTCAGAAATATATCGAGTAACTGAACTTTTTTTTTATAAACTGGATGTGAGAAAATATTTGTCTTTATTATTTTTTACCACACTTGTAAATAGACCATAATAACTGTTGGTTAACTACACCTGTTTGGAACTAGTTAGGATATTATTATTATTAATTATGATTTTTTGCAATATTCAAACTGTCAAAGTAGCTATCCCGCCAACAACAGCCACATTTTACGAAACATGTATACCATTTTAAACCTACTGACGACAAGGTATATGTATAACCTACATATTTTGAGAATCCAAACTCTATAGACACAATATAAACAGCTTTAACCAGCCAGGTCTAAACCACAAAACTGGAGCTTCAAATTAAGAATTACAAACTCATAATTCATTTTACGCATATTCAATCAAGGGTATTTTAAAAACCCGTTAATAAATCTTTACTTCTAATCGGCACATATACATTATTATATGACCTGAACACCTGGATAGATTTTTGATAAACGGTTTTGAAGTGTAATTTTGCCGTTATTTGACGGGCTTGCAACTTTAAGAAAATCTCTGCAATGTGGCAATTTGTTTTTTTAAAGTATCAAGATTGCTATTTGATATGACCCTTTAATACTGTATCTCACAATAATTACAACCCTTCATTCACACTTTTGATGGTTAAAGGCACTAAAAGTCCTTCAACCAGTATTATAATAATATTTACTTCTATTAAAAGATATATGGGACCCACGGAATGCACTTTTGAAATAGCACACCCATCCGTAGATGCAAAATTGAGTTTCAAGAACCATATTTTGGGAAAAAGCGTTCACCAAATCCATAGAGTATGTTTTAATGGAATAGCCTTTAATATTTTTGAAAGTACTACAAACATCGTCGGAAGTTACTTAATTTTGAACTGACAAACAATAAACATGTTACAAATCAACTGTTTTTTCTCTAACAAATTAACCCATCTTAAAAGTGTATAAGAAAATCATAAATTTCAAAAAATAATTATTAAAATCATAAAGTTATTTATATAATTAATTGCACACTCATTTGCAGTTCCTTCGATTACATGCAAGTTATAATTATTGCATGATTATGATTACATTTTGCACAATTGTGCAATTTCACATGTACACAGAACAAACGTTTAACATCCATTGGTCAAAGATTACATTCTATTAATCCTATGGCAATGTAAATTTTGGGTTCATGGAGACTCCAAAATGTCAGAGGTAATTAACTTTATTGAAATTATTCAACTCAAAAATTGTCATATAATCTAGCTATCATTCAAAATTATTGAATGAAAAAATTAAATCAATTTCATGAAAGAAATAGCCAAAAAATGCACATGAATGCTTGTTTTCGTGAAGTTTTCGGAAAATGACAAAGAATTTACATTTATTATATTTCCACAAAAAATATTAGAATTATTCATAAACAAATACGTACACCTCACAGACATTGAAGAAAATAAGTGTATAGCAGACACACAACTTTAATCTACTGTAACAATTGGATAGTTTTGACAAATTGGACTAGAGGATGAACACTGTGTCGCCTGCCGTTTGTTTGCCAAGTTATGAGCAAGATGCATAGATCCGCTCAGTCAATTAAACATATATCTGACCATGCTAGTTGACCAATTAAAATCACATGAGGTATTTACCCTGTTACATAAACAAACATTTTATACAATAGAACACATGGTAATGTTTGTGGCCAAAATTGAGCTTGGACAATGGTGGGCGGGGTTTATCGATTTGTACGGATCTATGTATTAGGTTGCAGGTTAAAGTTTTATGAAAGGGGCATAAATCTGCTGACATAAAAGTCAAAGAATTTGGACATTCCTTCAACAATATTAGCTGGGTAAAAAATAGCAAAATTTGTAAAATGTACTTGCTTTACAGAAATTATAAGTTTTGCTTTAATTTTAATGTAAAAGGAGGTAATTTTAAAATGTAAAGCTTTTGTTTCATTATAATAACAAGGTTATTTACATTTATATCTTGTTCTTGATTATTCTGGTAATATTCTTTACATTGTTTTATAGGATATGTTCAGTTTTAACTAAATGGGTGATATCACTGACAATTACCCTGGATCAAAAACTACAAGACTAGTGTCAGACAGAATTGTTTGAATGGAGTTTTATGTCATTTTTAGCACATGTTAGAACATATATGACGGTCTATTTGTTTGTGGTAGTGGCAGATCACCCCATTTTTCCTGAGTATACCTCCCACCATCCGTAAGAATCGACACTTTCTCACTTGACAAGTTGGGCTCCCAGTAGGAATCGAACCTGCAGCGGCGAGAGACGAAAATATTTTAGACGCAGCGTCTATTCCTGCCACTGAGGCATTAGAAGAACACTCTATGTTATGGCAATGTTATCAAATACAATGTATAAAACAACGTTCAAATTCCTGATTAAAAGATGTACAAAAAGTAGTGCTAAAAAATATTTTCAACACATAAAACCTGGTGTATATTCATATATAAAACCTGTACAGACTCATCAATCATTATTTATAACTTTGTACAGACATCAATCATTATTTTTCACTTTGTACAGACATCAGTCATTATTTATCACTTCTCTATATCCTTATTATTGAATACTTTCAAAAGTTCGACATACACAAGTAAGGTCACAGAGTTCACTAGGAATGCCCTTGTTGCTACGGCAGAGTAACCCCTGAAGAAAACGGAAAGCCCTTCCTCTCTGACGCTCTTCACGACGCAATCCCAAAATCCTGTGTACATGTTCCCCTTCACGTCGGCCTGGACGCGACTCTTGACGACATCGAATGGCATGATGAGGCTCCAACTGAGGAGGCCCGCCAGTCCCCCGCTGACGAAACTGATCAACTGGCTGTTGAAAGACGGTAGGTGTTTGTGCCCATAGTAGGTAGAAAATTCAAATATGGCAAAGTATGAGGCAGAAGCTGGAATGTCGCGATAGGATTGCGTGAGGAGGCCACGGTACATGCCGCGCAATCCACGGGCACGAATAATGTCCATCACACCCTCTCTGGGGCCCCTGTAATACTCCTGGTTAATAGCTGAAATATATACAATATGTAAAGCTATGATTGTTGTTTTTCATCACAGTGCATGCACAAAAAATAAACATTTTATTATATTAAATAGACGAGTTACTTTTTTCTAATACATATATATTCAAATGATATGTAATTTTGTTCTAACTGAAACAGTCAAATGAGTTTCCTTTTATCTTAAATATTCACTAGATGGGTGTTCCACAGAACACCTTTGTTGCCTGCCGTGTGCTTATTTCAGCCACTTATGACCTTGGTTAGGTTGCAGGTTGAACTTTTATGAAAAGGGGCATAACTCTGCCAAAATGAAACTAAGAGTTATTGGACATGTGTAACAACATTTCTTTAAGGTAAGATGAAAATGTGTGGGGTTTTATGAACATACAGGGCTCTGGAAATCACTTGCTCTGCCCAAAATGTCACTTGCCTCAAATTCAAGTCTCTTGCCCCAGAATTAAGCTATGACAACATGACGTTTTTTTGAGGCCGCGCGCTAAGTTGAATACAATTCAATTCTATTATTGGTTTTTATTGTCAAGATGATTTTATTGTAAAATTTATGCCTTAAATAAGGAACGATCAGAGGTATAGGTTGTTACCATTATGCACATATCAATGTTTTTCTTCAATGGTGGGAGAGGGGAAGAGGGATGTCGGCAGAGATACCCTAAGGATAAGACATTACTGATGAACATGCGGTAGGGAACTAGATGAACCTGGTACCAATACGGTAATATTTGATATTGGTTAGACACTGTGGAATTACTGATAAATAAAATGGGTTTTAAGGTGCACCAACACTTGATTGAAAGGCTAGGACGCCTAACAGGAATGAACATGCCAGGCTCATCCTCCATGTACATCGTGATAAAATATGGAGAATCGGCCTTGAACCTTCTCAACTGCAGAGTTGCTGCAAATCTATTGTAGACACTCTATTTACACTGGAGCCACGTTTATTGTTTTTCTGCCACTGCTCTAGTGATTTAAGCGAGATGGCACCTGAAACAATGCACGAGTCATGATGAAGACCTTTAATGAGCATGAACAAAAAACGATAACATGAACATGAATTTGGGGGGTTCTACCCCTCTGCTTACCCCTCCAACGGGATCTGCAGTGGCCCTATTCTTTGCCCCGGAACCACAAGGGGTCTCAGTGGAATTAAATGATGCTCCTAGTGCATTATACCAAAAGGCAAGCAGATAAAAAAAAGAAGATAAATGCATTAGGTCAAACATAAGTTCTTTCCTACTTTCACTTTCATTGTAGACCACACGTAGATGAATCGGCAAGCTAAATTTTCTGTGTTGAAAATTATTAGCTTGGTTTATGACTAAATCTGACTGGTATGTTGTTGTTTTTCTGATATTATATTTTTGAGATGCCAATTCTTCGAATAATTATTAAATTAGCTAAGGTCGAAGCAGATCTCGGATACAATGGCAAACATGCTTGAAAACAAAAACACGCCATTCCGTCATTGATCTCGGATTCATTCAGAACAAACATGAAACAACACAGATGACACCTATTCATTAAGACAAGCATCCATAGTCTCTTTGCTCATCAAACAACACAAACTGCCACAATATTTAATTGCCCTACTTGTTCAGGGCTGTCTGTTATAGCCGGCAGCTGGTATATTTACCGTCTGTTTTGAATTTCGAGCTGGCTGTAACAATTTTTTTTTTAAATCCGTATCAAATATTACGGAATTATTTCATTATCTGAAAGACTGCGGACACCCTAACAACCTCACTCGATTTGCTTGATCACTAATGGTAGCCACCTGTCAACTCAAAGTAGCCACGTGTTTCAAAAATTCGAGACAGCCCTGCTTGTTTACAAATTGGTTCGACTGAATCGCCATTGTTTCACTTTATCATGTGGTAATGAAAGGGAGTTGTTTCATTGGCTGATAAAAATACATTGGTTATTTGATTGGATAATATGGATACAGTACTAGGTCAATTGTTGCATCACGATTTTTAATTATTGAACAGAAGATTACCTTGGGTCACTACGACACCGACAGATATACAAAGCTTACACAAAGCGACAACACCATCTCACCAACTGATTTACACATTTTAAACACCGTGCTTCTTCAAGTATAGATTGGCACCTCAAACCTTTCTCGGGCAAGTGACGGACAACCAGATTTACGAAGGTCAAATGCCTGCACCCAAAATCCACTTGCCTGGGGCGTCGGGCAACCATATTTCCGGAGCCCTGACATAGGTTAAATACTTACAAAGTAATGGCCAAGGTTAGGCTGCAGGTTACAGTGTGACAATGACGATTAAGACGACGAAACAGAGATTCCTAAGTGTCTGGTATACTAAGCAGGCGACAAAAAGTGGGATTGTGTGATTAACAGTACACTATACCTGGTCGAAGTTTTGATGGGTGGGGTATCTGTGACTGGAGAACAACCTTGATCACCTCGACTGGCACAGCCACAGACAGTTGAGTGGCACCACCGACACCACCAGCAATCAAGATGTGGGAAAGACTTGGCTCCGTTCCTGGTACATTGCTCGTCCCCAGAAACTTAAGTGTGTTTGCGTAGGTCCCAAAGAACACAGAGTTGACAATACCGTAAGAAAACAATGGCCATGAAAGCCCTCGGAAAAAACCATGAGACTGAAAAGGAAATTTATTTTAATGTTTAAAGCCGATTTTGCATTTAAAGGGAATGTTAGCATATATTTTGAAAATTATTTCACCATCTAAGTTTTTCAGAACTTTCAATAATAAAGGTTCTTTGAATATATGCTAATATTACACACATACTAACAACTGACAAGAAAAAGATACATTAACATTATTATATCATAGCTAAGTGCCCCAGATAGAGAGCATGCAATTTATCCAATGAATATTTCTGTATCGGTAGGTTTTATACTGAGAGTGCCGTTTCTGTTATTCGGGGCGCTTGTTTCAGCCAAAGCTTATTTTGACTATTCAGACCAAATTCTTATAAAAAATCCATTACTTTTTAAAATCGGTTGAGAAATAAAGGTTGCCAAAGTTGTATTTGATAGGGCATTTTCACTGAATAGTTCTGCTGCATCAAAAAGTAAGGGGAAAAAAGTCAGGTTCTTTCCACCAAAATAGTTTTAATGTGACTTTGTGTTTGGCAGACGTAAATCTTATATATCCTGAAAACTGTATAGCAAACTACTGAAGCTGACAAGTTATTTGAGATTTCTTAATTTTACATGAGAAAAGTCCCATCGAAAAAGTAGTCTGCCTGTAAAACATTTATTCCCCATCTGATTTTTCAAAATTAAGGTGTTTTTTATTTACCACTACAAATAACACTTCCAATTATGTATAACTGATAAATGTATTGTTAAAATTACTCATGTAATTGCTGAAACACCTTTGGCTGAAACAAACGCCCTAAACAATAGTCTATCGTGTTTTTTTCAACACAATGAAGAACCTTGCATTGGAACTTGTAGACATACTTTTGATTTCTCAAAAATAAATGTCTTCTCCTTAAAGGTGACAAGCTCATTAATTATAAAAGTCTGGCCCACATCCAGCCTCTCCAATCCAAAAAGAGAGAATTTTTTTTACCAGTCCCTGTCTGTGTATGGTAGTACAACAGTCCCATATTCCCCTGTACTGGTTCTCGGCTTGCTGTACTTGTAGCTGGCATTTAACAGTGTCTAGAGGATGACCAAACAGGACACCAGCAGAACCTGTAATTCAATGTGGGAATGCAGGTCTTCAAATCTGTAAATGTATTTTTCAACATTTAATTAAGTCAGTTTTAAATAAATGTGCTGATGTGATGCAGACGTAAGTGATGTAATTGTGTATGAAGTCTGAAAGCTGTATGGTATTTGGTATCTGAAAAATGGACTTTATTAAAAACATGGATGTAAAACTAAAGTTTAAACTAGAACAGTCGTCCGGAAGGGCTGACGGATATACCCCCGTGGGGACCATGGAAGTGTACCTGTGTAGTGTCCGGAGAGTGGAGACAAATCTTGAAAGGTATTAAATAGAGTGGACAAGGGGCATTATGAATTTATCAGGTTATGGTGACCTTGATCTTATACACCACAAAACATGGAGGTCATTCTCTCACAATGGACAGCCTAATGGCAGAACTTTTTTAGTACCAGGTCATGGTGACCTTGACATTGAACCTATTGACCTAAAATGTATAGGGTCATACTCCTATCACGGACAATCTACCTGCAAAGTTTCATGAGTGTGGCTATAGCTCTTGAAGAGTTACAAAGCGGACAAGGTTGTGTCTACAGACGGACGGACTGAATCCAGTATACCCCCATAAACTTTATTGTCGTAGGGGTTAATAACCTTTGCTTTGTAGGGGTAAAACAACTGGCCTGTACCTGACACTGCCCCTGCTAGGTAGTCCAAGATCACCTCTTTGCTCCCCATGGTTTTTGCCAACTACCGTGTTAGTTCACATGCTGAAATTACACAAACCAGTCAATGAAACATGTAAAGGGACACATGACAATCTTGATGCGTGTATCAAGCAATGAAATTTGCGTCTCCATTTATTTATCCAGTATCATTTTTACTTTAAACCTGCATGCATATAATTAAATAAAAGTTTGAGTTTTCAACAAAAATAAAATCTTTATGTTACCATAGGTTTCAATATATCAACAGTTAGTAATATTTGCTTTGACATATACTTATTATTAATGACTGAACAAATGCAAGTCATGCAGAAAAACTAAGGGGACGTTTACGCATGACTGTCAGACCAGTTTCATAATCGTGAAAACTCGACCAATCCCGTCATTCTTCTGGTTGGTTCATGCCTCGTGTGTATATCAACGCATCGGTATGTTCAAAATCTTGTATCTTGTTACTGAAGGCCACGGCACAGAAAATAGTCCACTGTTTATTAATACTTAGCTGTTGCTATATAAACAATATAGCCGTTAACCACACGTGTTGTATAATTTGCATTGCATATTTGTTATTTACAGAAGATGAAGGTATTATTACTGCTTTTATGTAAATATAGATGCAGCAAGCAGCTAAATGATATTGCAAAACTCTGAGGATAACTATGATTTTGAATGCAAATTAGTTTTGGCGGGAATCTAAGGCGTGTCATGCTAGGATGCAGTATCCAATATGGAAACCTTCGAGCTACATTTGAGTTATGCTTCGAAGTTAACAAGATGTTGCGAATGACAAGTTTCACTTCCTGTGTAATATAAACACAAGGAAAGTGTTAACATGACATGGATTCATATTTATACACCAAAGCTATCTATACATGAATGACGGCTGTGACCATAAGGCCATCCTTAAAAAAATATTTGTTTGCTGTGCTCCGACCCTGCATTTTTTAAGTGGGTAGGTAGGTAGGTAGGTCTTTTTTTTTTTTTCTTTTTTTTTTTGCCACAGTCCTGGTTAAGCATTTTTACAAATTATAATTTCCTATCTCAATGTATGATAATGCATTCTGTGGATAACCTCATTAATATTTCTTTACGAATAATTTTTTAGTAAAAAAAAAAAGAAAATTAAAAAAAAAAAAAAAAAAATTCTGAAAAGGCTAAAAAAAAAAAACGGTCGCTGCGTTTTTAGACGGTCGGTCGGAGCACAGCAAACAAACACTTTTTTAAGGATGGCCTAAAGAATGCCAGAGTGACTGGACTGTTTGGTGGTGAAGTCATTAGTCAAAAACTCATTTCAGCAAACAAAGAATTAAAAGAGGCTGGAGACACAGACCTATGTTCTTTATATCAGTTCAGACAGCACCATTATACGGGAATCATAAACCAATTAAACTAATATCCAATTTTGAAAGAATCTTACTGGAAAATTACCATGTTATAGCATTTTTAAGATCCACTCATGACTGATTAGCTTATGATCATACCTGTGTACTCATGATTTTATCTTCCAATAAAGAATGTTGTACTTGATGACCAGTACTGGCCACCATATCTTGTCCTTCAATTGTTTACCTCCTCGACCAGAGAGCTTGCAGCAAACATTGGAATTGCGACAGACAGAAACTGAAACAAAGCAGAGAAAACACCATGTTCAATGATTGATACTGACAAAATATATTTTGATTTTAATAGTGTGAATGACATTTAAGGCTCGATTAAGTTCCACTTTCTGCTTGTGCCCGTCTAGCCATGCTGCAATCCATTTTGCATGTATCAAGTGTAACCCAGTTTACCTATACATGTATTATAATATGTATAGATGTATAGTATAGAATCAGTGTACATATCTTTTGTCCTGTACCTGCACCTGTTATGTTTACCTGTGTACCGTATTGTCATGTGACACCTTAAAATCTTAAATTATTGTCTTCTGCCGTTTTCAAAACATGTCCGTCAGAAATTTAGGTCACATGTCATGTGGGAAATGTACTAACATAACAATTACCTGATGTTTTTAACACAAACACTGATTTTTATGAAGGTACCCCGCTTTTGAGATACCCCATTTACCATTTCATTGATATTAACAAAGTATTAAAGTTTGGTAAAGATCAGATGAAAAATAAAGGCCCTATCATCTTAACAAGGCAAAATACAGCATTTTTAATTAAATCAAGGGCCATGACTCCGCTGTTACTGGTTATCAAACTTGTCCGAGCTTTCATTGATATTAACAATCTGGTATAGTTTGGTAAAGTTTGGATGAAAAATGAAAGCCGTATCGTCCGAACGAGGCCAAATATAGTATTTTAACAAAATCAAGGGACATAAATCCGCTGTTACTTGTCCGATCTGGCTGGTTTTCGAACTTGTCCGTGCTTTCATTGATATTAACAATCTGTTTTTACTTGGGACTAACGGGACATCAAGACCAACATTCCTGTAAAAATTTATGGAAGTCATTTTGGTAAAGGTACCAAACCTATACCATTTATTGTTTTTCGAGAAGTAGTCGCCACAAAATTGTATTTAAAATCTAATTTTCGCCATGGTGGCAATCTTGAATATTAGGCCAATCTGATTTTACTTAGGACAAACTATATTCCTAAAATGTTTGATTGATTATGCAACATTACCTATGCAACATTATAATCTCATTCAATTTTATCCTAGTCTAAAGAATATATCTTTTTCAAGCTTATAACTAGAAATGTGTCCATAGGACATGGATGCCCCTGGTATAAGTTACTAAAACTATGAATTCGCCAAAAAAAACAAGAGGTCAATGACCTTGAAGTTCTACTGATTGATTTTGATTTCAGGAAATAGTCGCTACAAAAGTTTTTTTTGAAAATTTATTTTTAGCCGTGGCGGTCATCTTGAATTTCCGGCCGACCTGAAATTTTTTTAGGATCAATTAGACATCAAGAGCAACATTCCTGTGAAGTTTCATGAAAATCTGTCCAGTAGTTTCAGAGGAGTAGTCGCTACAAGTTTTCATTATATAACTCTATGTAAACAAAGATGGCCGTTGACAGCCATGTTTAACATCGAATCAAAACGATTTTTGACAAGGACCAACATCATGTCATGCTGATCATTTTAGAAAAAGTCCCATATCAATATCACTTATAGTTTTCAAGAAGTAGTCTATACAAACTTGTATTTTGAAAATCTATTTTTAGACATGGCAGCCATCTTGAATTTCCGGCTGACCTGAAATTTTGCTGGGATCAATAAGACATCAAGAGCAACCTTCGTGTGAAGTTTCATGAAAATCCGTCAAGTAGTTTCAGAGGAGTAATCGCTACAAGTTTTCATTATATAACTCTATGTAAACAAAAATGGCCACTGGCAGCCATGTTTAATGTCGAATCAAAATATTGGTCGACTTGGATAACCATCATGTCATGCTGATCATTTTAGAAAAAGTCCCATATCAATATCACTTATAGTTTTCAAGAAGTAGTCGCTACAAACTTTTTTTAAAAAATCTATTTTTAACTGTGGCGGCCATCTTGAATTTCTGGCCGATCTGAAATTTTGCTAGGATCAATTAGACATTCAGAGCAGCATTCCTGTAAAGTTTCATGAAAATCCGCCAAATTGTTTCAGAGGAGTAGTCGCTACAAGTTTTTACTATATAACTCTATGTAAACAAAGATTGCCACTGGCAGCCATGTTAATGTCGAATCAAAATGATTTTTGACAGGGACCAACATCATGTCATGCTGATCATTTTAGGAAAAGTCCCATATCAATATCACTTATAGTTTTCAAGAAGTAGTCGCTACAAACTTTTTTTTAAAAAATATTTTTAACTGTGGCGGCCATCTTGAATTTCTGGCCGATCTGAAATTTTGCTAGGATCAATTAGACATTCAGAGCAACATTCCTGTAAAGTTTTATGAAAATCCGCCAAATAGTTTCAGAGGAGTAGTCGCTACAAGTTTTTACAATATAACTCTATGTAAACAAAGATTGCCACTGGCAGCCATGTTAACGTCGAATCAAAATGATTTTTGACAGGGACCGACATCATGTCATGCTGATCATTTTAGGAAAAGTCCCATATCAATATCACTTATAGTTTTCAAGAAGTAGTCGCTACAAACTTGTATTTTGAAAAATTATTTTTAGCCGTGGCGGCCATCTTGAATTTCCGGCCGACCTGAAATTTTGCTAGAATCAATTAGACACATCAAGAGCAACATTCCTGTGAAGTTTCATGAAAATCCGTCAAGTAGTTTCAGAGGAGTAGTCGCTACAAGTTTTCATTATATAACTCTATGTAAACAAAGATGGCCGCTGGCAGCCATGTTTAACGTCGAATCGAAACGATTTTCGACAAGGACCAACATCATGTCAGGCTGATCATTTTAGAAAAAGTCCCATATCAATAGAGTTTTCAAGAAGTAGTCGCTACAAATTGTTTTTTAAAAACCTATTTTTAGATTTGGCAGCCATCTTGGATTTCACCTCAACATGAATTTTTGCTAGGATCAACTAGACTTCATGGGCAACATTTCTGTAAAGTTTCATGAATATCCATTCAGTAGTTTCAGAGGAGTAGTCACTACAAAAAAAAGTTTACAGACGGACGGACAGATGGACGCTGCACCACGGCATAAGCTCTGCTGACTAAAAATGATTCAAAACATGGACAGTTTCAAAAGTTATTGAGCGGAAAAGGGGTCATAACTCCTTCAGAAATTGACCGATGCTGACCTAAATCAAACTTGGCCTGTATTTTATAATTACACAGCTACACACCAAATATTAATTACAAACATGGACCCTTTCAAAAGTTATTGAGCGGAAACCAATTTGTTGTAGAAAATTAAGTCGAAAAGGGGCCACAACTCCTGCATAAAATGAGCAACGTTAACCGAAATCGAACTTGACCTGTATTTTATAATTACACAGCTACACACCAAATATTCATTACAAATATGGACCCTTTCAAAAGTTATTGAGCGGAAACCAATTTGTTGCAGAAAATTAAGTCGAAAAGAGGCCATAACTCCTGCATAAAATGAGCAATGTTGACCGAAATCGAACTTGACCTGTATTTTATAATTACACAGCTACACAACAAATATTAATTACAAACATGGACCCTTTCAAAAGTTATTGAGCGAAAACCAATTTGTTGCAGAAAATTAAGTCGAAAAGGGGCAACAACTCCTGCATAAAATGAGCAACGTTGACCGAAATCGAACTTGACCTGTATTTTATAATTACAAAATGACACACCAAATATGAATTCAAAACATGGATCGTTTCAAAAGTTATTGAGCGGAAACCAATTTGTTGCAGAAAATTAAGTCGAAAAAGGGCCACAACTCCTGCATAAAATGAGCAATGTTGACTGAAATCGAACTTGACCTGTATTTTAAAATTACACATCTACACACCAAATATTATTACAAACATGGACCCTTTCAAAAGTTATTGAGTGGAAACCAATTCGGACAGAAGGTAACCCTAGACATAAAGTGCAACATTCCTGCGATGTTTCATGAAAATCCGTAAAGTAGTTTCAGAGTAGTTACTACAAGTTTTACTATATAACTCTTGTAAACAAAGATGTCCACTGGCAGCCATGTTTAACGTTGAATCAAAATGATTTTTAATAAGGACCAACAACATGACTGTCATGCTGATCATTTCAGAAAAAGTCCAATATCAATATCACTTATAGTTTTCAAGAAGTAGTTGCTACAATTTTTTTTTTTTAAATCTGTTTTAGCTATGTGGTGGCCACCTTGAATTTCCGGCCGACCTGAAACTTTGCTAGGATCAACTAGACATCAAGTGCAACATTCCTGCGATGTTTCATGAACATCTGTCAAGTAGTTTCAGAAGAGTAGTTACTACAAGTTTTACTATATAACTCTTGTAAACAAAGATGACCACTGGCAGCCATGTTTAACGTTGAATCAAAATGCTTTTTTACCAACAACATGTCATGCTGAGCATTTGAGACAAAGTCCCATATCAATATCACTTATAGTTTTCAAGAAGTAGTCGCTACAAACTTGTGCCATCTTGAAATCCCTGCCGACCTGAACTTTTGCTAGGGTCAACTACATATCAAGAGCAACATTCCTGTGAAGTTTCATAAAAATCCGTCAAGTAGTTTCTACAAGTTTTACTATATAACTCTTGTAAACAAAGATGTCCACTGACAGCCATGTTTAACGTTGAATCAAAACGATTTTCGACAAGGACCAACATCATGCCATGCTGATAATTTTAGAAAAAGTCCCATATAATATCAGTATCATTTATAGTTTTCAAGAAGTAGTCGCTACAAACTTGTTTTTTAAAAATTTATTTTTGGTGGCCATCTTGGATTTTAAATCAACGTGAATTTTTGCTAGGATCAACTAGACAACATTCCTGTAAAGTTTCATGAAAATCCATCCAGTAGTTACAGAGGAGTAGTTGCTACAAAACAATTACGGATGGACAGACGACAGACACTGCACCACGCATATAAGCTATGCTAAAAATTAGTATTTAACCCATATAATGACCTTCAGTGTGACCGTGACCTTTATATTTTAGTATGGTCATGTTGATGTTGTCATGATGAGTATATATTGAGAGTTTGATGAAGAAATGAGTTATTTTCTAAACTGATGAAAGTTATATTCTAAACTGACGATTTCTCGTCAAATACAGCATTTTTACAAAAAGGTAAGCGTGGTATTTATGTGTATTACTTGGTCCGTTGTTGAAAACATCTCGAATTGAATTGATTGACTCTGGCAGGGTTCCCAATAAGAACTGAAAGTACCCAAACCGTTTCCATTTTAAATTTTCAAAATCCGCCAACAAATAACAAGAGGTCAATGACCTTGAAGCTCTACTGATAGATTTTGATAGCTAGGTGAAGTGAAGTTTCATAAAAACTGTCAAGTAGTTTCAGAGGAGTAGTCGCTACAAGTTGAAGTTTTTACTATATAACTCTAGGTAAACAAAGATGGCCACTGGCAGCCATGTTTAATGTCGAATCAAAATAATTTTTAACAAGGATCAACATCTTGTCATGCTGATCATTTCAGAAAAAGTCCCATATCAATCACTTACAGTTTTCAAGAAGTAGTCGCTACAAACTTGTTTTTAAAAATCTATGTTTAGCTGTGGTGGCCATCTTGAATTTCCAGCCGACCTGAAATTGTGCTAGGATCAACTAGACATCAAGAGCAACATTCCTGTGAAGTTTCATGAAAATCCGTCAAGTAGTTTCAGTGGAGTAGTCGCTACAAGTTTTCATGATATAACTCTATGTAAACAAAGATGGGCGCTGACAGCCATGTTTGACATCGAATCAAAACGATTTTTGACAAGGACCAACATCATGTCATGCTGATCATTTTAGAAAAAGTCCCATATCAATATCACTTATAGTTTTCAAGAAGTAGTCGCTACAAACTTGTATTTTGAAAATCTATTTTTAGCCATGGTGGCCATCTTGAATTTCTGGCCGACCTGACATTTTGCTAGGATCAATTAGACATCAAGAGCAACATCTGTGTGAAGTTTCATGAAAATCCGTCAAGTAGTTTCAGAGGAGTAGTCGCTACAAGTTTTCATTATATAACTCTATGTAAACAAAGATGGCCACTGGCAGCCATGTTAAACGTCGAATCAAAATAATGTTCAACTCGGATTACCATCATGTCATGCTGATCATTTTAGAAAAAGTCCCATATCAATATCACTTATAGTTTTCAAGAAGTAGTCGCTACCAACTTATTTTTTTTAAAAATCTATTTTTAGCCGTGGCGGCCATCTTGAATTTCCGGCCGACCTGAAATTTTTCTAGGATCAATTAGACATCAAGAGCAACATTCCTGTGAAGTTTCATGAACATCCGTCAAGTAGTTTCAGAGGAGTAGTCGCTGCAAGTTTTCATTATATAACTCTATGTAAAAAAGATGGCCGCTGGCAGCCATGTTTAACGTCAAATCAAAACGATTTTCGACAAGGACCAACACCATGTCATGCTGATCATTTTAGAAAAAGTCCCATATCAATATCTCTTATAGTTTTCAAGAAGTAGTCGCTACAAACTTATTTTTTTCAAAATCTATTTTTAGCCGTGGTGGCCATCTTGAATTTCCGGCCGACCTGAAATTTTGCTAGGATCAATTAGACATCAAGAGCAACATTCCTGTGAAGTTTCATGAAAATCTGTCTAGTAGTTTCAGAGGAGTAGTCGCTACAAGTTTTCATCATATGACTCTATGTAAACAAAGATGGCCGCTGGCAGCCATGTTTAACGTCGAATCAAAACGATTTTCGACAAGGATCAACATCATGTCATGCTGATCATTTTAGAAAAAGTCCCATATCAATATCCCTTAGAGTTTTCAAGAAGTAGTCGCTACAAACTTGTTTTTTAAAAACCTATTTTTAGATTTGGCGGCCATCTTGGATTTCAGATCAACATGAATTTTTGCTAGGATTAACTAGACTTCATGGGCAACATTTCTGTAAAGTTTTATGAATATCCATCCAGTAGTTTCAGAGGAGTAGTCGCTACAAATAAAAGTTAATGGACGGACGGACAGACAGACGGACGGACGACGGACGCCGCACCACGGCATAAGCTCTGCTGATCTCTGATCAGTAGAGCTAAAAAAGTTATTGCCTTTTAAATTTGGCGAATCGAATAGCATTCGTCCGGTCCCGCAGTTGTTATCGGCGCCGTTCGATAGACTACGCATACAGTAATCCGTGTCATATAGGCGATTGGTGACCTTGGAATCAAACGTCTCAAAAATGAAGAAAAGAAAAATTGAACAAACAAAACAAAGACATGATTATTTTCGCCCTGTGTCGCGTTAGTATAAGAAAAAAGAAAATGAAACAGTTGCAAGCATAAATTTCCACCGTTCACAGCGTTCGTTACATACACGGCCGGTTTATTTCGTTTGACAACAGTTTTGGAAATTGGATCGTTATTTTTTTAGTTTATTCTGCACAAGATCTGCATGCATTATCAGGGCTTCCGTTAACGGGCGTACGGCCGTAAATTACATCCAAAAATCGTAGTTATACGGCGAAAATTAACATCAAAGGCGTACAGTGTACTTCTAAAAACTTCAAAGTACGCCGCGATTCTTTACTAAGGACGTCCGATAATCTGTAAATTACCGATTATAGCCCCGCCCATCTAATCTAATTTCATTTGAGACTGCCGACGTAACAAGTTGTAAAGCAATTAAAACTCATTGGAGCTTGTAATTGACAGGTGAAACCGGTTTTGTCCAGTTTTTATCAAGGGTCACACGCATGGCTGGTGAGAGGAGAGAGTGTTAATTAGATAATTGGCCTAGCCGCGCATTTCACAAAATGAAAGTAGCAATATAATCTCGATGCCAAATTGCTTAATTTATATTCATTAACCACAAAGTTGAAACTCCTTACACAAACAGATTATACTTTTTAGGCTATTTCTTTTATATCTTTGTGTCATTTTTCTATGTATTTATCAAAGTTACAAATAATAACGAAGTACTGATAGACAAACAATATTTAATAATCTCTAACCTAGGGGAAAGAACTCTTCGTGAATGGAGACTAAACACGGAAGTGAAATTATCACTGGCAAAAACAATCGATTGCTTTGATAATAAATTAAAGAATCTGTTACATTTATTTCTACACTTGACAGTTTTACATACCTTTCATTAATGTTTGCCAATTTAAAAGCTTTCCTGGACTGATAAATTGAAAACTGTTTGCAAAATGCAATTCACTGTATAAAACTTGTGGGTGGGGTATGGCACGCAAATTAAGTATTTTTAGTTTGAAACCGTTTATATAATGTCATCAAATATTTTCTTTTATAAACATATAGATGATTATAAATATCCTTTTTTACTTTTTAACAATTTAGATGTGTTGTTTTCCTCACCACCACGCGGAATCACTGACTCAAAGACGGAGTATGAATGCCATGCCCAAACACTTGAACTTCCTAAAATTTCCCCATGAACTTCCAAATTTGATACACAGGAAGTTCGAACTTCCTAAATTTGAACCTTAGTGGAAGCCCTGCATTATAACAAAGAGGTAACTTTATTATTTTGTTTCAAAAACTATCGTAACAATTAAGATAAGTGAATCATTCAGGACCCCAACCCTCCTGAATAATTTCTGTCTTCTAAAGTGTACCGGACACAGGGCTCGAACCTTCGACCTTCTGCTTGGATGTATGGTGCTCTATCAACTGAGCTACCTGTATCTGATATGCATAACCCCGAATATACTACACTCATCCCCCCTTTATAACTTACTGGAGCTAAAATGTGTTTTTACTCGGAAATTTGAAGATCGTCAATAAATTGATAGTGATGTACTTGTATAGATCTGCATATAGAGGAATATTGCTTATAAAATTGCACTTTAAAGTGTGAATAGCCCAGAATGCAGGAAATGACACGCTCAATTTCCAAAAAAAAATCGGGAGGACCCCCATCCAGGCCTGTTACTTTTTCAAAAAGGCCTGTTCAACCAAAAATTATTGAGAACCCTGCTCTGGTGAATATGTGCTTTATTTGTTCCATAGTGATGTATACCTACTGGGAAAATAGAGTTTTTCGAAGCATTTTGACAAAAAAAGGTTTAATTGAATTGTTTTTGGTTTCGAGAAGGACATACATCTGCGGTTCCAACCAGCCCAAATTTGTGGATAATTCTCTGGATTTGGCCAGTGAAATAATTGATGAAAACAGTTCTAGGTATCAGATGTTGACCAGAGAGAAACTCATTTATAATTTTGATAGAGCATCATCAAAAAAATTTACCAATCAGGGACCAGAAATAATACACAATACATTCTGGTAGGTGATAAACTCGGTCTTTATCCTTGATGTTCAGCCAAGTTTACTGTTAAAATCAAGGTATCTACAATGTGATTCTTTTAAAACCATGCATGCTTTATGCAAATTGATTCAATATATATGTACCTTTCAAATTCAAAATCTTGAAAATTATCATCTTTTTACCAGAGTAACACAAATTTTATCACCTACTGAAAATAAGAAAAAATCTCAACATCTCTACAATGAAAAGAATAACTATAGTAATGTGGGACATTTTTTTTGGAAAACTTAAAATATGTTTGTTTTGAACAAATAACTCAATTTTTTTTTGTTCCCAACAGCGATACCTGGGGTCATGATGAGTATATATATATTGAATGTATAGATGAGAGATTTTTCGCCCGCCGTGTTTGCCCGAACAACACACATGGAGGCCACAGAGGTTGATGCACATTCTACATCAGAATTTGTTGCCGCTGCATTCAACACCACTAGCCTAAAGAAGCCGGTCATCATTGGTTGCTTCTATAGACAAACAGACAACAACAGCGACTACACTCAGGAACTGTGCAAGGCCATTAGCGATCTCCATGCCCAGTACAAGGACAACATCATATGGCTAGGTGGTGATGCCAACCTCCCAGATGTTGACTGGTCTACAGACACCATTCATGGCCACCAATACCCATCAACCAAACATTTATTGACACAGGGATGGAAACTGACTTTTAAAGCTTCTGGATTTTGGTTGCCCGGCTGAAAATTTATGAGCCCAGATTTTCTGTATTTTTCTTTTCGACACACTAACAAACACATTAACAAACATGATTTTAACAAATTTAATCTCTTTCATTAAAACCTGCACGCTCATCAATGTCAGACTCATAATCAGAGTCCCCCATAAACACCCCGAAACAAACGAATTTTGAAGACCTTGCGCAATGCAATATTAACATTGCATACCGCTCGCCGTATTTTATAACCAAGGCCTGTTCTCTGTCCATCCCAACTGAAATTCACGTTTACGTTTAGATTTATCGTACTCTTGATTGTATTTTCTTTTTTCACTTGGATTGGGGCCTTGACTTGGGCGATCAATGTTCTCCAAGTATCGCCACATTGTTATTGCGCATTGTTATTGTCACGACACGGACGCAGCCATATTGTAAAGAAAAATATGTAACGAGCGATTTCATTGGCTGCTGGTCGAATACTGGTTGTATGATGCAATTTCATTCCCTGCGGTCAAAAAATGCAAGACGGGTAAACGCATTGACGAATAATGCCGAGGAAATCGACATTAGCTTGTCGAAAAAACTAGTCGCCCGGGCGGACTACCGACTTATGAAATCTACTTGCCCAGCTTGAAATGTAGTCGTCCCGGGCGAACGGGCAACCGTTAGTTTCCATCCCTGATTGACACCATCAACGACATTGGAAGCCTACAGATGATCCACTTTCCAACCAGAAATGACAACATTCTCGACATCTTTTGTACCAATCGACCCACTTTGATAGATAGATGCTGTCCAATCCCTGGCATTAATGACCACGACATCATGTTAGTTGACACCAACATCATTCCTTAAAGACAGAAGCCTATCCAACGACGTATCTATTTATGGAAGAGAGCCAACATTCCATCCATGAAAGAAGACCGTAAAGACTTTTCTAACAGCTTTATTCAAGAACAAGACTTTACCACACCTGTTAACACCCTGTTGTCACTTTTCAAGGAAAGATGCAACAAGGCAATTGATACCTTCATCCCATTCAAGCTAACCTCAACCAGGCACAGTCAACCGTGGTGTAACAGAGAGATTAAGCGGCTTGCAAGAAGAAAGAGAAGAGCATACAAGCAGGCCAGAACTTCCAAACTGCAGACTGACTGGATCAGATACAGACACATCCAGAAGAACAACCAGACTACATGTCAAAACGCCAGAAATTTGTATGTATGGGACATGATTAGCGAGCCCGGCACCAGCAGCAAGAAGCTCTACTCGTATGTCAAGAGCATGAAGTGTGACAGCTCTGGAGTTGCGCCGCTGAATAAGGATGGTGTGAGCTTCTCTGAAGCTAGCGACAAGGCTGACATATTAAACGCTCAGTACTCATCAGTATTCACCACAGAGGATCACACAAACCTCCCATCCATGGGCCCAGGCCTTCCTTTATCAGCGCCACAACTACATATTCATGAGAATGGAGTCAGGAAACTACTGGAGGGCTTGAATCCGCACAAAGCGACAGGACCTGACCAGATATCATACAGGTTCCTGAAAGATATCGCTTCACCTTTAGCGCCATCCCTGACCCTCATTTTCCAAGTTTCTCACGATCAGAGCCAAGTACCCGACGATTGGAAGAACACGCTCGTTACTCCACTCTTCAAGAAAGGAGATAAGAGCCATCCCGCCAACTATAGACCAGTATCGTTGACATCAATCTGCTGCAAGGTCATGGAAAACATCGTACACAGCACTCTTATGAAGTTCCTCGACGATAACAACATCTTATCTGACCAGCAACATGGCTTTAGGAAAAGAAGATCGTGCGAGACACAACTTGTCAACACCATCCATGACCTTGCGGCAGGCCTGAACAACAAACAACAGATAGACGCCATCCTGTTGGACTTCTCGAAAGTCTTCGACAAAGTCGCCCACGAACGTCTTGCAGTAAAGCTTCACCACTACGGTATCCGGGATAAGACTCTGGGATGGATAAAGAGCTTTCTTGCTGACAGACAACAACAGGTGGTCTTAGAAGGTAAAACATCATCTCCTGCACCAGTCTCGTCAGGAGTTCCTCATGGCACTGTTCTCGGCCCTCTCTTGTTCTTGATATACATTAATGACCTACCAAACAGAGTCACATCTACTGCACGCCTGTTCGCAGATGATTGCCTACCGTACCGCACCATCAACTCAGACAGTGATACGACGGCACTCCAAGATGACCTCAACCAACTACAAGAGTGGGAGCACGAATGGCAGATGATGTTCAACCCCGACAAATGTGAGATGATTCGTATCACCAACAAACTTAAAGTCGTCGCTGGCACTTACTCCATCCATGGCCAAACTCTACAATAGACCAATAAGGCAAAATACCTGGGCGTCACTATAGAATAAGACAGCACACTATCTTGGAATAGTCACATAGACGCAACAGCCAAGATGGCAAACAACACCACTGCCTTTCTACGACGAAACCTGTCAACTTGCCCGAAGGACGTCAAGGCCACGTGTTACAAGTCGCTAGTTAGTCCCCAGCTAGAGTATGCAGCCACTATTTGGGACCCCCATACAAAATCTAATATGAACAAGCTGGAGAACGTCCAACGAAGAGCAGCATGCTTCTGTCACAGTGACTACCGCCGCACAAGTAGCGTGACAGACATGCTACAGGACTTGAATTCGGATCAACTACAAGCCCGTCGCCAACAAGCCAGAGCTGTCATGATGTACAGAATCGTCAACCAGCTTGTGGATATCCAAATCAACCACCTACTCATACCAGCGGAGTCCATACTAGAGGCCCCGCCAATAGGTTCTTAGTACCTTTTACCAGCATCAATTCCTACAAGTACTCGTTCTACCCAGCTGGAATCCGCATCTGGAACAGCCTGCCGGCCGAGGTCATCACTGCATCATCCCTTGAGGCCTTCAAGACCCGGATAGCCGCACCATAGGACCCATGACAACATGTTTTTATCCTGTTTTTAACTGCACCTTGAAATTTCCATCACTCATGTAAATATTCACCGTTGTTCGAAGATGTTCCAGAGGAACCCAGCACAGTAGGCCTACTTGAAGAAGAAGAGAAAACATGAAGAAATGATAAAGTTATAGCCAACGTTAAGATTTCATGACGCAACGTTAAGATTTCGTGACGGGTTGGCTGACGGACGGACGACAAAGTGATCCCTATGTATCGCAAGGCAAAACAAAAACACGTGTACTTTGTTGACATGTGAATGCAGCGCCACCTGGTATGTGTATTGTATGTGTACTGAATCGCCCGGATGTTGCCATAAAAATGTGTTGTTTTGCACAGATACCCCTGGCTTTAAACATGTATTGCTGCTAAAAAATGAGGATATTAGCGAAAATTATCCAGTCAAACAAGTAAACAAAATATCCAATAATACAATTTATACCTGTTTACCGCTTGATAAGTTCAGTTGTTACAGAAAATACACTTATAAATCATTGTTTTCTTGTAAGTTACATTCATGTGTCTCCGCCATTAACCTTTAAAAGCGCATGCGCCGCACGGTAATTTCTCGGGTTCACGTGACTTTTGGCCAATCAAATTACGGGATTCCACTGACAAGTTGTTGTTCAGCTGTAGACGAATTTCATGGATTCTCCTAGATGGTGGAAATGTTTGACATTTTAGTGAAATTTAGCGGTGATTAGCGGACAGATTTTAGATTTGCTTACAGCAATTAGTGAGGATTATAGTGGGCTTTATACACATTATTTAGAGAAATGGTAATTGATATATTTATTATGGTATCATAGATGAAAAATTGAGCGCCTAGACCGATTTGTGTATTTTTGACAATTTTCGTTTTGGATGCGACTTGGCAATTTTCCCGTTGGCATTTCCGACCAATCTTCGCCTTTTTGGTGGATGTGCATACCTGTTAATTAACCCATTTTTTAATGTTTTTCATATTTCCATAGTATTGGTGTCGGTTTTTGTGTTATTATTATGAAAAAGTTATTTTAGTTTTTCACTTAATGAGTGGGTGGGGTAAAAATATAGATTACATGTTTTGAAAGACTTACAGTGATTGCAAAACGTTAATATATGGTTAACATTTAACTTTTATATAACTGTAACATTCTGCTGTACAAACTGGCTTGGTATGGTATCGAGAAAAAACAGTAGACAATACAAGCTTCCTTGGTGAGAGGAAACATTAAGTCCTCCTTGGATGTACTATCGGCAGCACCTCAAGTGATGGTTCTTGCCAATCTTGTTCCTCATTTATTCCTGTTTTACATCAGTGATATGCCTGTCTCAGCAAAATCATCTGACACTAGGCTCTTTGCTAATAACTCGCTTTTAATCAGACCGATTACAACTCAACTCACAATAGTGACTTACAACAATATCTCAAAACACTAGAAGAGTGGGAGACGACAGGGTAGATTAAGCTTTAATGCTCAAAAATGCAACATTATCCAGCAAGTACCTGGGAGTCGCTATCACAAATTATTTAACCAGGTGAGGTCTACACATTCTGTGCTAACACAGTTGGAAAAGGAAGCAGGACCCTTGTCTCCCTGCACCGGAACTTCAACAACTGTAATGCCAAGGTTGAACTGCTACCTATACCACAATATATTACACTTCAACTATCAGAAGGACATCAAAGCACTAGAGAAGGTACAACGAAGAGCAGCAAGATATGCATTAAATGACCTTTCTATCAGAACTCCTGGGTGTGTCACATCCTTTTTGCCTTTTGCCAATATACTGGTTTACCCTCAGTCATGAGTATTAACACCAGTGATGGATAAGCTACATTGGAGCGGCCTTGAAGAGAGACGGAATAACAACAGACTCTCAAGACTGTATATAAGAATTAGATACAAAATGGGCTGGTAGATATTGACAGCTCCAGATGCATATAGCAGATTGATGCCAGTACCAGATGGTCTCAATGCCTTTTCCAGAAATGATGCCAGAACTTTGCCTTTTCCAGTGCACAATACGAGGGTGGAACCAACGCAGCGTCACTGAGGCCTTCAGAGCTAGCCTGGACATATGCCAACCAACGACCGTACTCACACACTAGACAGCTATATACCGTTTTTTCTTTCAATTAGGAATTTTTGTCTAAAAATTGGGGGTAAATTTGTATTTTGGCGTTGGGAATACAGATCCAGTCCAATAGCAGTTATAAAAACAGCCAAAAAATTACACTGATAGTTTTAAACTTCGTTAACTTGTAAATATTCATGACTCCATGTTTGCCCGGAAATAAATAATCAGTTGCATTCTTATGCATGTATAAGAATCCAGTCCATATGACGAAAGAAGAAGAAGAACAGTTAAATGTGTTTTTACAACAAAAAAAAGTCTGCCTGAAATATTAACATTTTTCTTTCCACCATAGGCTAATTCGGAGCCGCCGTATTTGCCAATAGGCACAGATGTGAGTGCTAAATATCGGGGTGCGTTCTGCGAAGCAAAGGTCAAAAAGATTGTGAAATCCGTAAAATGCAGGGTATGTTTCTTTTACTACAGTACATTAAACAAATGTTTATAATATTTTGTGAAACTAAATTCCTTCAGAGAATGAACTGAATACTTTAAATTTATCAAGTGGTTAGAATTCCTGTTGTTGTCTGAGTTTGAATTGCTTTACCTTATACAGTGAGTTGCAGTCCTTTGGCGGTTTTGTAAATTTGTCGTGAGAGTTGTGCATGTAAAACAACCTTCTTGCAAAGATTGGGAAACATTATAGCCAGGTTATAGTCATTGCACAGAATTCACACCCATAAACTCATTTTCTTTTCAGGTCTTTTTGAAAGAGACACAGTCATCCCTTTTGGTTTCGGACGAATACATCACAGGTCCTTTAAAGGTAATGAACTTTATTATAAAAGTAAGTAATTTTCAGCCTGTGGTTTGCCATGCTTAAAGTAAATGTCATGGCTGGTAGCCAGGGGAAAAAGTACATGACTATTTTTTACTAGGCGATACAAACTTTGACTTCTGTGCTGACTCCCAGAATGGGGATTGACCCCTGTCTATCTCCCCATTTGATTTTCAAATCATTTGTGTGTGGGACATCGAAATTCACAGAATTTGTTAGTTATATTATAGTTTATACACTTAAATGTACATGTTCATTACCTTGATGAGTTTTTATAAAAAAATAAATGTGCTTTATTGAGAAATGGGTATAATGTATTATATTATACTTTCTCTTGATCAGACTGGATCTGTAGTGGAGGTGAAACATCCCGACACTGGACGTGTGATGGAAGCCGTGATCAAACAGATGAGTGACTCAAGCATGTACACAGTTGGTAAGTGGCAGTACAGACAGATGAGTGATCAGCTTCATTGTTTTTAAATTTCAAAAAACTAATTAGAAGATACAGTTGCATGACTTTCCTTCTTTTGTAGAACTAAAAGATCTGTAAATGTGATAGATTTCAAACAAACTCATATCACTTCTACTAACATTGCAACATACTTCTATAATTAACTTGAATATTAATGGTAGCTAAGTCTAAGAAAATAGATTAAATATAATATCCAATGTTGCATTGTTTATATTTTAGTATTTGACGACGCTGATGAGAGGACTTTACGTAGAACACAGCTATGTCTGAAGGGGGACAAACACTTTATGGAGAGTGAGGTAATATTTAGATCCTTACTGTTAAAAACTTGTTTTAAATCATAGATTAAAACTCCTATCCTTAAAAGGTGGTAGGATATTGTTGATAGAATAGATTGCAGGGTTTGACTTTAACTTTTGCCTCAGACAACATACCTCAGACATCATACTCATTGATTAATCAGGTAACTTGGTACAAGGGAAAACATGTAAACTTTCTGTTTTGATCGGTAGATATTTTCATGAGTCTAAAGTTAATACAAGGTTCATTGTTATGACTTAATAAGAATTAATAACTGATTTTAATAACAATGACTTCTGTGAACTGAGTACATAAATTTAGGAGTATATTTCTGTTTTTATAAGTTGGAAGTCGTATGGGCAAACCCTGGATTTGGAATTCTTAGTTCATAAATAGAATGTTTGTCAACATTCAGCAGTTTCTATTGCCAGTACTGCCGTATTTATGATTCATTGTAGACAATCATTATATGTATGTCTCCTCCACTTTGTGGAAAGTGGAAGGGAGACATATTGTTTATTGTTTTTGTACTTTCTGTCTGTGTGTATGTCACAGACCTTGTCTGGACTAGTTCTCCTTTGCAGGGATAATAACAACCAAGCCTAGTTGCGCATACAATCGCCGTGTTCCGGTTGAGTGATTTTTGGCAGAGTTAAGGCCCTTTAAAGGGTTTAATACACAAACTGTGTACGGACTAGTTCTCCTAAACCCCTGGAGGGATTTCAACGAAACTTTGCAAGGATGTTCAATACCAAGCCTAGTTATGCATATCTTAGCCATGTTCCGGTTGAATGATTTTTGGCGGTGTTATGGCCCTTTAAATATTTTAATTCACAAACTTTGTCCAGACTAGTTCTCCTGAACCCAAGGGTGGTTTTTAACGAAACTTTGCAGAGATGATCAGTACCAAGCCTAGTTGTGCATATCATCACCGTGTTCCAGTCGAGTGATTTTTGGCGGAGTTATGGCACTTAAGATTTTAATACACAAACCTTGTCAGGACTAATTCTCCTGAACTCCTGTCCAGATTTCAGTAAAACTTGGCAATGATGATCAGTACCAAGTGTATTGCGCATTTCGTCACCATGTTCCGGTTGAATGATTTTCTGGCAGAGTTAATACACAAAAGTTTACCCGACTAGTTCTCCTGAACCGCTTGCCGGATTTCAACGAAACTGTACCAAGCCTAGTTCTGCAAATCATCACTGTGTTCTGGTTGAATGATTTTTGGCAGAGTTATGGCCCTTTAAAGGTTTGATACATTAACTTCGTCTGGACTTTTTCTGATCCCCTGGCTAATCTGTACCAAGCCTAGTTGCGCATATCTTTGTCGTGTTCTAGTTAAATAATTTTTGGCTGAGTTAGGGCAATTTAAAGGTTTTAATACACAAAGTTTGTCCGACTAATTCTCCTGAACCCCTAGTCGGATTTCAATGAAACTTGGCAAGGATGTTCAGTACCAAGCCTAGTGCATGTTATCTTTGTGTTCCACATGAGTGATGATTTTTTGCAGATTTATTGGGGGAGACATCTGTTTTTACTAAAAACAACCTCTAGTTAAACTTGTGTTGCATTCCCCTACAGACACTTGATAATCTACCACTGTCCAACCCGGAACATTTTGGTACACCAGTGATGGGCAAAGGGAAACGGGGCAGACAGAGTCTAGGAACCCCAACAAGGTAAGGGAGTCGTGGGGTTGTATGACACTATGTCACATGGACACTACAGACATGATTTCCTATTTATGTATAATGAATAAAAAATGGTATTCAGATTCCTACGAATTCCTAGGTGGTCTTTAAATAGACTTCTAACAAACTAGGCAGTCACTCGCTTCATTGATGTTATAAGAGCCGTGTTAGCCAGTAGAGCGTCCACAGGCCCTCTTGGGCCTCTTGTTTTTACTGTATTATAATTATTACACTCCTAATTATTCGCATAGTTGCAAGGAGGCGCAGAAAAGTAATTATAATATAATTTATATATGCAGGTCTAAAAGGCGCAAAATAGGCTCCAAAAACATTGACATTTCACATAAAAAATGTGACGTATTTGTGTAAAATTGTTATTTTGTTAAAACAACAATATTTATGGTCAATTCCAACTTTTTATTTTACAAATTTAAGAAAATATAGCAGACCTCTGACATTATCTGAAACATGTCCACCATGGATTAGGCTAAAAGCTTATCGTATAATTCACAGGGATATTCCCCACTCAATAAAATGAAATCTGATGAAAAATACAAAGTAAATAAAAAGTACTGCCTCGTCTGAAAATGGATATATTTTCAAGATGATATAGCAGGCATAAGTTGTTGAAATAAGTAGGAAAATGTTGATGCTTCTGCAGGGCTCCGGAAATATGGTTGCCCGACGCCCCGGGCAAGTGGATTTTGGGTGCGGGCAGGTGACCTTCTTAAATCTGGTTGTCCGTCACTTGCCCGATGGACGTTTCATTATTAGATAAAAATCAAGGGAAAATTTGCCTGGACTGTGAAGTTTGCCGATAATTGCGTAGTAATTAACCACCCGTCGTTTTCGCCGCGAGCAATTACTGATAAGTGTCATAAAACTGACCGGTGTTGTTCGTTATTGTTTAATCCCTCCCACTTGACAGTTTATCAGAATTTGATTGGCCGAGGAACGCTTGCAGGGGTAAAAGTTTTCAGTATTAATACTGAATTCAGTATTTTTGAAAATATTTCTCTTATATAATGTACTCCAAAAGTAACACTTTTAGTGAGAACCACCCTATTTCAGTATTTTGGAGTTTTCAAACTTTTACCCCTGCGCTTGGGTGCCAATCTTCAATTGAAGATGCGCGGTCTTTAGAATTCGTATACCGTGTGAAATATACCCCCGTAACGAGCCCCTCTATGCAGGAAGTAAGTCACGCGCCAGATTAGTGTGAAATACACATCAGTGTGTAAATCAGTTATTGAGATGTTGTCGCTTTGTGTATGTCGGTCAGTGTGTCGTAGGTAATATTCTGTTCAATAATTAAAAATCATGACGCAACACTTGACCTAGTACTGTATCCATATTATCCAATCAAATAACCGATGTATTTTTATCAGCCAATGAAACAAATCCCGTTCTCTACCACGTGGTAAAGTGAAACAATGGCGATTCAGTCAAACCAATTTGTAAACAAGTAGGGCAATTAAACGATTATAGCAATTTAACGGCGTTGTTTGATGAGCAAAGATGTCGCTATCGACGCATGTCGTAATGAATAGGTGTGCATCTGTTTTTAGCTCTACTGATCAGAGATCAGCAGAGCTTATGCCGTGGTGCGGCGTCCGTCGTCCGTCGTCTGTCCGTTAACTTTTATTTGTAGCGACTACTCCTCTGAAACTACTGGATGGATATTCATAAAACTTTACAGAAATGTTGCCCATGAAGTCTAGTTGATCCTAGCAAAAATTCATGTTGATGTGAAATCCAAGATGGCCGCCAAAGCTAAAAATAGATTTTTTTCTGTCCGTCCGTCCGTTAACTTTTATTTGTAGCGACTACTCCTCTGAAACTACTGGATGGATATTCATAAAACTTTACAGAAATGTTGCCCATGAAGTCTAGTTGATCCTAGCAAAAATTCATGTTGATGTGAAATCCAAGATGGCCGCCAAAGCTAAAAATAGATTTTTAGCTCTACTGATCACAGATCAGCAGAGCTTATGCCGTGGTGCGGCGTCCGTCGTCCATCTGTCCGTCTGTCTGTCCGTAAACTTTTATTTGTAGCGACTTCACAGCTGAAACTACTGGATGGATATTCATGAAACTTTACAGAAATGTTGCCCATAAAGTCTAGTTGATCCTAGCAAAAATTCATGTTGATGTGAAATCCAAGATGGCCGCCAAAGCTAAAAATAGAGTTTTAAAATACAAGTTTGTAGCGACTTCTTCTTGAAAACTATAAGTGATATTGATATGGGACTTTTTCTAAAATGATCAGCATGACATGATGTTGATCCTAGTCAAAAATCGTTTTGATTCAACGTTAAACATGGCTGCCAGCGGCCATCTTTGTTTACATAGAGTTATATAGTAAAAACTTGTAGCGACAACTTCTCTGAAACTACTTGGCGGATTGTCATGAAACTTTACAGGAATGTTGCTCTTGATGTCTAATTGATCCTAGAAAAATTTCAGGTCGGCCGGAAATTCAAGATGGCCGTCACAGCTAAAAATAGATTTTTAAAAAATAAGTTTGTAGTGACTACTTCTTGAAAACTATAAGTGATATTGATATGGGACTTTTTCTAAAATGATCAGCATTACATGATGTTGATCCTAGTCAAAAATCGTTTTGATTCAACGTTAAACATGGCTGCCAGCGGCCATCTTTGTTTACATAGAGTTATATAGTAAAAACTTGTAGCGACTACTCCTCTGAAACTACTTGGCGGATTGTCATGAAACTTTACAGGAATGTTGCTCTTGATGTCTAATTGATCCTATCAAAATTTCAGGTCGGCCGGAAATTCAAGATGGCCGTCACAGCTAAAAATAGATTTTTAAAAAATAAGTTTGTAGCGACTACTTCTTGAAAACTATAAGTGATATGGGACTTTTTCTAAAATGATCAGCATGACATGATGTAGATCCTTGTGGAAAATTATTTTGATTGGCGTTAAACATGGCTGCCAGTGGCCATCTTTGGTTACATAGAGTTATATAGTAAAAACTTGTAGAGACTACTCCTCTGAAACTACTTGACGGATGTTCATGAAACTTCACAGGAATGTTGCTCTTGATGTCTAGTTGATCCTAGAAAAATTTCAGGTCAGCCGGAAATTCAAGATGGCCGCCACAGCTAAAAATAGATTTAAAATAAATAAGTTTGTAGCGACTACTTCTTCAAAACAATAAGAGATATTGATATGGGACTTTTTCTAAAATGATCAGTATGACATGATGTTGGTCCTTGTCGAAAATCGTTTTGATTTGACCTTAAACATGGCTGCTTTGTTTACATAGAGTTATATAATGAAAACTTGTAGCGACTACTTCTTTGAAACTACCCGACGGATTTTCATGAAACTTCACAGGAATGTTGCTCTTAATGTCTTATTGATCTTAGCAAAATTTCAGGTCGGCCGGAAATTCAAGATGGCCGCCACTGTTAAAAATAGATTTTCAAAAAACAAGTCTGTAGCGACTACTTCCTGAAATCAAAATCAATCGGTAGAGCTTCAAGGTCATTGACCTCTTGTTTAAATTCAAGTTTGTAGCGACTACTTCTTGAAAACTATAAGTGATATTGATATGGGACTTTTTCTAAAATGATCAACATGACATGATGTTGGTCCTTGTCGAAAATCGTTTTGATTTGACGTTAAACATGGCTGCCAGCGGCCATCTTTGTTTACATAGAGTTATATAATGAAAACTTGTAGCGACTACTCCTCTGAAACTACTTGACGGATTTTCATGAAACTTCACAGGAATGTTGCTCTTGATGTCTAAATGATCTTAGCAAAATTTCAGGTCGGCTGGAAATTCAAGATGGCCGCCACGGCTAAAAATAAATTTTCAAAATACAAGTTTGTAGCGACTACTTCTTGAAAACTATAAGTGATATTGATATGGGACTTTTTCTAAAATGATCAGCATGACATGATGTTGGTCCTTATCAAAAATCGTTTAGATTCGACGTTAAACGTGGCTGCCAGCGGCCATCTTTGTTTACATAGAGTTATATAGTAAAAACTTGTAGCGACTACTCCTCTGAAACTACTTGGCGGATTTTCATGAAACTTTACAGGAATGTTGCTCTTAATGTCTAATTGATCCTAGCAAAATTTCAGGTTGGGTGGAAATTCGAGATGGCCGCCATGGCTAAAAATAGATTTTCAAAATACAAGTTTGTAGCGACTACTTCTTGAAAACTATAAGTGATATTGATATGGGACTTTTTCTTAAATGATCAGCATGACATGATGGTTATCCGAGTCGAACATTATTTTGATTCGACATTAAACATGGCTGCCAGTGGCCATCTTTGTTTACATAGAGTTATATAATGAAAACTTGTAGCGACTACTCCTCTGAAACTACTTGACGGATTTTCATGAAACTTCACAGAAATGTTGCTCTTGATGTCTAATTGATCCTAGCAAAATTTCAGGTCGGCTGGAAATTCAAGATGGCCGCCATGGCTAAAAATAGATTTTCAAAATGCAAGTTTGTAGCGACTACTTCTTGAAAACTATTAGTGATATTGATATGGGACTTTTTCTAAGATGATCAGCATTACATGATGTTGGTCCTTGTCAAAAATCATTTTGATTAGATGTAAACATGGCTGTCAGCGGCCATCTTTGTTTACATAGAATTATATAATGAAAACTTGTAGCGACTACTCCTCTGAAACTTCTTGACGGATTTTCATGAACTTCACAGGAATGTTGCTCTTGATGTCTAATTGATCCTAGCAAAATATCAGGTCGGCCGGAAATTCAAGATGGCCGCCACGGCTAAAAATAAATTTTCAAAAAACAAGTTTGTAGCGACTACTTCCTGAAATCAAAATCAATCAGTAGAGCTTCAAGGTCATTGACCTCTTGTTATTTCAAAATGCCATGTTTGTTTTGAATGAATCCGAGACCAATGACGGAATGGCGTGTTCAAGTTTGCCATTATCCAGGGTCGATATATTAATGTATAGTGACCCTGCATTATCCAAGATGTGCTTTCGACCTTGGCTAATTTATATAATTATTCGAAGAATTGCAATTTGGCATCTCAAAAGATATTAACAGAAAAACAACTACAGTTCCTGAGTCAGATTTAGGCATAGACCGGGCTAATCATTTCCAACACATAAGATTTATCTACATGAATTATATAACGAAAGTGAAAGTAGGAAAAAAATTCTGTTTGACCTAATGCATCATTCTTTTCATTCTTTTTATCTGGTGTAGTCTATAACAAAAGTAAAAGCAGAAAAAAGTTTTTTTGGACCTAATGCATATTTTTATTTTTTGTTATCTGCCTGCCCTTTTGTAATTACTGCACTAGGAGCAAGCATCTTGTACATCTTAATTCCATAGGCATTAGAGTCTACCAATTTGGTACCAGGTTCATCAGTGATGTTATATCCTAGGGGTATCCCCACTGACACCCCACTCCCCCTCTCCCACCGGTGGAGGAAAACACTGATATATGCATAATGGTAACAACCTATAGCTCTGATCCTTCAGAAGTAGTTTAAGTCATTAATTTTACAATGAAATTATGTAAAAAGTTATGACAAAAAAAACAGTGAAAGAAAAGGATTTAACTTAGCGTGCGGTCTCGACGTAGCTTAATTTTGGGGCAAGTGACTTTTGAAATTGGGGCAAGTGCAATTTGGGCAGGGCAAGTGGATTTTGAAAATCGACTTGCCCTGGGCAAGTGGATTTTCAAAATATTTCCAGACCCCTGTTCTGCCCTAAAATCTCAAAAGGCATATAGGACCTTCCACAACATGATCAGCGTTTAATTGTGCCTAACCGAAATACTTCCTGCTTGGTTAAACAAGCAGCATCTTCCAATACAGTTATCTAGTTCTTGTTGGGAACTAAGTATCTCTAGTTCTAGTTCAGTTGAGTATGTCAATCTCATTTAAATCAGATCCAAAATATTCGCTCCACTACTTCCCGCTATTTAGATCTGACCATATTACATACCGGGTCACCTCAGATTGACCTTTTATCTAATCAATATTCATGAAAAGATCAACTAAATTCAACCAATGAAATCGTGCGTTTCATTTATAATTTGGGGCGTCCGTGGCCGAGTGGTTAGAGTCTCTGACTTGCAATCACTTGCCCCTCACCGCTGTAGGTTCGATCCCTCAGGGGCCTAGGAATCTTTATGTGAGGCAGCTATCCAGCTGGCTTGCGGAACATCGGTGGTTCTACCCAGGTGCCCATCCGTGCACGAAAATTGCCCTGAGGGGCATCTGGGGTCTTTCTCCACCAGTGGAAGCTGGAAATTCACCATATGACCTTAGCTGTTGGTGCGACTATAAAATCCAATTCAATTCATTTATAATTCACATGAAATTAAAACTTATTCTATTCGAGTGAACTGAACAAACGCAAATCTACATATCCGAATAAAGATAAAAGTCTGTGTGTAATGCTTCGTTATTGCACGATACATTCAAAGAAATGCACTGAATGGTATGTTTTACATTCAAGATACGAAGAAAATCATGGGCACTGTCATGTATTTTTCCACCGAAATTATTACGACTCTACATAGCCTAAATAGTATGCCAAAATTCATGTGGCCCGATTAGCTCAGTTGATAGCGTGCTTGACTGCGGAATGCCAGTATAATTTTAGTGTGTGGGTGTGAGTTCAATCCCACGAATCGGTAAAATATTTGTACTGCTATTAAATTCCGTCAAGTTTACAATCTTTTTTTTTTCTAGTAAATATTCAATAATGGTTGGTGTATTATGTTTGTCAACGCAATTCGTTTGTGTTTTATAAGCTAAAAGTTACGGACATTGTCCCTTTCAATACCAAGCGTAGACTTTTACTGTTTAATGTGACATGCGCAGTGAAGCTCTCAATACCGAACAATTTTGTAGGCTGAAATCTGATTGGCTAATCCTAAGGTCAATCTGAGGTGACCCGGTATGTAATATGGTCAGATCTAAATAGCGGAATGTAGTGGAGCGAATATTTTGGATCTGATTTTAATGAGATTGTTGAGTATGTTGAATTGTGTAGGAGGACCTCCATTTGTAATCTTTTCTGAATAAGTGAGATGGAAATGGTTGGAAGTCGGTGTTAATCCATCTCTGGTGAAGGGTAGGGGTCAAGCTCACAACCACTGAATTACAGAGCTATTGCACCACATTAATTTTTGTTGTTTTTTTCTCAGTAACCACGACGACAGTGAAGAATCTTCAGATGGGGAGGGAACCCCTGGACGCAAAGTTTACAAAGGGAAAAGTCAGGACCTAGTGGGCAAGGTGATGTTCTACGACAACGGAGATCGTAAAAAGTCACAACTTTTCCCGGTACTGGTTGTCCTCCCTGACGCTCACGCTACAGAACTGAAGAATAAGGACCATGTGCTAGTTAGGTCGTTTAAAGATGGAAAATTGTAAGTTGTAATATAAACAAGTTGGATTATTCATTTAATAAAGGTAATTAAGGACTGGAGCATATCAGATTTACATCAAACACTTAAAGATCTGACAGCGGATTTCTTCACCCTTGCGGGAATGGTGCAGGTACCCATTCAATTGGGAAAAATCGCGTTGTTTTGCCTAGAATTGGGAATGTTTCACTATCCACATACTAACACTTTACCATGTATACATCCACAATGCAGCAATATTAACACATTACCATGTATACATCCACAGTGCAGCAGACATTACCATGTATACATCCACAGTGCAGCAGACATTACCATGTATACATCCACAGTGCAGCAGACATTACCATGTATACATCCACAGTGCAGCAGACATTACCATGTATACATCCACAGTGCAGCAGACATTACCATGTATACATCCACAGTGCAGCAGACATTACCATGTATACATCCACAGTGCAGCAGACATTACCATGTATACGAGGGTCATTCAATAAGTTCTGTCACTAACGCGTTTTAACAATTATGTGCTCGTTGTGAGTGTTGATGTTTGATACCAAATGAACGAGAGTTTCACTACCATTCCGTTGATGGTAAAATGAATGCTGTATCTTTTGTGTGACGAAAGTTATTGAACATTTAATACACATCACTTATACATACTGAGGTATTTTCGTCCTGAGTTTTTTCAGGTATGTTAATTGTTACTTTTTTAAATGCCTGTTTCTCTTTAAGTATTTGTCGAAGACCTTTGACATTTCTCATACATTACCAGTTATATCTGTGCATTACAAGATTCAGAATTTAAGCATGGTAGATGAAAAGGCATTGTCTTAGAATTAACATTTTAAGCTAACGTGTAAAATTAATTTAATGATAAATGATCATTAAATGGAAGAGCAGTCTTCTGAAATAGCGTTTTTGGATGATCAAGATTTTCACTAAACATTGTACAAAATTCTACAATAATGTGTTGAATAACACATTTAAACACTGAAGGACTAGGATTTGTAAAGAAATATGAAAACATATTAATACTATGAGAATAATTACGACATTTAAAAGATGATATAACATTTCCGTAAACAAAATGAAGAAAATCAGTGTTATTTCTGCTAAAATTAATATATGCATTCACTCATTTCTGGTTTGCAGCAAGACCTTTCCGAATTCTCGACAATGTTTTTCATGGGTTATGGGCGAATAACAACAGATTGCGTACAAGAAAATTTAAAAGCATAGAATTATTCAAATAATGTTTACAACTTTTTGTAACAAAGACATTTTCAGAGATGCCAGTATCCAAAAGGTGTGGTAGGGGGAGGTAATTCGGGGGTATAAATAACCGGAATTTTTTCATTTTTGTTGTGGAATTTAAGAGAGCGAACCCAGTAGTACTATAAACACACTACTTTATCTCAGTGTAATAGCCAGTTCAAAGGATATATGCCTAGTGACAGAAGCACCCTCGTACATCCACAGTGCAGCAGACATTACCATGTATACATCCACAGTGCAGCAGCCATTACCATGTATACATCCACAGCGCAGCAGACATTACCATGTATACATCCACAGTGCAGCAGACATTACCATGTATACATTCACAGCGCAGCAGACATTACCATGTATACATCCACAGCGCAGCAGACATTACCATGTATACATCCACAGTGCAGCAGACATTACCAATAACCATGTATACCTCCACAGTGCAGCAGACATTACCATGTATACATCCACAGTGCAGCAGACATTACCATGTATACATCCACAGCGCAGCAGACATTACCATGGTTACCATATATACATGCACAGCGCAGCAGACATAACCATGTATACATCCACAGCGCAGCAGACATTACCATGTATACATCCACAGCGCAGCAGACATTACCATGTATACATCCACAGCGCAGCAGACATTACCATGTATACATCCACAGTGCAGCAGACATTACCATGTATACATCCACAGTGCAGCAGACATTACCATGTATACATCCACAGCGCAGCAGACATTACCATGTATACATCCACAGTGCAGAAGACATTACCATGTATACATCCACAGCGCAGCAGACATTACCATGTATACATCCACAGCGCAGCAGACATAACCATGTATACATCCACAGCGCAACAGACATTACCATGTATACATCCACAGCGCAGCAGACATTACCATGTATACATCCACAGCGCAGCAGACATTACCATGTATACATCCACAGCGCAGCAGACATTACCATGTATACATCCACAGCGCAGCAGACATTACCATGTATACATCCACAGCGCAGCAGACATTACCATGTATACATCCACAGTGCAGCAGACATTACCATGTATACATCCACAGTGCAGCAGACATTACCATGTATACATCCACAGTGCAGCAGACATTACCAGTGCTCACGCTACCATACGCCATGGTCGCCATTTGCGATTATTTTATAATACTGTCGATTATTTTCAAGAAATGTCGACAAGAAATGGCGATTATTTTATTTTAATATTTTTTTTCTTATACATTTTTCGTATAATGGTCTGTTTGACACCCCAAGTAATAAATGACCGCAATAAACATTACATAATCCGTTCACAGCCCCTGTGATGTCGCCACGCGCTTATCAATTATCGCTTGTAAAAGTTGTTAATTCCCTTAATTGGCACTTCGTTGTCGGATAATCGGCATTGTTGATACACGCAAACATCATGTGATTAATGGACCGAATAGCCAATCAGATATGCCGTTATTTGTTATCTTTCTGGCGATTGACCAATCAGACAATGCGTTAGGCATCCAACAGTAGGTACAGTTTCCTGTTTGTTTTTCTGTACACAAACTACGATGAGATGAAATTAATTTGTGCACGTACTATTATGAACATAGTCGCTAGTTTCATCTGCATTAATAGCTATCCCATCATGATCCCGATAGGTAGCAAACTCCCATGTGTATTGTGAACTGTGAAAACACTTGCAATAAAGTAATTAAAACATTGAAACAAAAAGAAGTTTGAATATTGTCCCTAGCTTCGTGTCGGCAGTTTAAATTTGTCACAACTTTGAGATCGACAATTAATGACATAAAACTACATTATCCTACTATTAGGGTTGTGTTTTCTTTCCCTTTTGATAAGAAAGACCATTTTTGGCATTCAAAACACATAAATGCATGAAAAAAGTTCGTAACTGATGGTATTTCGATTAACTGTTTCGAAATTTTCGGACCGTAAAAGTGCGGTGTCATAGTACTTTGGATTTTTATTTTTTTTTTTTTTTTTTTTTTTTTTTTTTTACATAATCGAATGAGTAAAAACTGTCCTTTACAAATACATGTTGGTGGAAAGAAAAACGATATATAGATGACAGATACATAAAGTATATTTCTATTCATTATTTAATCCATCATTCTTTGTTTTATCAATGTGTAAGGAGTTCCTGGAATCCTACTTTTAAATTTTAAATTCTAGTCTAGGCTTCTACTTCTTTCACTTGGAGAAAGTGGTGACAAAAAGAAAAATATAGCCAGAGGTGGCCCTGATAGTCTAATAAAACCTGATTGAAAATTTGGCTCTTACGACTGACCAAATTTTCTTACGCATTAAAGTTGGCTATTATTTTCTTAACTAAAAAATGTGTGGCTATTAATTTAAAATGGCCAGTGTGAGCACTGCATTACCATGTATACATCCACAGTGCAGCAGCCCAATGACACTGATCTTTAAAGGGAAGCTTTCAGCAACACATTTGTTTTGATTTTTATTTCAAAACTTAAATTGCTTTCAGTTGGGGATTTTTTACACCAGAATTGGAAAGAAAAAAACCCATACCTTTTGCAAAATTTGGGAATGGGTCCTTTTAGCGGTACCGCTTATATAAGGGAAAAAATGCTGGATCACAACAGCTCATGAGTCATCAGTTAACTCGTTATTGCTACTCCTCCGGAATTGGTGGCCAGATTTTTATGAAACTTCACCAAAAACCATTCACCCCAAATATGTAGACTAATAAAGTTGGGAAAAACGTAATGACAAATGTTAAAGCTGTTGTTGATAACATGGAAGTCCTGTATATGAATGTTTGTTTTTCTGTATTTCAGCCTGTGTATGTTTGTTTTTCTGCATTTCAGACTGTGTATGTTTGTTTTTCTGCATTTCAGACTGTGTATGTTTGTTTTTCTGTATTTCAACCTGTGAATTTTGTTTTTCTGTTTTTTAGCCTGTCAGTTTCTAAGAAGGACTTGGTAGTCTTCAGTAGGGAGGCAGTGTTGAAAAATGATGACAAGACGTTAAAACCCGGTATGTATACAGTTGTTGTAACTGATGTAAGGGCAGAGATAATGTACACATCTACTTGTGTAGACATGCCTCCGCCAGGAAGCGACCCATGCGAGACATGTCTGTAGCTAAAGTGCAAGGCCTTATCCAATGATCTGCCCAGGTCGCCACCAAGGCCGGGATATTAAACTTAAGTAATAGACTATTTTATGTTTGCTTGCCATCATTTTAGAGGAACGCAGGAACCATTGAACACCATGTATAATGTTGTTTACAATGGGCATGAGTCACACATTGATGATTCTGTTTAGAAGGCGCAAGTGGTATTTAAGCCGTTGTGATTGGGCTAGATGTTTATAAACATTGATGTGTCGGTTTCAGCAGGTCTCCACATAACGATCACTTTTGACTTTGGCAGCAACGGCATTGTTGGCAAATTCAGCAGTAACTGAAGGGTTAAAATCAGTGGACAGAGACCTGCCCTGGTAGGGTGTAGTGGAAGCACTAGACACGTACATTGCCATTTACTTACTAATTCTACAAATACTGTATTTTACAGCATTTGAGAAGACCCTATTGTTCATAGACAACCGTGAACTGCCGACGTCATGGAACAAAGTTGAACTACTGGGGTCTGATGACGAGGATGATGAGGCCGAGGGCGATGTATGTACATCTGCTATTGTTTTACTAGATAAATACATACATAACCACATTCCAGTAGTCAGTGCAGCACCTGATATGTACTAATTTACAATTTGTTTTAAGTAATAGTTGTTTATTTTAGACCTAATTTTTCTGGTAGAAGATGTGGTATATTAAGGCAGACTTAACTTTTATTGTCACTGTGAAATCATTAATATACGTGGGGGATTTAATTCGTGGATTTCGAGGTTGATCTGAACCACGAAATAAAATCCCCACGAATGTTTAATGCCCAGAAGTTCGAATAATGTGTATGAAAGCGGCCTCGATTCGGAATCCATAATGTTCAGTAGCGCATAAGAGTTTTGACATTTAGCCAATAACTATTGAATCAGGTTATATGTTGTCAGAAAATAGGTTTGATTAAACATTTATTTTGAAATAAAAGACAAAAACCTGAGTGCTCGTATTAAACTTTTCAAAGCCAGTATACCGATGTTTGCAAACGCAGTTGTGTATTAGTAAATCGTTCACGAATGGTATTAACGTTTGCTATCGTGGTCATCAACTGGATGGGTTCTCAATGAGTTGAACACGAAAATGATTTGTTATATTTTATCAACAACAACATACTTGAAACGGACAGAACACGAATAAAAAAAATCGTATTTTGAAAACAAAAAAATAGCTAACTAGTTTCAATGACTCGAGCGGTATTGTCGGGGATAAAATGTGAATGACAAATCAATTAACCAGTCAAAAGTGCGTCGTACGCATGACCGATTACTAGAATACACAGGAAACAATTACTAAAGTTAAGCAACGGTGTCAGACATACTCTCTGTTAATTGGATGTTTTTAATATTTAATTACTCATGGTTAATTGGGCAATTTGACATGTGACAGGAAATGAGTGACGTAATTGCCAGACAGATCTATCGGATGATTTTCCACTAGGCTAACATGGACAAATTAACAGATTTTTTCCCCCCCCGAATTAACGTCCTTTTAGAAAGGGAACCGCGAAATTGAATGCCCACGAAATAGTGATTCCACAATATCTAAGATATTTATAACAAGAACTTTATATATTAAATTGACATGATTATACTATTAAGATGAAAGACAAAAATGCTGGACTAAACTATTACTAGATCTGTAATCAACTTTACACATCAGCAAAAGCGCTCAACTTGAGTGGAAATTATAGATTATATTCCACATCTTCTGTTCTCCATGCCTCATTTCATAATACAGTTTGTAATAAATGGTATTTGTAACATGTGCCAACATGTAAATATCAAAATCTGATGCCATGTTTGTGTTCTGTCTGTATTTATATACGTGTTGTGTTCTGTCTGTGTATTTATATATGTGTTTGTGTTGTGTCTGTGTATTTATAAACGTGTTTGTGTTCTGTCTGTGTATTTATATACCTGTTTGTGCTCTGTCTGTGTATTTATATACGTGTTTGTGTTCTGTCTGTGTATTTATATACGTGTTTGTATTTGCAGTCGTCGGATGATGATGAACCGACCGAGGAGAAAGATCGCTTTGTTGCTCAGCTTTATAAGTTCTGTGATGACAGGGGTAAGTGGTTATAAATATAAAAGAGGGGGCATTACCTTCACTTCTGGCGAGGTTAGTGATAGTGTGCCTGCGCGTAACGGAAAGGTGGGAAGGTACTGGAGTCACATATTATGGGCATTTAAAAGAGCCAGTTGTCTACTTGATAGCAAAAAAAGGGCACAGTTATCTGTAATCTCTCTTTGAGACAGCTCTAAACAACATACATAATAGTTGATAAGCTGTTAAATAATTCAATATATTTATCATGCATATGACAAACTTTTTTCTGTCTTTTTTAAATTTTTCCTTTTTTCATGTTTTTGAGGTGTCAGAGGTAGACCCATACTTTTCAGATCCCAAATAGCATGGCTAATTTGTATACTGTCTTGTATTTCACCAGGTACACCCATGAATAAAGGCCCAAGTATCGGTTCAAAGGACCTGAACCTCCACAAACTGTTTAAGATTGTTCAGAATATTGGGGGTTATAATCGGGTAAGTTTGCTTTTAATAGTATCTTTGTGTAAATTTTATTTAAAAAAGGCACATATCGAACAATATATTCAAAATAGGAATAGTTGCTGACATGTGTTGCCTGTTGTGTAAACAAAGATCTGTGTTCTTCACGATGATCAATAAAATAACAGGCATTCACTTCTTTCTCAAGGTCAGTATCAGTGTGGCATGTTTTTGTTATTTTAAAGAACATGGATACAAAAAGGGCTGTTCGATAAAGAAAGCCATAGAGTTGTAATAAAACAGAAAACGATGGCCATGGAGTTAAAGTAAAACTTTAGACGAGCTATGCATGCTGTGGTATTTCATGAGTTTACATGTTTTGTAGGTGACCAACCAGATGAAGTGGAGACTTGTTTACTCCAAGATGTCCTTGCCCCCCTCTAACACAGCCTCAACACAGATCAAAAATGCATACAAAAAGTAAGTGTGCGATTCTGTATTGGGCCTATCTTTGAAAGCTAGCAATTAGTATTAAAGAATATTTCTTGTGTTTGTCTTTCAAAATATATTCTTGTAGCACTGACTTCTGAACAAATAATTATGAAAGACACAAATTAACATATGTAGCAAGTTATGCTTAAAAACTAAATTTCACAAAAAATGTGTGTGTGTGTTTGGTTGGTTGGCTGTGTTCTGTGTATGCTACATTTCCTGTTCGACTTAATACCTGGGGGTGTCCGCGGCCGAGTGGTTTGAGTCTCAGACTTGAGATCACTTGCCCCCTCATCGCTGTAGGTTCCTGCACAAAAATTGCCCGTGGGGCACCAATGGAAGCTGGAAAGTCGCCATTGTCCTTAGCTGTTGGTGTGAATATAAAATCCAATTCAGTTCAATTTCTATATATCGACAGTAATCAGTAATTCAATTCGACTTTATACCTACATCGGTTGATTTGTGAATGATTATTATTTCAGTAGAATTATAACATAGAGTGGTCACAGTGCAGTAAGTTATTGTTTTACTTTTACTATATATTGTAGATATCTGCATGCATTCGAAGATTTCTACAGAAAGCTTGGCAGTTCTATGGGAACAGTGAGTCGACCTGGGAGGAACCGCAATGAATCAGGCCGCAATATCCTTAACTTTAGAGCCAAGGATTCAGCAAACTCATCCCCGGCTCATTCTAAAGTAAGCTGTTTTCTTCTTTATCCCCTGTAAAACAAGTTTTAGGAGATTCAGTCTCTCCGTCCGTCTGTAGACACAACCTTGACTGCTCTATAACTCTCCAAGAGTTGTTCATGTATTAGTTTTTTTGTGTTTTTTTGTCTTGGCTTATCTTATAACGCTGTCCCTACAGAAATATTTGAATATGCCTATTTCTTGTTGTTGCCTTTTTATCACTATATAGAAAGTGCGTTTTGTTTGATTGAAATCGCTAAAAAATTAAGAAATTGATTGTAGATCTGCAGACCAATCCATCATTCTCCCCCGAACCTTATGGTGAGGAAGGCGAATATGGAACTGGACTGTGTAGGCCAGGTAAGATTTTGGTCATTTGGTACACAGTTTCTGTCATTTCAGTTTCAAAATGCGCATGCATTTTTATGAAACCAAATACTCTATTAAAATCAAACGTGGGATTAACCTGTCACAATCAAACATGGTCACCAGTCAAAAATAGCCATTTAATCAAAATACAACATGGTAGTTTTACAGGAAATAGAGGCGTGAGTCTCACTGGTGTCCGTGTAACGGAGTCTCTCCGAGCATGGCAAAGAACAGAAATCCATTTGATAGTAAGAGAATGGCCTGGTTTGGTTCTCAGATTCCTATCTATCCTTCCCCTCTCTCTTGGGCATCTTGATAGAACATAAATCTGTTGATAGCCGTTAACAACATTTGTTTTAAAAAATAGCCATTTAAACAAAATCCAGCATGGTCCCCATTCAAAAATAGCCATTTAAACGAAATCCAGCATGGTCCGTATTCAAAAACAGCCAAACGAAATAGCCAGTCACATAATATCATATCTATTTTAAACGTCACACACATGGACCCAACATTCCAGTCATTTGTAATTGGATCTAAAGTATCAGTATAAAAAAACTTACATTAAAAGGACAGGACACATGGTAAAACTTGAGGCTTCACAGTAATCATATTGTAAAATAACAAAGAATAATATAAATCCCTACTTATATGTTTACATGCAGATTTTAAAGTAGTATAAATAAATTGAGGTATAAGCTTTCATGCATGAATAAATACTTGTAAGATTGCCATGGATGTCTTAAACATAAAAATTATGTTGCGAAGAAACTGATGCTTCATTAACCAACTGGTTTGCGGAACTTCGGTTCTACCCAGGTGTCTGCCCGTGCACGAAAATTGCCCTGAGGGCACCTGGAGTCTTCCTCCGCCAGTGGAAGCTGGAAAGTCGCCATATGACCTTAGCTGGTGGTGCAACTATAAAATCCACGTAAATTCATTTACCAAAATAATCCAACAACCTGTCTTGATTACGAAATTATCAGGAAACCTTGACCTTTGTTAAAATCAGGATAAAATAAGGGTCCATGTTATAAGCTAGTAAAACAGGATTATCCGAACTCTGCCAATATATATAGTAGCAGTGACTCGATCCTAATATGTTCTATTGCATAGCCTTAAAAAAAGTTCATTAAATTGACTGGTACTGACTGTGTACATGAATTCCAGGCTGGGTCGGACAAGGGACCAGATGACTCAAGATCTGAGTTTGACAGTGATGCAGAACCAGCGCCAGGCACGCCTAAACCAGGTTAGTGATTACATACAGGTTCTTGATTACAGGCATTCAAAAAGGATTGTTAATAATCACAAATTACTGTCTTTGTGTTCTACTTTATTATTCTAACTCGAGATATTCAGGCAGGTGGATAAGGTTGAATATAATTATCACAAGAGGTCTGTAGGATCCATGTTGCATCTTTTTTCAAACCAGTAGTTTTCGTCCTTGATTTAATATAAATATTCAGGTATTTTTGTGAAGTGTACCGCGAAAGGATATTTGTATACTACTCAAAATTTGCTAAGGATCTATTTTTTGCTGTCTAAATTTCTTGCTGAAATAAATAGCATTATTTCTATTTTACATGAAATTATTTAGGGCATTGTACAGTTATTTGATCTCATGACTTGATTCAAATTGTGGAATTTTGAAGTATTAATGAAATTAATATCGTTATTGTGAATTAATTTCTAATAAAACTATTTGGAAGAATAAAAGTGATCGTTAGCAAATTTTGAGTAGTATATATGTTTGTTTATCAAACCATGGAACAAGAATTAGGCATGGTCCTGTATTCTGTCAAATTTGATGTATTGGCAATGATGACTTTGATAAAAAAAAAGAAAGTGATGCTGGCTCTCTCGTTATAAAATACTTCTTACGAAGAATTGAAAAAACTTGTAGGAACATCAGAAGAAAGAAGAAATTAAACATTAAATCAGAAGAAAGCACCTATCTCAAGTCTTACCTATCGCAATCATACCTCTCTCAATCATACCTCTCTCAATCATACCTATCTCAATCATGCCTATCTCAATCATACCTCTCTCAATCATACCTATCGCAATCATACCTCTCTCAATCATACCTCTCTCAATCATATCTCTCTCAATCATTCCTCTCTCAATCATACCTATCTCAATCATGCCTATCTCAATCATACCTCTCTCAATCATGCCTATCGCAATCATACCTCTCTCAATCATACCTCTCTCAATCATACCTATCTCGATCATAACTATCTCAATCATCAACCAGAATAGAGGTACTGAAAAGTATTTTAGGAGGTGCAATAGTCCAAAAAGACCCAAATCTGCATGAATAAAACTTGTGTTATTGTTTCAATGAAAAGGGAACATTTCCTGTAGAAGAATAAACTAGTTACAACATCCTCATTCACTCGTTATTCAAATGAATTAATGATTAGGATAATTTATTCTGACATTTCAACAGGTACACCAGTAGGCACTCCAAAGAGAAACAAATCTGCTAGAATGAAACTTGACATGAAAGACCCGAAGGAAGACAAAAAGGAAGAAAAGAAGGATGAGAAGAAGGCAGAAATCAAGGAGAAACAGGAGACAAAGAAAGAAGAAAAGAAAGAAGTAAAAAAGGAAGTAAAGAAAGTGGAAGAAACTCCCAAGAGGGTTGTGGCAAAGAAAGCAGAAGAAAAGAAGGAGAGTAAACCAGAAGTAGAGAAAAAAGTAGTGAAGAAGAAAGAAGAGACGGCCGTAAAATCTAAACAGGAAATAGATGAAGAAAAAGAATTAAGGGAGCTGCAAAAGAAGGTGGGTTGTGTATTTGATAGGCATTTTGAAAACCCAACTATAGCTTGTAATTTTGTGTATTGACAATTTCTCATCGTAAAGAAGCGAGATTAACTCTTAGACTAAAAGCTACCACTGTATTCAAACGATCACAATTCGGATACATTTTATGAGTAGTCGTGTTGTATAACACGATTTAAGCACCTCTTTTATGAGAAACTATATAATATATATCAAGAAAACAATGTTACCTAATTTTGTAAAATTCTGAAAGCGCAAAAGATAAAAAATTAGAGGAAGTAAGAATTGAATTCCAAAGAAGAAAATATTTTCAATGACACATATTTCATAAAAACTAAAGTGGGGCTTATAGGAGTATAGCATTTTCTAAAACCACTTAAAAATATGTGTCACAAACAATGCAGTAACTGTTTTGCAAAACGTCTTGTAGATTCTCTAGGAGTCGAGGCCTGGAGTTCTGGGATTAACTCGGGTCTGATCGCTTAAGTCAATCTGATAATTGTCTGAATATGTAATTTAATAGATAATATCTTAATTTACTTTACAGATTAGTCGAAGGCGCTCCGTACGTACTGATGAAAAAGCTCAGGAACTTGAAGAGGCAGAGAAGGAGAAGAAAGAAGAAATGAAAGACAAAAAGAAGGAGGAAAAGAAAGAAGAAAAGAATGAAGAAAAAGGGGAGGTAAAGACAGAGGTGGAGGAGAAAGTGGACATTGAAGACAAGACTGAAAAGAAGACAAAAAGTAAAAAGTCTCCACCAAAGGAGGAGTCCGAAGAAGAGGAGAATGAATCGTAAGTGTTGACAGTGTACTATTATTATTTTTGATGGGGGAGCTTTTTAAAATGTTTCAAACAGTCTACATTTGAGGATACCTAAGGTTGAAAGTATCTGTCCAGGGCTCGAACCTAACTTTTTTTCCCACTGGCAAATATTTGCATATTTTCTACTGGCAAAACCAATCTTTCACTGGCAGTTTTGTTCAGTTACAGTTAATACAAATTATGGTTATATAATGTTAATTTGGTAAGTAACTATATTATAGAATGGAAATTATAATGAATTGACTACAATTCCTCTTGAACTATTACTGTATCTGCTCAGCTTCCGACAGACGACAATAATCTGGTTCTCATTTGCACTGACTGGTATACAATTTGTATGTATGAAGCCGGGACAGAGGCTACATGCTACTGCGCAGCCGCACAGTGCAGGCTTTCCCGAAGATATAAATAGCTGAGAGACGAACAGACAGAAAGAAGCCGGGACCGAGGCTACATGCTACTGCGCAGCCGCACAGCGCAGGCTTTCCCGTAGATATAAATAGCTGAGAGACGAACAGACAGAAAGAAAATGAAAGCGTTATTTACCTGTAGGATTGTGGAGTTCCGACTTGCTGCATGTGTTTATGTATTTTACTATCATTTTTAAAATGGATATACGAAAATATGCACTCACATGTTTTTTCGTCTACCTTAAATTTCAGCTCGCATTTTCCAAAGTCTGCTCGCATTTTGCCAAATAAGTCTGACGTTACTCGATGCATTATGGACATCTAATTATATCAAGTTCTGGTCAAACACAGGCTACAGAAATAAACCAAGGTTCATCAATGACTTTATTGTAATAAATGATTTGAATTGTCCACGATATACCATGAATGTATTCTCTGATAAATGTATTCCCTGGATCATTTGCCATGCATGATTGTGTGTTATTCCAGGGATGAGGAAGATTCTACCCCACTCCCTACCCCAGCTGCCAATGTCGGTGATCTACCAGCAGGTTCTAGACTCCGGGTCCGGTACGGGCGTGGTAAAAATTCAAGTGAATACGAAGCAAAGGTACGATACTCTACTGATAAACAGCCAATATTTGTATTCTGTTGTAAATAATAAAAAAAAATACAATTAATAGCGATACGAGAGCATATAAGCGGAGTCCTAGTGTAGAAAGCCAAAGCATTTATGATGCTGATAACGAAGTTGAACGTTAACCTTGTATAGATACAAGGTGACTAATTGATTCCTAATGGTACATGTATGTCCTCGTTAGCTGGGTAGAGCGCTGGTACAGTAAACCAGAGACGTTGGGTTCGAGCACTGCATGAGGCACGGTTTTTTTCACCACATGTTCATCATCTTCAGTTATCGACTCCCTGTTCTTGGAGTATATTCGCAATCTGATGTTATATTTATACTACATTGCAAAAATCAGCAGTTGAGTTGTTCATTGAATTGAATTTGAATGTTGTTTAACGGCTCATCAACACAGTATAGGTTATTTAGAGGGAGGGGAAGGATACATAGGAATCCAGGAACCGTGCCCTACTCTTATTATCGAATTGATTCCTATGGTTCTTTACGTGCTCGGTGAATAGACCGATACACGGGACCGCCGGGTTTACGTCCCCATCTGAAGGACGAGGCTAAGGGAAAGTGTCTTGCCCAAGAACACACCGACGAAACTCAGTGACACCACGGAGGATTGAACCTGGGGCCTCCGGTTACAAATCCGCTATCAACTGCGCCACGCCAGCCCTCTTGAGCTGTTCACATTGACATTCTACACAGTTGTATTAAAATGATGACTAAAAGGAATGTTTGAAGATAGTTTATCCCTGTCTTCAACAACCCATTATACAACCCATTATACAACCCATTATATAACCCATTATACAACCCATTATACAACCCATTATACAACCCATTATACAACCCATTATACAATTATACAACCCATTATATAACCCATTATATAACCCATTATACAACCCATTATACATGTTTACTTTTATGTCAGAGCTTTCTCTTTGTTCTTTAGCTACAGAAAAAACTAAAAGTAGGCAAGTTTTTTATTATTCTACCATTTGTTGTTATTTTGGGGACTGGTAAAAAAAAGCCTGATAGATACTGTTGACCAGTGTAGGAGGGTAAATCACCCATCTAAGGGCAACCAGTGTAGGACGGTAAATCAGCCATCTAAGTGCAATCAGTGTAGGAGGGTAGATCACCCGTCTAAGGGCAACCAGTGTAGGAGGGTAAATCAGCCATCTAAGGGCAACCAGTGTAGGAGGGTAAATCAGCCATCTAAGGGCAACCAGTGTAGGAGGGTAAATCATCCATCACAGGGCAACCAGTGTAGGAGGGTAAATCACCCGTCTAAGGGCAACCAGTGTAGGAGGGTAAATCAGCCAAGGGCAACCAATGTAGGAGGGTAAATCACCCATCTAAGGGCAACCAGTGTAGGAGGGTAAATCAGCCATCTAAGGGCAACCAGTGTAGGAGGGTAAATCATCCATCACAGGGCAACCAGTGTAGGAGGGTAAATCACCCGTCTAAGGGCAACCAGTGTAGGAGGGTAAATCAGCCAAGGGCAACCAGTGTAGGAGGGTAAATCACCCATCTAAGGGCAACCAGTGTTGGAGGGTAAATCACCCGTCTAAGGGCAACCCTTGTAGGAGGGTAAATCAGCCATCTAAGGGCAACCAGTGTAGGAGGGTAAATCAGCCATCTAAGGGCAACCAGTGTAGGAGGGTAAATCAGCCATCTAATGGCAACCAGTGTAGGAGGGTAAATCAGCCATCTAAGGTCAACCAGTGTAGGAGGGTAAATCACCCGTCTAAGGGCAACCAGTGTAGGAGGGTAAATTAGCCATCTAAGGGCAACCAGTGTAGGAGGGTAAATCACCCATCTAAGGGCAACCAGTGTAGGAGGGTAAATCACCCATCTAAGGGCAACCAGTGTAGGAGGGTAAATCACCCAACCAAGGGCTAATAAGAAAAGCCTTGTATAATGCCGTGTCTTTGAAAATGTATGATGCTTTAAATGTGAGAACAAATGGCAAATAAATAAAATGGTGCATTATTGTATATACATGTGTTCATTCTACAGATACTGGAGTTGGGTACAGGTGCAGGTCCCAGGCAGTACCTGGTCGTCTACCTGGGCTGGTGCATTATTGTATATACATGTGTTCCTTCTACAGATACTGGAGTTGGGTACAGGTGCAGGTCCCAGGCAGTACCTGGTCCTCTACCTGGGCTGGTGCATTATTGCATATACATGTGTTCCTTCTACAGATACTGGAGGTGGGTACAGGTGCAGGTTCCAGGCAGTACCTGGTCCTCGACCTGGTCTGGTGTATTATTGTATATACATGTGTTCCTTCTACAGATACTGGAGATGGGTACAGGTGCAGGTTCCAGGCTTTACCTGGTCCTCGACCTGGGCTGGTGTATTATTGTATATACATGTGTTCCTTCTACAGATACTGGAGGGGGGTACAGGTGCAGGTTCCAGGCAGTACATGGTCCTCGACCTGGGCTGGTGTATTATTGTATATACATGTGTTCTACTACAAATACTGGAGGTGGTACAGGTGCAGGTCCCAGGCAGTACCTGGTTCTCTACCTGGGCTGGTGCATTATTGCATATACATGTGTTCCTTCTACAGATACTGGAGGTGGGTACAGGTGCAGGTCCCAGGCAGTACCTGGTTCTCTACCTGGGCTGGTGCATTATTGTATATACATGTGTTCCTTCTACAGATACTGGAGGTGGGTACAGGTGCAGGTCCCAGGCAGTACCTTGTCCATTACCAGGGCTGGAACACCAGGCACGACGAGTGGATCAAACAGGAGAGGATTGTCAGGGTCATCGAGAGTAAGAAGAAAACACACAAAGGCTCTCCTAAACCTACACCAGGAATTAAGGTATAAAACAGAATACTCACACTATTCAGATAACATTGGCATCCTTTTGTGCAGTCTATGTCTGAAAATATTTAGAAACAAAGTCGAATCTGGAATATGTTTAGTAGGACATTATCAAAACACGACAGTGTCCTAGATTCGCATCAGACAGTTTTCCTTGTAACACACATAAAAGCAGCTGTTAAAACTAACCATTGTACTGATGCTAATTACAAGTATTTTTATAATTTATATTCCTTGTATCGCCTAAAATCAGGTTTTCCAATTAAATGTGTTTTTTAAGTCAACAGAGCAAACATTGTTTACCTGTTATAAAAGGCATGTTTGAATGTTGCTGCTGTAATGTATTTTACCCCTGCTTCCACAAAGTGAAGTGGGGGCTGCATAAGAATCACGTTGTTCGTAACGTCCTGGCGCGTTGCCTATCACATGTTTGTTGCTTCACGTAACACATTTTTAGCTCTACTGATCAGAGATCAGCAGAGCTTATGCCGTGGTGCGGCGTCCGTCGTCCGTCTGTCCGTCTGTCTGTAAACTTTTTTTTGTAGCGACTTCTCCTCTGAAACTACTGAATGGATTTTCATGAAACTTTACAGAAATGTTGCCCATGAAGTCTAGTTGATCCTAGCAAAAATTCATGTTGATGTGAAATCCAAGATGGCCGCCATATCTAAAAATAGGTTTTTAAAAAACAAGTTTGTAGCGACTTCTTCATGAAAACTATAAGTGATATTGATATGGGACTTTTTCTAAAATGATCAGCATGACATGATGTTGGTCCTTGTCGAAAATCATTTTGATTCGACGTTAAACATGGCTGCCAGCGGCCATCTTTGTTTACATAGAGTTATATAATGAAAACTTGTAGCAACTACTCCTCTGAAACTACTTGACGGATTTTCATGAAACTTCACAGGAATGTTGCTCTTGATGTCTAATTGATCCTAGCAAAACTTCAGGTTCGCCGGAAATTCAAGATGGCCGCCACGGCTAAAAATAAATTTTCAAAATACAAGTTTGTAGCGACTACTTCTTGAAAACTATAAGTGATATTGATATGGGACTTTTTCTAAAATGATCAGCATGACATGATGTTGGTCCTTGTCAAAAATCGTTTTGATTCAACGTTAAACATGGCTGCCAGAGGCCATCTTTGTTTACATACAGTTATATGGTAAAAACTTGTAGCGACTACTCCTTTGAAACTAATTGACAGATTTTCATGAAACTTTACAGGAATATTGCTCTTAATGTCTAATTGATCCTAGCAAAATTTCAGATCGGCCAGAAATTCAAGATGGCCGCCACAGCTAAAAATAGATTTTTAAAAAAGAAGTTTGTAGCGACTACGTCTTGAAAACTATAAGTGATATTGATATGGGACTTTTTGTAAAATGATCAGCATGACATGATGGTTATTAGAGTCAAACATTATTTTGATTCGACGTTAAACATGGCTGCCAGTGGCCATCTTTGTTTACATAGAGTTATATGATGAAAACTTGTAGCGACTACTCTTCTGAAACTACTTGACGGATTTTCAAGAAACTTCACAGGAATGTTGCTCTTGATGTCTAATTGATCCTAGCAAAATTTCAGGTCGCCCGGAAATTCAAGATGGCTGCCATGGCTAAAAATAGATTTTCAAAATACAAGTTTGTAGCGACTACTACTTGAAAACTATAAGTGAAATTGATATTGGACTTTTTGTAAAATGATCAGCATGACATGATGTTGGTCCTTGTCAAAAATTGTTTTGATTCAACGTTAAACATGGCTGCCAGCAGCCATCTTTGTTTACATAGAGTTATATAGTAAAAACTTGTAGCGACTAATCCTTTGAAACTACTTGGCAGATTTTCATGAAACTTTACAGGAATGTTGCTCTTAATGTTTAATTGATCCTAGCAAAATTTCAGATAGGCCAGAAATTCAAGATGGCCGCCACAGCTAAAATTAGATTTTTTAAAAAAGAAGTTTGTAGCGACTACGTCTTGAAAACTATAAGTGATATTGATATGGGACTTTTTGTAAAATGATCAGCATGACATGATGGTTATCAGAGTCAAACATTATTTTGATTCGACGTTAAACATGGCTGTCAGCGGCCATCTTTGTTTACATAGAGTTATATAATGAAAACTTGTAGCGACTATTCCTGTGAAACTACTTGACGGATTTTCATGAAACTTCACAGGAATGTTGCTCTTGATGTCTAATTGATCCTAGCAAAATTTCAGGTCGGCCGGAAATTCAAGATGGCCGCCACAGCTAAAAATAATTTTTCAAAAAACAAGTCTGTAGCGACTTCTTCCTGAAATCAAAATCAATCAGTAGAGCTTCAAGGTCATTGACCTCTTGTTATTACTTGGATTCTCAAACCGTTTTGAATGGGTTGTTCCCAAACTTCATGTACACCCTCTATATCACCCATTGTTGATTGCCTAATTTATTACAGAATTATGGCTCTGTTTGATTTAGAATTTAAACGAGGGTATTCATCACCATCAGTGATAGTCCTAGTTATTATACGAATGAGGTCAGTATGGACCGGAGAAACAGTACGATTATTTTTTAATACAGTCAAACCTCGATAGCTCGAAGTCAGCGGGACCATAGGGATATGTTCGAGCTATCGGTGGCTTCGAAGCATCGAGGTAACGGTAAAAACCAAAATATCTATCCGAATTTGTGTACCCCCCGAAATAGTGTTACTTGTGTACGTGATGTATCGTTTTCGGTATGTTTTTTATGTTCATGCATGTTTGTTTAAACCTCATTACGGATATATATAAACATGTAATTGTTACACTGAAAATACAAGAAAAACTGCAATAATGTGTTTGTTTATATCATTTATTTAAAGAAATATCACACTAATAGATTTTAACATACATTCCGGAAGTCCGAATAATGAGAACAAGGTAAGACTGGTTTCCGTAAATTATTTGATTAGAAAATCAACCGTGTTTAATTTATTGTAATTAACAGTAAACGAAGTTCACTAAACACAAATTTTATCTGTCTATTATCGCTTTTCAATCATAAATGTTCGCACCTTTAACAACCAACTTTATCTGTTTTCGCACTATGATAGAACTTGCTACAAACAAATACAAACGCGTCAATTACAATTAATATGGCCGACGTCGCATGGCAACGGATCATCACCTTCGATTAAGCGAGGTTTAAAGTCACACAAAAATGGATCTTCGGACCGTAAAAAGTATTCGAGCGAGCCGGGGTATTCGAGAAATAATATTCGAATAATCGAGGTTAAATTACATTGCATTATATAGGAGTTGTGTCGGGACCGGAAAATGTTTTCGAATTACCGATAGTATTCGAATCACCGGTGTTCGAGCTATCGAGGTTCGACTGTATTTATAATCCAGTCCATAGAACCATGTTTTGACTGAAACAAAAGTCCATAATTTATTTTATTACATTCTAATTATATAATACTTTATATTAGCAATATTCCGTAAATAAGTAAAACAGGCGTGTCATTTACTGTACATTTTGCAGTGGTACATCACTTAGCGTAAAAATATTGACCGCCTTGAGATGCAACGATGTTCAATGAATTGTGTATGGCAAAGTCATTTGATTTTATACTTGAATGAGACCATCTTTAAAAAGTTGTTGATTTGCTGTGCTCAACCTACTCACTAAAAAGAGCCCCATCCAATACTTTTTATTGCAATTTTTATTTTTTTATTATTTTGCTGTTTTAAGAATGTTTTTCCTTTAATTTTTATGGTTTTTACTGTCTTTGTGGATGGGGATTCACCATCTAAAACTTTTTGGGTCGGAGCACAGTAAACCAACAACTTGTTAAGGATGGCCTAGTTAGACAACAAAGACTGGTGTTTGTTACAGTTGATGAAGAAAACAAACCTGGACAAATCGCCTGCATCTCCATCCAGTGTCAAATCTGACGTCAGTTGCACACCTATTTCAACGGGACCAGGACGACCATCGAGTGTCAAATCTGATACAAGCTCCACACCAGTCTCCACTGGACCAGGGCGACCATCGAGTGTCAAATCTGACAGCTCCACAGCGATCTCCACAGGACCTGGACGACCTTTCAAGGTCAAGTCCACCACAACCACCACCACATCATCCCCTGCAACCCCAACCAGTACCCCAGTAACATCTTCAGCGAAACCTCGACCCACAAGATCAAATAGTGTAGAGGTCAAGGTCCTGGAAGGGTTACCAGGTAAGTTCATCGATTTACTGGTTCTAAGTGGCCATTCTTATAGATCGTTTGAGAAATAAAAATATAATGGAAATTTCTTCCAGCCTGTATAGCTACTAGTTCAAGATAATGTTTTTGTGTCTCCTGTGTAGCATGGCAGACATTTAGCGATCTCTTTGTCCGTCATCTGTCATCGTCCATCACACTTTAACCTGCAGGCTAACCTTGGCCATAACGTGAAAAGTATTTGACCTATGTTCATGAAACTTTACACACTTCTTCATTCAAGGAATGTCGTTAAACATGTCCAATAACTCAAACTTTTATTTTGGCAGAGTTATGCCCCTTTTCGTAAAACTTGAACCTGCAACCTAACCAAGCTGAAATAAGCACACAGCAGGCGACAAAAGTGTTGGGTGGAACACCCTACTAGTGTTTTTTTCTGCCCCCAAAGGGAGGCTTATTGTCCATACGCTCGTCCTTCCGTCCGAAACAGACGTGTCATAACTTAAAGAACTGAATGGATTTCCATGAAACTATTTACTAAACACAAAATGTTAATCATAATGAGAAGGTGTGTCTTGAGAAAGAATAGGGTCGGTACCATAAAGGTCAAAGTCACACATGAAGGTCCAAGGTCGGGTGAGTCATAATTTTCCACAGGACATGGTGACATTTCTTGTTTTCATTTTATAATGCTGACCTGAAATGTTGTTAGTTCACTGGGCTTGTTTGAATGAAAATCATTTGGTATAAATGCTTGTATCCCTCGTAAGTAATATTTGTAACAAGCTGATCATAATATAAAAAACGTCATTTTAGTTTTATTGCAAACAAAATGACAGGATTGATTTTTGGAATGAAATCTGTTGTTGTTTTCCCCAGACTGTAAATGATACTTTACTCATACATCGTAAATCAAGCTGCTTATTGAACTTGATTCACTTTTACTGTTGCAGTTAGAAGACGGGTGCGAAAAACATCGGGAATGGTTGATTCTGTTCATGGTAAGAATGTTATTTTAAATGTCTATATGAAATTAATGGGTTTGTCTTTATCGCTGCTTTGCGGAGAAATATATTCTTTTAGATGAGGTAATGAACTACTAAAAACGAATGTATACGTTGTAATGTGTTTGCAATATATTTAAGCATACAGTATTGCTTTGTTTGATGGTGCAAAATTCCCAATTTAAGGCAAACAACGTGAATCTTCCCAATTAAATGGATACCGGTGCTATTCTCAAAAGGGTGAAAAAAATCGCTGCGAAATTTGCCTCTTGCGTTTGTCTGGCATTTTTGGTCGAATGCTTTCTTGAATTACTTCCATATTTTATTTATTGATTAGGTCAAACAAAAACATAATTAAATCCCCCACGAAATATAATGATTACACAGTAGGTTATTTAGAGCCGCCCCTGAGAGAGGGGAAGAATACATAGGAATGCGAGAACCGTGCCCTATTCTTATTATCGAATAGATTCATAAGGTTCTTTAACATGCTCGAAGGATAGACCGATACATGGGACCGCGCGGTTTATGTCCCCATCCAACGGACGAGGCTATGGGAAAGTTTCTTGCCCAAGAACACACCGACGAAACTCAGTGGCACCACGGAGGATTGAACCCGGGGCCTCCGGTTACTTAAGAATATGTCATTTAATCCATTCACTAGTACCTTAGAACATGTTTATTTCAGATCATTCATTTGATCCATTCTTTAATACTTAAGAATGCCTTTATTCCAGATTCAGACAATGATGCCAGTGATAAGTCGGACGAGGAGACTGAAGTGGAGAAAAAGCCAGAAAAGGAGAAGAGTGAAGAAAGTAGCCCAACCAAGTCGTCTAGTATGCCCTACATAGTCAACAAGAAACCACTCGATGATGAATGTGAGCTAGATGAAAACAATATCGATCGCAGTCCACCATTGCTGAGCAAGGTGACAGATATCAGTAAGGAAAAGATAGACCTTGAAGAGAAAACTGCCGATAGTTTGGAAAAATCCGAAATTAAGGATGAGCCGGTCGCCCCTGTGCTTAAGGTGATTGATATTGAGAAAAATAGTGAACCCATTCTGCAGAAGTTTGAGGCACAGCTACATGCAGTTAGTCCTGTCAAAGTTGTTGCTCTACCTGAAGTAAAAGTTAAAGACATAAAGAAAAAGGAGCCTGAGAAACGGGGAAGAAAACCTGTTTTAAAGATGGCAGCAGAAGTAGTGAAAGCAGTTGTGGTGGAGCTGCCGAAGAAGGAAGTGGAAAAGGTGCAGGAGGAAGTAAATGTGAATTGTGAAAAGGAAGACAAATTAACGGAAAAGAATAGGAATGATTCGACATACGATTTCAAAGATGAGCCGGAATTAGAAACTGAGATTAAGGTTCGTGAAAAGAGAAAGCCAGTGGTTTTGGTTCAGGAAACCAAGCCTGTGGAGAAGGAACAAGTAAAAGATAGTGAGCCTGTAAAGGAGGAGGTGTCCGTGGTGAAGAACGTGTCTAAAGATGAGTTGGACAAGGAAATGCCATTACGGTTGTCATTGTTTGATGATAAAGATGCAGCAAAGTCAGATTCCGAGGTAGAAAGACGTGGCAGGAAAAAGAAATTGACTGTGAAAGAAGATGTGAGAATAGTGAAAAAAGCAAAACTGAATCTGGCTGAAAAAAAGCTTTTACAAATCACAAACTCATTTGAAAAGAAGGTGGTGTCAGTCTCCCCAGAGAGGAAACTGTTTGTTACTTTGGCAGAGAAAAAGCAAGGGTTTTCTCCCATGGTGACTGTGAGAAAAGTGCCCTCTGTCCAAGTGGAGAGAAGTGCTGAAACTGAAAGTGCTAAAGTTGAAATACCTTCCCCCGAACCAGTGGAGAAGGAGAAGAGCGAGAGCAAAGAGGAAGTGAAAAAAATGACAGAAATGGTGGTGATCCATAAGGAATCACCGGTTAAAAACGATATTGTGCTTGGTAGGAAGGTGGATTTAATTGATGAAGATCTTGAGGCTAGTGATAAGAAAGAAAAGGCAGATGATGGTGATGCAGTGAATAAGGAGGATAATCATGAAATTGTAAATGAGGTTCTTAGTGTGAAGAAAAAGATTCGGAAGAAAACAAAGAAGAAGTTGGAGATGGATGAGCTGGAAAGTATGAGTATTTTCAAAAAAGTGACAAAAACTAGAGGACCTGGTCCAAGACTGAAGGAAAGTGTGAAAAGGGGTAATAAAGAAGTTAGTGTTAAAGAAAAGGAGAAGGAAAATGAAGATACAAGTGCTGTAACGGACATTGTTAATATTGATCTTCATTGCGAAGAGCGGATACGTTCACGATCTGCGAGTCCAGAAGCTGTGTCAGTGAGCATGAAATCAATTTCCCATCAGGAGGCCGAAGGAGGTTTTGGTTCCCTGCTTGAAGCCATGGAGTGCTTGAAAGAGAGTCAGCAGGGCACCAGTGGGTTTGCTTCTAAGGATGACAGATTATCTGTGAAAAACATTGTGTTTGAAAATACTCCCCCCACCACCCCAGAACATGACTCGGATGAATCCGCGGGACATAACAATAGCCATAATGATCAAATAAAAAACATTGGGGGTGCAAATATGGACGCTAGTCAAGCAATAGGCAGTGAATCTCCTGGAGGGAATGCGAGTCCATCAAACAGAAGCACAGGAAGTAGTAGTGGCATGGTGGGAGGATCTGAGGGAAGCGTTGATGTGCCGGTTCACACAACAAAACGACGGAGGGAGTCGGACGAATCCACTCCATCAAAACGTAGAAAACGTACTAGTCGAGGGAAGTCTTCATCACACAGGGCAAAACATGTCGGTGAGTGGCTGGATTTATACTTCTTTATTATCTCTGCTTTTTTGGATGAACTTCTTCGTATTCGCTTTTGTTATTGCTTATAAGTGAAATTTGTTAATTACTTTATTGTGTCGCCTGCATAACATGGCAGACACGTAGGGATCATTTTGTCCATCGTCTGTCGTCATCAGTCACATTTACCTGCACTTTTTTTATCAACATTGGCCATAACTTGAAAAGTATTTGACCTTTGACCTATGTTCATAGAACTTCAAACACATGCTCATCTTGATACCTCAAAGAATTTCGACTCATTTTAGCAGTTATGCGCATTTTCATATTTTAAACTTGTAACCTAACCAAGCTCATAACTGGTCAGAACATTAAAAGTATTCGGCAGGCGTCACAAGTGTTCCATGGAATATCCTTCTAGTTCAGTATTAATATAATCTTTGATAAAGCAGGGTCTGATAAATCACCTGCTTGAACCCCCAGGGGCTACCGATTATCTCTGTCCGGACTGCAGAAAATTTCAGTGCACACCCTCCGGCAACCAAGTATTTCCAGTCATGGCAGTTTGCAAAATTATCAACAGCTCCTGTATTACCCTTTGTTTACTGTCCTTTTAATCAAAAGTCACTATTTTCCAATTTAGTGCCATATATATTCGAGGCTAAGTGCCATAATTATATGAAATAAGTTATCGCTTTTGATCATAAACACCAGACAGTGAAATTAATTGTTCCCCACCCCCCTAACACACCCACCCTTCGGAGTCTGTTTTAGCCTATTGTGACTGTGAATGCACCCTAAGGTGAATCGTTGTGATCAAAGGAATGACGACAGACCATGTCAGATACGCGCAAGTTTTTCAATTTTGCGGCACTATACATTTATGCAGTAACAAAGGCAATTACCGTTCTACGCTAATATCCCCCATCCATGTTAATGCTGTGGGGTAACAGACTTAATTACGTCATCCAACATTTCATCATGTTTGACCTCCATTTTTATCCCAAAACAGCCTGATTCAATGTCGGAGTTAAATAGTTGGGCCAAAAAGTTCGCTTTAGTACATATACATGTTCTTTATTTTGCTTTGATTGACAGACATTTGACTGTTTATTACTTGGTTTGCACAATAATGGTATTTGTTTAAATTGTATTATGTTTAAATTGTATTATTTATCAGTTTAATATGAAACTTAGATCAATTGTGTTACTATATATTCCAGCTGAGAGTGACAGTGAAGAGGCATCCAACATGTCAAGCAAATGTAGCCCCCATTATAACTCTGACAGCTATCCATCTAAATCACCACGCAATCGTTCGCCGAGACCATCCAAATATAACTTCAACCTCGGTAAGTTTCTGACCATTTCAATATAACTTCAACCTTGGTAAGTTGTCTTGCTGTTGTCTACCATCTCAATATAACCTCAACCTTGGTAAGTTATTGGCTATCTCAGTATAACTTCATTTAACCATGGTAAGTTGGTATCTCAATATAACTTAAACCTTGGTAAGTTGCTAGCTATCTCAATATAACTTGGTAGGTTGCTAATAATCTCAATATGTCAGCTTTGGAAAGTTGCAGGCTATTTCAATATAACCTCAACCTTGGTATGTTACTGGCTATCAATATAACTTCAACCTTGCTAAGTTGGTTGGCTATCTCAATATAACTTCAACCTTGGTAAATTGTTGGCTATCTCAATATAACCTCAACCTTGGTAAGTTGCCCAGCTATCTCAATATAACCACAACCTTGGTAAGTTGGCTAGCTATCTCAATATAACCTCAACCTTGGTAAGTTGCCCAGCTATCTCAATATAACCACAACCTTGGTAAGTTGGCTAGCTATCTCAATATAACCACAACCTTGGTAAGTTGTTGGCTATCTCAATATAACTTTAACCTTGGTAAGTTGTTGGCTATCTCAATATGACTTCAACCTTGGTAAGTTGTTGGCTATCTCAATATAACTTCAACATTGGTAAGTTGTTGGCTATCTCAATACGACTTCAACCTTGGTAAGTTGTTGGCTATCTCAATATAACTTCAACATTGGTAAGTTGTTGGCTATCTCAATATAACTTCAACCTTGGTAAATTGTTGGCTTCTCAATATAACCTCAACCTTGGTAAGTTGGCTAGCTATCTCAATATAACTTCAACTTTGGTAAGTTGTTGATCATCTCAATATAACTTCAACCGTGGTAAGTTACTGGCTATCACAATATTACTTCAACCTTGGTAAGTTGGCATATTCTGTCGCTGTCCACCAATATTTATTTCCAATCTATATTTTATACACACTATCTTCACATCTTGTTTTAAAGCAAAAAAAAGTTACTTTTGCAAGCACAAATTATTTGGTAACCAAATCGGTAATAAATCGGGAAAACTCAGTTTTTATAGTGGGGTTTTATACTGGACTTACATATTTCAGAAACAAATATAGTTAAAATGTGTTTCATTGATCTTTTTCACGAAATTTCTTCTGCATAAACTTTTTGATTTGTGTGTGAGCAAATTCTACACAAATACATGTTTTATGAAGGAACCAGCTTCCTCCATTCCAGTAATTCATATGGATTCCTTTCCAGTGACAGCACAATAACAATTGCTTGCCACCTAGTCATAGCATAACATAGATTTTGTTTGTTACATTTCACAGATGAGGGTAAATACCTGGAAGGCAATCGGAGAATATTATTCCTTGTTGACAAGATTCAGGAGATCCGCAAAATTTACATGAACCTCAAGTCAGAGGTCGCCTGTATCGACAGAAGAAGAAAGAGAATGCGCAGACGTGAAAAAGAAAGTAAGTGACCTAACTGTCTGCGACAGTGTTCTGGAATCTGTGTCGACCTGCTGTGATGATCAGATAAGCTGTGATGATCAGATAAGATTGAGAACAGTATTGTATTAGTAGTAAGCTGGTGTTGCTATTGAACCAGAACAATGAATGCTGTTTGACGGCATTTCATGGGATATCAGAGCCACGTCATAGAGAGGGGAAGGATACATAGGAATCCTGGAACCTGCCCTATTCTTACGATTAGATTCCTATGAGGATATTAAGTCTCAGTCTTTCATTTAATATTAAATTCACATCAAGAATGTGTTTGATGGACATGTTATTGTTATGGATGGTCAACTAAGAAACAACATTTGAAAGAATTCTTTTTTTTTTTTGAAAGAATTTTTTCTCAAAAAAGGGGGAAAAAAGACATACTTTTTGAGGAGGGTAATGGGGCGGAACTTAGGTCCCAAATTACTCTTAAAAATCCCACTGATTTAGCCTTGCCAGCCCCTCTACCAGCAGCCGTGAATGCAGTAAAGCATCAAAAAAGTTATTGCATGAAATCATTTCACATTTAAATTTAGTGAAGATTTTCTTTGTGCTTGTTTACATTATCAGTATTTTTTTGTCAAAAACATTCGATATCCTTGTATGTTTAAAAAAAGCCCCAAGAAATGTATATTTGATTAGACTAGTACCATTAAAGGGGGTATTATTACATGTTCTTATTCAGATTAATATACCTTGTGTTTCAAACAACCTTTACATTTCAGGTTCAAATTCCTCCGCAGTTGAGGTGGAGTGCTCATGACCTAGTGCTATTCTCGGATCATCATTGTCACATCATCCTGCACCTATCCAACACCTGGCGTCTGTGATATTGTTTCATTAGGAAGGTCTTGTGTGTTCCAAATCTACATTTAGCGCAGTCTCCTGGTCATTATAATGGTCAGTAAAAAGATACATTAAGTAGAAATGTGAAGGTCGTGCAATATATACGGAGGAGTCCAGGGAGAGATTTTGAAGGGGGATATGCTATGAAAAATCGTTATTGTTCCAGTGACCATCAGGTCATGTTATGTGTCCATTAAAGGGAAATAAAACTCAAAAGAACCTAAATATTTTATCACAAAACTAAACTGCTGTTTTACTAGTATGTGCTACCCAATAATAATGAAGAGGTTTGCAAACTTTTTAAGTTAAAAAAAATATGGTTGATTCATTTTGCACTATTTAGCCTGATACTATTTTTTTTTTTTTTTTTTTTTTTTTTTTGTGTTATTGATTTTCTTTCGTTATTGATTTTTTTTTTCAAGGATAGCATGGAAGAAATATTGGTGTGATGGTAATTTATTGTACGTTTCATGTTAATATATTCAGGCTCTGTTGAGTGTTATTTTCTCCCCCAACCACCAATGTTTAGATGCAATTTCTGTGGAACAAAAGGGTGCATAATCATGATAAATGTTCAATACCTACTGCAATGTTGGATAGGAATTGTGGACGTTTGTGATATTTTTTTTTATTTTCATTTGTAAATAAACCTCAAAGATGATCAGTTGTCGAACTTGCTATTCAACACACGTTGCCTGTCTTTATTGCACATTTGCATTGTCCATGAAATAGTCTATGAAAGCTTTTGGTTGTCCATGTCAGATCTAATCTATGAAAGCTTCTGGTGTCCATGATCTAGTTTAGTTTATGAAAGCTTCCGGTGTCCATGATCTAGTTTATGAAAGCTTCTGGTGTCCATGAAATAACTTATGAAAGCTTTTGGTGTCCATGATCTAATTTATGAAAGCTTTGCTTCTGGTTAATATTCTCTTAACTCGTAAATACAAAATTATTAACTCGTAAATACAAAATTATTAACTCGTAAATACAAAATGTATTTGTTTTATGGACGAAAAATATGTTTTCATTGAAAATTAAAAATTGACTGGGAGTCTGTGTTGATGAATATATTATAACTGCAAAGCTTTACAAAATAAATAGGTCTCTTGCTTTGGATTCATCATCTATTTAGATCAAATCCATGACTCGGAGCAAAATATTACATTATTGTGAATATTTTGACCTTATCTGGACAAAGATCTAGGTATACATTTTATTTGGACAATGTTTAGAATGTGAACAAGAAATTCTATAGAGACGGGGGGAAAAGTTTGTGTGAGTAGCAAGTTTGATGTTGATAAGAATTCATTGCTGATTAAATTATTGATCAAGACAGATGCATTTTTATACGGAATGTCGCATATTAATTGTACAGAGTTGTTGTGTATATTTTCTTATTACAGTATCTTGTACATCCGTGTTGGAGCAGCTTGTACCAGATTTAATGTTATTTTAATTGTTTTCTTGTACAGCTGTAGATAATGTTGCTGAAGAGATAAATGTTTTCTCTCTAAAATGTTGGGTATTTCCATGTGTTAATTGTCTTGTCACCTTGTTAGTGGTTCATCTCTTCTCTTCCACTCTTCACTAGAATCTCAATCTTCCATACTGTTGTAGTGTTTTATAGATATATAGGTAGATATACACGAGTGTAACTGTGCGAGTTGTTGAAGCAGTTAAAAACAGATTCTTAAATAAAAATTGCCTTTACGCCAGTATTTTTTTATGCCCCTGCCATTTGAAGAATGGTGGAAGGGAATATATTGTTACCCCTGTCCGTATGTGCGTGCGTGTCAAAAAATCCAAACTTGGTCAGTTGTATATATTGGCACAGTGTCTCGGCCAAGTTTGATAATCGGCCCCATCGCCTCAGTATTTCCAGAGTTGTGCCCCTTGGAATAATAAAAGTTAACAAAAATAATGATGTCCAGTCTCCAACTTGTGTTCCAGCGTTAATGGAGTTTCTACGATAGAATTTGCAGCAACTCTGCAGTTCAGGGTGAGAAGGTTCTAGGCCCATTTTCCATATTTTATCTCGATGTACATGGAGGATGAGCCTGGCATGTTCATGCCTGTTTGGCGCCATATAACCTTTCATGTGTTGGTGCGCCTTAAAACCCAATTCAATTCAATTCAAACTCTCACTTGTGTAACTGATATCCAGTCTTCTCCCAAGTTGGTCAGATTGTATGTAGGCACAATGTCTTGGCTAAGTAAGATAATCGGCCCCATCGCCGCAGTAATTCCAGAGTTATGCCCCTTGGAATAGTAAAAGAATTTTAAGTCAGAAATGTTATTTCCTCATGTGAAGCAATAACGGGGCATCCGTTTCCTATGACATATTATACAATTATGGACTTTTCAGCTGTTATACATGATGTGATATGCACCAAAAAAATCATTATTGACCGAGGCGATAGCCGAGGTCAATAATGATTTTTTGGTACATATCAACATCATGTATAACAGCTGAAAAGTCCATAACTGTTTTATTATATAACCCTCAATTTACAATTATATAAAACAGGTCAATATCAAAAAAACAATTATATAAAACAGGTCAATATCAAAAAAACAGGTCAATATCAAAAAAAACAGGTCAATATCGCTAGATATTTTTTCTAAAAAATTACTTTTTAGCCAATGAAAACGCGTCTATTTATAGGTTATATAATAATTCTAGTTATTAATTGTTTTACTGACTTTTTCCAGCAAATTATTAGGAAAATATTTTCCATCTGCAAAAAACCTATGATATAATCGTGTGATATAGATTATATAGAAAAACATTTTGTTGACTATAAAATTCAAACTTTTCATATCGGCAGCAATTATATTTTTGAAACAAGGATTATTGTTTTCTGAATTTTTCCAAATTTTAGAAAAGTAGTTGGTAAGCCTGAAAAAACAACAACCACACCTTAGTTTATGAAATTCTGTCCCTATAGAACATTTCTGAATGCACGCCTATGTAGCAAAAACACCTTCAGTAAGGTTTATGCATATCATGGATTACCATGTGTAAGTTCTATCCAAGCTTAGCTATTAAATACATGTAGTTGCAACATTTGAGTATTTTTGAGCGTTTATCAACTTCATTTACAAATGCAATAATTCTTCCTCAGTCACTGGGAAACAAATCAGATATCTGCATTGCCAGTAAAACCTGCTGGTCGGGCATATTTTAGTCATTAGGAATATATTTGTTAAGTTGCAGATCTATCAACCTGGCAAGTGCAGTCGTAAATTTTTTACAAATTAACTCATTGCCACAAAGGAAGGCATATAGTAATCGCACCATCCGTCTGTTCATCCGTCCGAAACAATCAAGTTTCAGCCATATCTTTGGAAGTCCTGAAGGGGATTGCGTGAAACTTTACAAAAATGTTAATCGCACTGAGAAGGTGTGTCTCATACAAGAATCAGGTTCGTACCTCAAAGGTCAAGGTCAGACTTGGAGGTCAAAGGACAAAAAAAAGTATTCGGGGGTGCATTTGAGACTTACCTTGACATTTCTTGTTTAACGTATCATTCTTGGAAATGAGAGTTTGTATCATGAGTAACAGAGTTAACATGACATTGCCTTAAATATCCTTCACACTACACTGTTGCACTTGTGAGGGCTGGCGTGGCGCAGTCGGTAGCGCGGCGGATTTGTAACCGGAGGCCCCGGGTTCAATCTTTCGCGGTGCCACTGAGTTTCGTCGGTGTGTTCTTGGGCTAGACACTTAGCCTCGTCCGTCGGATGGGGACGTAAACAGGGCGGTCCCGTGTATCGGTCTATCCTCCGAGCACGTTAAAGCACCATAGGAATCTATTCGATAATAAGAGTAGGGCAGGTTCCCGGATTCCTATGTATCCTTCCCCTCTCTCTGGGGCGGCACTAAATAACCTATACTGTGTTGATGAGCCGTTAAACAACATTCAATATATTGTTGCACTTGTAATTTCTGCTCTTTCTTCTTTCCTTGTTTACACGTGTCCATTGCTTTGCATCAAAAAAAGGGATTATTATTCATATTTACATAGGATTGTGTTATCCATGTACACCGTTTGTGTTTCCATTGTCTACGTAAACCATGTTTATTGTCTACATGAAACCATGTCATTCATGACCACTGTTCATATAAACTATGTTCATTGTTACATCGACCACGTCCATTGTTTACATAAACCAAGTTCATTCTCTACATAAATTGTGTTGATCGTTTACATAAACCATGATTGTCTACAGAAACCATGTCTGCCATTTCCATTGTTACATAAACTGTGTTCGTTATGTCGAACATGTCTGTTGTAACATAAACCATGTCCAGTGTTTGCATACACCAAGTTTGTTGTCTACATAATCATGTTCATTGTTACACATATGTTCATGGTACACACAATTTCATATGTGAATATTTTCCATGTTAGTAGTGAGTATTAAATATGTGCCCACTGTTTACATAAACAACTGCATTTGTCCATTGTTTACATTATTTGTCCATTGTTTACATTTATACATGTGTTATATATGGCAAAAGCTGGACACTATAGCAGTAGAAAGCATTGTGTAACTAGTATTTCCAGTGTAACAGTATTACTGGTATTGTTCCTATATTGAGGGGAAACGACCAGCCCCAGTTGGCAATGGGCCAAAGAAATGGTCAACTATCAGGCAATGGGCCAAAGAAATGGTCACCTGTCATTCCCTACTGAAGGTAGAATTTTCCCACAGGAAACTGGTTACCATGGTTTTGCGTGGAGTGGGAATTTGAGGTCACGATTTTCATTTGCAGTAATCATTTTCATCTTCATTTACTGCTCATGGCCATTCCCCATTCAAAACTGATAGGCCCTAAACTGTTAAACGCCTGTAAAACAGCCATTCATTAATTTATTCCTATATTGAGCTGGTATCTTGTGTTAAATGATATACCTTAATATACGAGCAAGCCATAACATGATAAACAAATCCTGTATGAAACATATAAGTGCTGGGACTAGTGCGTAGTCACATAATTGTCTCTCGTTACGATATTCTGTGCCATTATCAGACTTCTGCTCTTAATGTTCCTCCTCCTTTCTACGTAGATGTAATACTCCTGTCATACCATGTGTCGTAAAATCTTCATGTAAATCATCGTCATCTTGTCACCAATAATTGTTGAAGATAAAGTCTGAAACAATTTAGAATCATTTCACGGCCATAAATTAATAACTTCTCTATTGCATAATCAGTGTTGCCTTGTAAAGTAAGCGGGTGGGGTGTAGTAGTTCTTTACCACACCTACTATGGTAATAAGTCATTAACCGCGCCTGTTACGGATGTGAGCAAGTCATTAACCACACCTACTATGGTAATAAGGAAGTCATTAACCACACCTACTATGGTAATAAGGAAGTCATTAACAACACCTACTATGGTAATAAGTCATTAACCCAACCTTCTATGGTAATGAGCATGTCATTAACCACACCTACTATGGTAATAAGCAAGTCATTAACCACACCTAATATGGTAATAAGCAAGTCATTAACCACACCTACTATGGTAATAAGCAAGTCATTAACCACACCTACTATGGTAATAAGCAAGTCATTAACCACACCTACTATGGTAATAAGCAAGTCATTATCCACACCTAATATGGTAATAAGCAAGTCATTAACCACACCTAATATGGTAATAAGCAAGTCATTAACCACACCTACTATGGTAATAAGCAAGTCATTAACCACACCTACTATGGTAATAAGCAAGTCATTAACCACACCTACTATGGTAATAAGCAAGTCATTAACCACACCTACTATGGTAATAAGCAAGTCATTAACCACACCTACTATGGTAATAAGCAAGTCATTAACCACACCTAATATGGTAATAAGCAAGTCATTAACCACACCTACTATGGTAATAAGCAAGTCATTAACCACACCTACTATGGTAATAAGCAAGTCATTAACCACACCTACTATGGTAATAAGCAAGTCATTAACCACACCTACTATGGTAATAAGCAAGTCATTAACCACACCTACTATGGTAATAAGCAAGTCATTAACCACACCTACTATGGTAATAAGCAAGTCATTAACCACACCTACTATGGTAATAAGCAAGTCATTAACCACATCTACTATGGTAATAAGCAAGTCATTAACCACACCTACTATGGTAATAAGCAAGTCATTAACCACACCTACTATGGTAATAAGCAAGTCATTAACCACACCTACTATGGTAATAAGCAAGTCATTAACCACACCTACTATGGTAATAAGCAAGTCATTAACCACACCTACTATGGTAATAAGCAAGTCATTAACCACACCTACTATGGTAATAAGCAAGTCATTAACCACATCTATTATGAGTATTAGTATTACTGCCATATGTTTGCCATCATCCATGTTTTGATAAAACAATATTGATTGAAAATATGTTAGTATTATAAACCATGAAGGGCGACACCATCACGTATAAATATCATGTGATGGATGCTCATTATTGCCATGAATGCATTCAGTTTATTTATAGAGAAGTTTAATATTATGCCGAAATGAGGCAACATTTTTACATGTATACAAATTTTGTATGAAGAAATGTGTAAGATTGATCTAGTGTGAATAATTTATTCATACCAGAATAAACCATGTCATTCTACTTTTTGTCTATTATCATTTAATTTCCACATTAATAACACGGAGAGATGATTAGGCACTAGTCTAACCCGAGGCCCTCAAACTGGCGCAGGATTGATACTTGTTGGTAAAGTTGAGATGTGATCCATATGACTACATTTGATGCGGAGATGTGACCCAAGAGTTCTGCATTGCAAGACAAAGTTATATCCCTGAGGCCCTCAAACTGGCACAGGAGTGGCGACATGATACAAATTAAGGACATAAGGGCACGAGAAGATTTATCTAAGTGAAGTTAAGAATAGAGTTTTATGAAGGCAAGTCATGTAGAACTGTAGATATTATGCAAACATCATTTTAACCCTTAACCCACTAAGCACGACTATAATAGCCTTTGCATCCAATGTTAACCCTGAACTCGCAGGCTGATCCGGGTTTACAATGTCCAGCTGCTTGATCAGTCATTTTCCCCAAAACACCCCTTTGTCACATAAATGGAATGGTCTGAATTCAAAGAAAGAACAATCCATTCTATGTAGCGGATTAAGGGATAAAAGAACAAGTTTTAATTTCACTGCTATCTCGAGCAACCACAGAGGGAAAACCTACAAAGGTAAATGAATACATATGTATTTATTTATCATTCATCTTCAAGGTCAAGTTTATTGAGACCTTGTTAAACCTACTGACCAACCCAGATCGTATCGCAAGATGGCCAGTGGCCCGAAAACGCTCTTTGATGACTGTTGTGTAAACGTCAGAAAATGTGTCCGACTCAGTTCCAAGGTGCCTTGACCTTTGACCCAATTAATGACCTTAACATCAGCATGCATGCAAACAACCCCAATGCTAGAGGACTGGTATAATAGCGATGAGGAAAATAATGTAAATATAAGAACTGCCTTATAAAAGCCACTAGATGGAGCTGGGGCAGGTTTTTCATTTAAATTTATACAGGGTTATATCAGGGTCCTTTTCAAAATACTTAAAAATTCCACCTCAAAAAAACTCAATATTTGGCACAGAAGTAAACTGATATTAAACAATTGGTCAATTTTTAGCTCTACTGATCAGAGATCCGCAGAGCTGATGCCTTGGTGCGGTGTCCATCGTCTGTCCGTCAACTTTTTTTTGAAGCGACGACTTCTCTGAAACTACTGAATGGATTTTCATGAAACTTTACAGAAATGTTGCCCATGAAGTCAAGTTGATCCTAGCAAAAATTCATGTTGATGTGAAATCCAAGATGGCCGCCAAATCTAAAAATAGATTTTTAAACAAGAGGTCAATGACCTTGAAGCTCTACTGATTGATTTTGATTTCAGGAAGTAGTTGCTACAAACTTTTTTTTTGAAAATCTATTTTTAGCCATGGTGGCCATCTTGAATTCCCGGCCGACCGGAAATTGTGCTAGGATCAATAAGACATCAAGAGCAACATTCGTGTGAAGTTTCATGAAAATCCGTCAAGTAGTTTCAGAGGAATAGTCGCTACAACTTTTCATTATATAACTATGTAAACAAAGATGGCCACTGGCAGCCATGTTTAATATGAAGAGAGTCATTTACTGTAACTGACAGGCCTGCATAGCTGGTGTAATTGATAAGACACACCTCCAATCTCTCCCTGCCAGGGTAGCGAAAGTATCCTTTTAACACCTTTTATTGTCTCGCCCACGATAGTGGGTAGCGAGACATAGCAGTCACTGATACTTGGTCAAATGTATTGTTGGCAGTAGTGAAAAAAAAAATTCTTCAAAAAAAACAAATAAAAAATTCTTCAAAAAAAAATAAACACAAAAATAAAAAAAACTGTTGAAAGCATGTAACACTATTAAAAATGTGTTTTCAATCTTGGAAATACTCATTAGTATGTTTTACTCTTTTTGCCTTGTGCCAAGGCCGTTTTCCATTTGTCGTATAAAATAAAATTACCAAGGTCAAGGTCATATTTTGAATTATTTCCCCCAAACTTAACCTTGGTTAGGTAACTTAACCTCAGTTAACTTTATGTGATTGTCTCACTTTATGTCTATGATACTTGGTCATATGTATTGTTGGCATTGGTGAACATCGCTGGACGACAAAAAATACCAAGGTCAATGTCATATTTTGCATTATTTTCCCAAAACTACACACTGGTTAAACCACTTAACCTCAGTAACAACTTATGATTACCTCACTTTTATTTGTTTGATACTTGGTCATATGAAGTGTTGTCTTTGGTGAACATCATTTAAGCACAAATTTAATAAAATATTTCATATGCGGTTTGCCACAGTGGGCGAGACACCCTCAGACCGTTGTTGCGATTGGCATTTACTTCTGGCATTTAAAACTGCATGCATGCTAACAACTCCAACTCTATATCATACAAAGTTTCATGAATATAGTCTAAAAGTGTCGTGTAAAACATCAGATAGTGTGCCAAAACAATTTTCAGTCAAAATTGTTCACTGTGACCTTAACCTTTGCCCTCATAATCAGTTCCAAATGACTTTCAACAACCCCAAATGAATTGAACTGAAAATGGTTCATGTCACAGAAGTTGGTCGAATAAAAAAGCCCCAGGTTGAACTAATAGTGACCCCAGGGTCATAGTGGATATAACTTTAGTTTAATACCGTAACTGCTACATGCCAAATATCATAACTGTAGCCATAACAGTTAATTATTGTCCCACCTTTTCGAAGAGGGGGGACTTTGTGGAGGGAGGACATATGGTTTTTGTGCTATCTGTCGTCTGTCACAAACTTTGTCTAGACTGGATCTCACGAACCTCTAGCCAGATTTCAATGAAACTTGGCAAGGATGATCAGTACCAAGTTTAGTTGTGTATATTGTCACCGTGTTCCGGGTTAATGATCTTTGGTGGAGTAATGGCCTTTAAAGGTTTTAATTCACAAACTTTCTCCAACTAGTTCTTTTGAACCCATGGCCGGATTTCAATGAAATTTAGCAAGGATGATCAGTACCAAGCCTAGTTGCGCATATCGTCGGCGTGTTCCAGTTGAAACATTTTTGATGGAGTTATGGCCTTTTAAAGGTTTTCAAACACAAACTTTGTCCGGACTAGTTCTCCTGATTCCCCTGCCAGGAGTTCAATGAAACTTGGTAGAAATGATCATTGCCAAGCCTAGTTGCACATATATTCCATCGTTTTCCAGTTGAATAATTTTTGGCAGATTTATGGCCCTTTCCCCCAGTTGGGGAGATATCTGTTTTTACTAAAACAACCTCTAGTTCATATTTGGTAGGATGTTTGCCATCATATGAAGATGATCATATTTAATCATCATTTTCTTTCAAAAGTTTACCAGTTATGGTCCTTTTTGGACTCAGAAATTTAAGACGTTTTGACAATACTGATAGATTAATGTCAACGATTTCTGGTTTTGGAAGCGCAATGAAAAAGTGTGCCGCAAAATTTTTATGTGAAAACAAAACTGGCATGAAACTTGTAGATCCTCTTTTTCATAATCGGGCATTTAGATTTCTAAGCGCAGTGTTGATGCCCACATTTTGGGAATGGTCACTCTCGTTCATTGGGTAGCTAGCACAAGCAATTCCTCGATTTTTGGGAAGAGGTTTAAATACAAAATAAATTGTGCAGAATGTTGATCACCATTTGTTATCACAAGCCTGCACAACCGGAAATCATCCATCTTAACCTCTCAGTATTGTCAAAGCAATGAAGGCAATGTGATTTCTGGGCAAACAATCCGAATAAAATTGACTTTGCCAGTTCAACGTTATCAAATCATAGTCTTTTTTTTCTAAATTTAATTACAATAAATAAAAGTAAATACATTATTCCATTTGGGGAAACACCCTCAGGAACTCAGAGAAGATGCTTGCTGATACCAGATTTCTAAATGACACGTGATTCAAAGATGAAGGAATATCAGTAGCAACAGTTTAACTAAATTCTTAAGAATGGCAAAATCTTTGACAAATGAATTGCCTTGCAACCTTTTCCAACTAGATCTAAAAACTGTCAGTGAAGGTGATAAATATTCCCGCTTTTTGATCAGTTGTTATGTGTATATGAAGTTTGAGAACAGCCTATTCAAAACTGGTTGAAGAATGCAACTAATAACAAGAGGTTACGTCTAGCGGCGTTAAAAGCCGGGTTTTCAGGTGTAATGTTCGGTATGTCAGGATACTGTCCCAATTTTGTAATAATTGGACATGCAATGCTGAGAAATTATAAGTTTAAACAAACAAGTTAACATTTAGTGACAAACATAACAAACTTAAACAAAAAAGGTTAACGTTATGAATATTTTGGTAAAAGGAGGTCACGATGACCTAGTTTTCAGGTCATGGTAAGTGCTTGTTGAAAAGAAGGTGCTTTTAAAATTTGATAAAGATCAGACAAGGTAATGCTGAGATATAACAAAATAAATTCCTACCCGTCCCCAGCAAACAAACAAAAAGGTTAACGTAACATATATTTTGGAGAAAGTAGGTCAAAGTGACCTAGTTTTCAGGGAATGGTAAGTGCTTAATGAGAGGAAGGTGCTGTTAATGTTTGATGAAGATCAGACATGGTACTGCTGAGATATAACAAACATAAATTTGCACCCGTCGCCCCGAAACTCAAACAACAAGGTTAACGTAACATATATTTTGGAAAAAGTAGGTCACAGTGACATAGTTTTCAGTGTATGGTAAGTGCTTGATGAGAAAAAAGTGCTGTTAAAGTTTGCTGAATATCGGACATGATACTGCTGAGATATAAAAAATGTTGAAGCCCTCCAGCCCCATTTACGCCAATTTATAAGCAGATTTCTTTTTCAAAAATACGGCAAAAAATATTACGCGAGAGGACATTACAGACAGCATGATTCCGATACAGACCCACTTCACTTTGTGACAGCGGGGTTATAATAAATTGTCTAACATGGTAATGTTTGAAATATAAAACACCTGTTTATTTGCCAGTGACTCAAATTCCAGATATCTTTAATAATATATTTTTATTTATCTGTACTCAAAATCTTTTAACATGTAATGAACTGTTCACATACAACAGGAATACAGATATCATTTTACAAATATGTAAATCTTAAAATAATGCCTCAATCTTTCAGTTATAAACAAGTTGCACATATTTTTCTGACAGCCCTCGTATGTAAAGCATATTATCAAGTGTTCGTGTTGGGATCCTTGTTATCACATGTCGTCTGCTTTATGCCTGTCTGATCAATGTCACCCACATGCTTTATGTGTGTCTGATCAATGTCACCCACATGCTTTATGTGTGTCTGATCAATGTCACCCACATGTTTTATGTGTGTCTGATCAATGTCACCCACTTGCTTTATGTCTTGCCCAACATTTAACTGTTGCATGTCCTCAGAAAGCTTGTGCTCTGCTTCAGAACAAGAGTTTTGCTCATTTAATGCAAGAATTCGTAGTCTTTCTAGGCAAACTTTGGCAACTTCATTTAAGTCTGGCTGGAAAAAAAATATGGTTCATTTATTTTATATGAAGATTAGCCAAATTAAAATTGTTATTATTATGCTTAAATTAATAACATTTAGTATGTTTCACAGTATATCAAGTTCTATTTAAAAATTGATTCGCACATTTTCGGCATTTAAAGTGGTTTTGAATGCTGGTACACAGGCAATCTTGCCACATAAGAAAATCATATGATTTTCATATGAATTCCATATGAATATCCTTTCATATGAGTTTCATGTGTGGCAAGTTTGCCTATGTGGTAAATGGCAAATTCAAGGAAGTGCATAAATTCAATGAATTTGCAAATCAATTATTGTATTTTACCTTATTTGCCTGTTATGGTTTTATAGTATTTTCATACCACAGAATAGTTATTTTCTATTGAGGTACAACATTTATTCAAAATAAGACGCTTTTTTTTCCCCCAACACTTTTAGTTTAAACCCGCAAAATTAAGAAATAAAATATTTCCAGCAGGTTTATATTGTCCCAGATTAATTTCTCGTGGACAATACTTGCAGACCAAGGACGGTCTCGACGTGTTTTAAGTCCCAAACACCAGGTTTTGACCTCGCACAATATAAACCCGCTGGAATATTTTATTTTTATTTGACATGGATTTGTACGTATTTTGTACACAAATTTTCGAGAGATTGAACATAATACAAACAAATTATCACAACTTACACTGTAGGTCCATTTCTCAGCATTAAATGAAGAAAATATACAGCTTTATCATGCTTTTAACAATTTCAATTTGTTGTTTGAACATAACATTGCTTTAAACTAAAGTAATCTTTTTGGATGTTTTTCGACGTTGAAAATCGTTTAAAATGACGTCATAACGGTTGAAGGACATGACGTCAGAGGTCTTGATAGCATTTTTAAAAATTTGTCAACCAAACAGCATTGTGTACTTCAATAAACCATGTTAGATACACTAATATATACCTGAATAAAAATATTACCTGTAGTATATGTAGACCTTTGAGTGTCACGATGACCAGGTCCTCCATGCCATCACCCATGATGTCCAACCGGTTGATACCGATCACTGGACATGCAAAACTACGCTGCCACAACAGCTGGCAGCCGCCACCGTCAATATGCTCTGTACTCAAAGACTTCCCACGTCTTTGAAACAATGGATGCTGATGGTTGGAAATAACGGTGTCTTTCGATGATGACAGAGGGATGTAGTCCGAATCGGAATTCACTGAGGAGGACAGATTCTCTTGTGATTTCACACGTCGGGAGGTTTTGTAGTCAAATGTTGGAGTTAATGATAACTCCTTTTCACCGGACAGATGACGGAACTTGGTGGAGGAGTCCTCCATTTCGTACATTGAAGACACCTTGCGGGACCTGGACATGGCCTGCGAACACAGTTTGTATGCCAACACTTCCTGTTATATAAAATACAAGTATGTATATAATCTACATCTAAATACAGGTGTGTCCTCCATAATCTACATCTACGAGGGGCATTCATTATATAATGCAACTATGGTCCTAAAATTTAATTATGGTCCACTGTTGTAGTTATTGATATGAATTATGTTAAAATTAACTTTCCCCCATTAATTTATCAAGTTTCAGATATTTCCATATATTAATAAAAAAAGTTTTTTGAGGGCATTTTTTTAAGACAAGAAAATGATACTGACACACATTTGATTCTTAAAAACTATTTGACTAAAAATCTCATTTCGATGGCCAATATGGACATTTTTTGCCTAAACCACAAACTTTTATATCTTCCATATGAAATTGCTAGTAGTTTTTATTTGTATGTGTGACAAAATATAGCTTAAATTGTATGCTAAAAAAGCGAAGAGCAACTTCAGGCTTTAAGTAAAATTGTTGATTTTATATTAAATCTTTAGAGTAAAACCATTTTCCGTCATATCTTGAAACTAAATTTGACTATTATTTTTATTGGAATTTGATATTTTCAGGATTTTTATATTTCCAAAAAAACGGCATTTCTTGCCTTGGACTATATCGATGTTTTGTATTGAAACCATCGTTTACGTAATATTTACACATACTTCTAGTTACAACAAAAGTTTGAATAAATTACTTTGCTGCAAAATGCATTTTTTTATGAATCCAACATTACGACCTATGCAAATTCATTAAACTTTCGCAATATGCAGACGATACATCTGTCTTTTTGGATGGATCTGATACATCTCTGAATGAAACACTCTCAGAACTATTAAAATACTCTAAATATTCTGGTTTAAATATAAATTTTGACAAAACACAAGTTGTATGGATAGGGAGGAAAAAATACAGTTCAGATACAATCAAAACAAAATGGAAACTTAACTGGGGAAAAGATAATTTCAAGCTACTAGGAATACATTTCAACGTCGACTTAGGTAAAATGATAGAATTAAACTATAATGATAAGATATTAAAAATCCAAAATACAGTAAAGATATGGAAGCGAAGATATTTAACACCGATTGGTAAAATCACAGTTATTAAAACATTACTACTTCCTATTTTAAATCATTTATTTATATCTCTTCCAAACCCAAATGAAAACACAATAACAAAAATTAATAACATATTGTATGACTTTTTATGGGAAGGCCCTGCAAAAATAAAAAAATCCGTAATAGTTAAGCAACATTTTGAAGGTGGTCTCAAAATGATTAATCTTAAAGCATTTATATTCAGCCTTAAAACTACATGGATAAGACGACTCATAACTAATGAGGGCACTTGGAAGCAACTGGTTGAAAAAATAATAGATATTAAAAAATTAACATCTTTTGGCAAAAATTACTGTGAAACATTAATAAAAAAAATTAAAAATAATTTCTGGAAAGATGTGCTAATTTCATATGTTAAACTTATTGATTTTAGTTTGCCTAACTCACCTGAGGACTTTTTGTCAAACCCACTACTCTATAATAACAATATTTTGATTGGCGGTAAGCCATTTTTTAACGAAGTATGGTATAGGAAAGGCATAATTTTTTTAAATGACTTAATCAATGAAAATGGTGGATTTTATTCCTTTACTGAGTTTGAAGAAAAAACTGGCATTAAAACAAATTTTCTAATCTACGAAGGAGTAGTAGCTGCCATAAAAACATTTAGAAAACAATTGCAAAACAAAATAACAATGAACAAATTAGAAAACCCAATTTTACCTGCGAATATTAAAGCAATCATCAAAAACAAGAAAGGTTGCATTGATATGTATTCCATTTTTAATAGAAATAATGAAAGTCCAACATCAAAAATCAAATGGGAACATATTTATGATATTGAAGCCGAAACATGGAAAGACATATATTCATCCCCTTTCAAAATTACCTCTAGCACAATACTACAATGGTTTCAAACAAGAATTAACCATCGGCTTCTTTCAACACAGCATTATCTACATAAAATAAAAAAAGCTGAAAACCCTTTCTGCCACTTCTGCCACCAAGACGAGACTATAGTTCATATGTTTTGGACCTGTCCTTCATCTCAGAATTTTTTAACACAGATAAACTCTTTCTTTTTAACAAAAAACATAAATCTGAATCTGTCAGAACAAGCATTTATTTTTAACACAGGTGAAGAACAATCGACTGTAGAGTTACAAATTATTTTAGAAATGAAATACTATATATTTACCTCAAAACGACTAAAAACACCGCTCTCCCTTACCCCAATGATATACAGACTAAGGTATCTGTATGAAACACATAGACAAATCGCAATTAGAAATAATCAACTAGAAAGATTTGAAAATTCATGGAGCAAGTACAAAACCATTGTAGATTAATCAGTATTATACTAACTCCTATCCATGCACTTCTCCGGGTACAATTTTAGAGCAAACCCAAGACACTGACAATTCGTAAATCAATTTTGAATATTTAATACTTACATATACAAATTTTATAAGCAGATGGGCCTTTGGACAGCAATCAACTGTTAGGTAAAGAAGTGTTTTTTTTCCTTAAACAGAATTTTTCTTTTTCTTCCTGAAATCATAATTTTTATGCTCCCTGCCATAACTGTACAATACATGTATTTTTTCTGTATTAATTGTAATTTCATTATGCTAAAATAGTATTTCATATAAATATTGCATGTAAATGTAAAGATATTGTAAGGTGTGGCAAGGGATGGTCCTCCCCGACCCTTGCTCCACCAATTGACGGGGAGATTAAACGGGTCGTCAGAAGACGGCTCAAAAAAAAAAAAAAAAAAAAATAAACAAAATTAAAAAAAATAAAAAAAATAAAAAAAAAAAAAAAAAAAAAAAAAAAAAAAAAAAATTCATTAAACTTTTCAGCCGCTTTTAAAGGCAGTGTATATGAATATGTCCCAAACAAACGGTCGTCATAGCTTACATATTCACTGATTTAAATAACATTTTCAGAAAGTGTCACTTAAGGTTCATTCTATAAGATCTTTTTCAAATTTCGTTTGTAAACGTCACCCAACGTTAATAAGACGGCTAGTTGCATTACATACTGAACGCTCCTCGTAAATGCACGTATGTCCCTGGCCTGTTCATCTGTCCGTCTATCCCAAGTTTTACATTCAAGTTTTTTTATTTTAAAAGTTTTCATACTTAATATATTGAGTTTTTCTTATGTAACTGATATAGAGCTAAAGCAGAGCATTCGTCTCCCATGGCATGGCATCCGTCTCCCATGCATACTTTTTCTATTTTTAATTTGTACCCATCTCCCATGGACACATTTTCTACTTTTAATTTTACTGAACATTCTAAATTCATTATGAACCAAAATACTGAAAAATGTTACAGGTGCCACCAGGAAAAGGCTCAATGGCTTGTCATTATTCTTAAGACTACCGGTATTATCGCTCAGACTATAAATCACTGGTCCTTTAGGATCATAAAGCCCAATACTAGTGATTTTAAAACAGAATACCACTGTAGAATACTGCTTAAGCCACGAGAGGTGTTGAACTTATATTACCTCTCATGAACAGATAATAAAACTGAGTCTGCTACTTTTCTCTCTTGTTTGTGTTTCTTCTAAGGAATCCCCTTTTCAGTATTTGTTTACACCGGCATGGATCTAGAATGGTCCTCACCTGCCCATATGTTCCAATTAATTCTCACCTGCCCATATGTTCCAATTAATATCTCATTTTCACCATCGAAGTCTATATCTATAATACAGCCGGTTAACACCGCATCAAACTTGTTACTGTCGGGCAGGAAGATTGGGTAACGTAATCCCTGCCTCAGGACATCTCTGAGGAAGAATACAGTGACAATATAATGGCGTTAAACAATCACAGGTAAATACGAGAAGGCAAAGAGATAGTTAATATTTCAGATATTGATCAAATGCATATTCTGTAACTGTTTTATGGCATGAATACTGAAATGAAACAGATGCTACTTTTATCATATCCTTAGCTGTATTGTTATCATTTACCAGGATTACGAGAACACCAAATATTCACAAAGAGAAACACAGATATCATGCCTGGTTATTAAGGCAGTCAAATTCGAGTTTACAGAGAAACATCAAAATCATGCCTGGTTATTAAGGCAGTCAAATTCGAGTTTACAGAGAAACATCAAAATCATGCCTGGTTTTTAAGGCAGTCAAATTTCAGTTTACAGAGAAACATCAAAATCTTGCCTGGTTATTAAGGCAGTCAAATTTGAGTTTACAGAGAAACATCAATATCATGCATGGTTAAAGGCAGTTTAACTCAAGCTTGCAAGGTTATAACCAAGTGCGTCCTACTTCACTCAATCGTAAAGCTATGATGTATTTACAGGCGCTTTAAAACAGTGAAGGAAAGTGGCGGTGTTTAAACTAAAACAGCTTTATAATACAGATCATACAACTGTTGGAAAAACCTGAATATTTAAGACCAAAAGTATATTCTCCAATTTTACACTTGATTTATCATTTTTTGAAGACCAAAAATGTGACAATTATCATTTTTATACCTGATACATGTTGCATAAATGATTTGTGATGATAAAGACAATACCTGTAGACAGTGGCAGGAATGAGTGCGCTCAGGACAAGCACACTGAACTCTGGGACAGACGGCTCCCTGCGGATGGATTCATCTGGAAGGAAGTTTGGTTATCGTTAGCATTGAACATACTACTCTACTACTTGTACGTAGAAAGTCTCAAACTGCATTTTATTTGAGACTGTATTTTATTTTGAGTACGAATTGGGCTTCTTTAGGTGTGAAGTTTGGTACTTAGTTTGGGTGATACATATCCATCATCATTAAGAATCAAATGTCCTGGTGTCAGTAGAGTCAAAACAAGGTAGAAACACTTCACTAATCTCACACTTCACTAATCTCACACTTCACTAATCTCTTACAAATGTATGCTGTATACAGGTATAGGTCAAAATTAAAACTTATTTATTTCATAATTAACTGAAACTGTGTAAATTTATATTTATTTTAGCTGTAGAAATATTCCAATGCAATGAAAACTTTATGAGGTTTTCAAATTCCAGTCTAACATAGTGTATAAGATACCTGATGCTGATTGGTTATGGAGGAGGTTTACAATTTTCATTCAATTCCTCTTGCAATGTCATGATGCCATTTCCGTTTACTGTTTTAAAGTCATTTTTTAATTCCCACCCACCTGGTGGTGATCTGGCACAGGTTAGCCAGCTGGTAATATGATGTCACATGATGTACCAACTTACCCACATGACTAGTGAGGAATGGCGGTCTCGTTACTTTATTGTGTAGAGTGAACACCTTCACGTAGGTGATAGACCAACTTACCCACATGACTAGTGAGGAATGGCGGTCTCGTTACTTTATTGTGTAGAGTGAACACCTTCACGTAGGTGATAGACCAACTTACCCACATGACTAGTGAGGAATGGCGGTCTCGTTACTTTATTGTGTAGAGTGAACACCTTCACGTAGGTGATAGACCAACTTACCCACATGACTAGTGAGGAATGGCGGTCTCGTTACTTTATTGTGTAGAGTGAACACCTTCACGTAGGTGATGTACCAACTTACCCACATGACTAGTGAGGAATGGCGGTCTCGTTACTTTATTGTGTAGAGTGAACACCTTCACGTAGGTGATGTACCAACTTACCCACATGACTAGTGAGGAATGGCGGTCTTGTTACTTTATTGTGTAGAGTGAACACCTTCACGTAGGTGATGTACCAACTTACCCACATGACTAGTGAGGAATGGCGGTCTCGTTACTTTATTGTGTAGAGTGAACACCTTCACGTAGGTGATAGACCAACTTACCCACATGACTAGTGAGGAATGGCGGTCTCGTTACTTTATTGTGTAGAGTGAACACCTTCACGTAGGTGATAGACCAACTTACCCACATGACTAGTGAGGAATGGCGGTCTCGTTACTTTATTGTGTAGAGTGAACACCTTCACGTAGGTGATGTACCAACTTACCCACATGACTAGTGAGGAATGGCGGTCTCGTTACTTTATTGTGTAGAGGGAACACCTTCACGTAGGTGATAGACCAACTTACCCACATGACTAGTGAGGAATGGCGGTCTCGTTACTTTATTGTGTAGAGTGAACACCTTCACGTAGGTGATAGACCAACTTACCCACATGACTAGTGAGGAATGGCGGTCTCGTTACTTTATTGTGTAGAGTGAACACCTTCACGTAGGTGATAGACCAACTTACCCACATGACTAGTGAGGAATGGCGGTCTCGTTACTTTATTGTGTAGAGTGAACACCTTCACGTAGGTGATGTACCAACTTACCCACATGACTAGTGAGGAATGGCGGTCTCGTTACTTTATTGTGTAGAGTGAACACCTTCACGTAGGTGATAGACCAACTTACCCACATGACTAGTGAGGAATGGCGGTCTCGTTACTTTATTGTGTAGAGTGAACACCTTCACGTAGGTGATAGACCAACTTACCCACATGACTAGTGAGGAATGGCGGTCTCGTTACTTTATTGTGTAGAGTGAACACCTTCACGTAGGTGATAGACCAACTTACCCACATGACTAGTGAGGAATGGCGGTCTCGTTACTTTATTGTGTAGAGTGAACACCTTCACGTAGGTGATGGGGCTGTCATGATCCAACGAGTAGGTCTTTAAGATTTCTGTAACACAAAACATGGGTCTAAGCAAGTGTTTCCATGGTAACTCCTCGTGCTGTTTTTCATAATGAAATACAAGTTTGTTTTCAAGTTTTGGTTGAAGTTTGGCAATCAAAGACCCAGAAGAAATTTAGGTTAAACAAAACTTCAGTTAAACAAAAGAACTTTGTCTGGATTTTTTCCTGAACCCCCGGCCGGATTTCAACAAAACTTGGCACGGAACATAATAACTGTCACTGCAGCTTTAATAGAAGACCACACACACAATTTGTAACAGCTACTGAGCCTATTCACAGTGTTCATACAAAGTTGAACATCAGGAAAGTGACATTATAATCATGTGCTTCCATTCCTGTCGCCCGTGTGGTTCCCGGGGCCCCCGTGTGGTTCCCGGGGGCCCCGTTTGGTCACGGGGCAAAGAATAGGGCCACAACAGATCCCTTTGGAGGGGTAGGCAGAGGGGTAGAATCCCGCCAAATTCATGTTCATTTTATCATTTTCTGTTCATGTTCATTAAAGGTCTTCATCATGATCCCTGCATTGTTTCAGGTGCCATCTCACTCACATTAAAAGAGCAGTGGCAGAAAAACAATAAACGTGGCTCCAGCTTAAACGGAGTTTCTACGTTAGAATTTGCAGCAACTCTGCAGTTCAGGGTGAGAAGGTTCTAGGCCCATTTTCCATATTTTATCTCGATGTACATGGAGGATGAGCCTGGCATGTTCATGCCAGTTAGGCGCCATATAACCTTTCATGTGTTGGTGCGCCTTAAAACCCAATTCAATTCAATTCAATACCATTCCTGTCCTTCGATATGGTTTGTTTTTCTGAACATTTTAAACAAGTTTGAATGTTCAAATACAATATTTTTGCATTGAATTGATAAAAATAAACTTAAATGAGCAATAAATAACCACAAGAAAATACACTGAACATATAAAATTAAAGACTTGAACTATAGTAATGTGCCAGGGTCAGCTATGTTAACCTTGGTGGTAAAGAAATCGCATTGCAACTCAAGCATCGTGTGTAAATTACTTCAAGGTGATCCGCGTACAACTATTTATAACTTGGAGATTCATCTGTGTCCTGATAAGACGTTGTGATTTATAATTATTAATTATCTGCTGTATTATAGAAAACTATTAATGTTCCATCTATCTCTTTGAATCATTTCAGTGGTGCGAATGCCGGATTGCGCATTCAACATTTTACACGAAAAATCTAAAAATAAAAGGGGTGATAATTCAGGTAAAATAAACGACAGAGTCATGGTTCTTGTCATATAACATTGCGTAATGATAATGGACATGTGTGTCAAGTTTCAAAGCTTTCAGACAATTCTTTCTTGAGAAATGAGGAAAATCAAAAACTTTAACCAACGCGTAGACTGATGGATGGACGGACGGAAATCACCAAATTATAAGTCTGGATTTGTTACACAATCCGGCTAAAAAGTGTTACAACCAACACTGGACACAGTAATCCATGGTAGCAGATAAAGAATATTTCAATACTCTTCCCGTACTGAGTGGTTCCACACTGACTATGGAGACCGTCACACAGCCATTTTGATGTCCGCAGGCCGTGATACGCCGTGTGTTGTTACAGTAGTACAGGATGTCCAACCACAGAACTCTGTCAACAGAGAATTTATGTTTTATTGTGCTGCTAGAGCATGAAAAATATGTATGAACTCTGTCAACAGATATCAACTACTGTCTTACTGCGCCATCAAAAGTGTAACTAGAAATTGTGTCCATGGGACAAGGATGTCCTATTTATGAGTTAATTACAAGTTTCTTCCAAAAATAACCTTCAAAAATCAACCAAAGTTTTAAGTCTCAAAAAGACCCTTAAATATTACACTTATGTATCAAGATTAAGATGGATTGTGAGTAATGAAATAGCAAAACAACTGAATGTAAAACTTCCCACATGGGAAAAAATGTGAAGGTCATTCACACTGACCTACTTTTGGTAGAAACATATTACTACTTACACAGAGGGCAGGTTATCCAACTCCGGGAAATGTTCGGTACACTCACACTCCTTAAACCGGTGTTGATAGTTAATCTGAAACAGAGATTATACAACTTCATTGATAAATTATCATACTTTGGGAGTCAAGACAATTTATAAATTAGTATTGCACAGTTTTCGGAACATATATTTTTCCAGATACAGACTTACCTTGTATCGGACAATATTAAATGTAATCTGTTTTCCATCCTGGGACCCTGCTGGGAACATACAAACTATGTAGCATGCATACTATTGTTTGGGCGCATGTTTCAGTCAAATGATTTTTTTTTACTTTTAAGACAAAATTCAATTAGTATCTGAACAAGTTGTTTATCAGTGAAACAGACACTTTACTGTAAACAATAAATGTCACTGTAAGTGAAAAATGGGAAGTGGTTTTGACCTTTGATCTCTAAGTGTGATCTTGACCTTGGAGCCACAGACCTGGATTTTGGGTGTGACATGTTGTCTTGTTGTGGTGAGCACTTGTGTTAAGTTATTTGAAAATCTGTCCATGAATGTCGGAGTTATTAACTGGACACGAAAGCACTTCTTTTTGACCTTTGACCTCTAAGTGTGACATTGACCTATGAAGGTAAAGGTTGTTTTTTTAGTTGTTTTTTTTCCAGTGTGTTTTTAATCATTGCTGTACTGTCCTGGGCACCAGCCAGATTGGTTACTCTAGTTAGAAATTAATTATTATGCAATTTGAAATTTAGCATTAAAAAAAATCAGCAACGTCTACTTACTTCTCTATACAGATGTACCTTACTGTCACTTCCACTCAACAGGAATACCGTCTCTGAACTCTCTCCTATCACCAACCTAGAGGAAAAAATATATATAAAAAGCTAACTCTTGTACAGGTATGTTACAATGCCTCTTTTTTAAACTGAACAATTAAAGTATTGTTTGGAAAATTCCGAAAAGCTTACTGACACATATTCATTTGATCTTTTGTTAATCTCAACAAAACAGCCAACTATAGTGCATCTTTTATAACTTTTTTGGGGTCAATCTTTGAGACTGCTGCTGAGAAAAACATATTCAGGTAGAGCACCCTGGTAAAATGGCTCGAAGAAACCTCAATCACTTAGTACAGAATGATAACTTACTCTGTATGCGTCAGATGGTAGGGAACAAACACCAACTCAAGACTCTGACAGCCCTCTGAAATACATGTATTAGTACACATGACATAGCTATAACAGTAACATTATACCAAATACCTGTACTTCTGTCAATAATCCTGACTGTTGTATGGTGGGTGAAATTTCCTTTGATGAATGTAAAGCATTAAATCGTCTAATCCAGAAAAACTAAGATGCATAGCTATACCATAGCTATACCATGCTCTAACTTTTAATAAATGGAAGTTGGAGAATAGTAGTTATTCTGGGTCACTTAGTAAACCATTCTTCAAAACAGTCTGTCTCTACTCGTTGCTTAATTAAAAACCTTGATGGGGGCTATGCCCATCTTGGTGTTTAAATGAACCAACTCGCCGAGACCAGACTCTATTACATATCTTTTGACATAATATATAAACGTTTGATAAGCAGATGCAAATATTGTGATTATTAAAATGGGTAGGCAGTAACTCGTACTAGAGAACACAATTGTTTTTCTTTTGCAATTTAATTTCCAAACTTAACACACAAGACGTGAATGACTTAACACACAAGACGTGAATGATGCAGACTCAAGGTAATATCCAGCTTGTCATGTATTTATCACTTATAAAAATCAGCTCTCTGCCCCAGCACTGTATTATACAGTTATCAGCTCTACACATAACCACTAGCAATGGCGTATGCTGTTTTTAACAGTAATACATGACTGTGGCATAAGCATGGAAACTCACGTGCGACTAGTTCTAAGTTGAATTCTTGCCCCAACTGTGACGCATGGTAAAGGTGTAGGAACTGTTTACTCTCGTTCTCCTCCACCTAAAACACAAATATAATCAGTTTTGGTTTAACAATTGTTCAAATTTAATATTATAAAAGCAGGTATTGGTCTTAATTTACTTGCTCGTCTTTTTTGCACTTCAGTAAATGAATATTGCAATCACTTATGTATCAAACACATTTTAATTTTAAATCTGTATTTTAATATGTGTCATCCCTTTTTATTATCCCATCATAAAACATTGCAACAAGTTGGACTGTTCAGTGTTTGTAAAATAGCTTAAACATGATACAACAAAGAATGATAAGAAGAAACTCACCTTCCAGAATGTAATACCAATAGTTAGGCCGTTACCATGGCGAGATTTGTTTGTGGCATCAACAGACACAATCTCTGAGTCTCCTGAAAGTATAAAAAATATGACTGAGAGTCTGACGACCTACACCAGAGTCTGATGAACTACACCAGTCTGAAAAATTACATCAGAGTGTGATAAACTTCACCAGAGTCTGGTGTACTACATCATTGTCTGGTAAACTACACCAGAGTGCGATAAACTACAAGAGTGTCTGATAAACTACACGAGTGTCTGATAAACTACACAATCTGAATTTAATTGGATTGAATGTTGTTTAACGGCTCATCAACACAGTATAGGTTACTTAGAGCCGCCCCAGAGAGAGGGGAAGGATACTTAGGAATCCGGGAACTGTGCCCTACTCTTATAATCGTATAGACTCCTATGGTTCTGTAACATGCTCGGAGGATAGACCGATACATGGGATCGCCTACACCAATCTGATAAATTATACCAGAATGTGATAAACTATACCAGAGTCTGATGACCTACACCAGAGTCTGATGAACTACACCAGTCTGATAAATTATACCAGAATGTGATAAACTATACCAGAGTCTGATGATCTACACCAGAGTCTGATGAACTACACCAGTCTGATAAATTATACCAGAATGTGATAAACTATACCAGAGTCTGATGACCTACACCAGAGTCTGATGAACTACACCAGTCTGATAAATTACATCAGAGTGTGATAAACTACACGAGTGTCTGGTGAACTACACCAGTGTCTGATAAACTACACTTGTCTGATAAACTACACTACAGTGTGATAAACTACATGAGTGTCTGGTAAACTACACCAGTGTCTGATAAACTACACCAATTGGACTTCACCAGATTGTGATGAACTATACCAGTGTCTGGTAAACTACACCAGTCTGATTACACCAGTGTGATACACTACACCAGTGTCTGGTGAACTACACCAGTGTCTCATAAACTACACCAGAGTGTGATAAACTACACAAATCTTAACAACTATACCAGAATGTGATAAACTATACCAACGTCTGATAAACTACAACAGAGTCTGATAACTGAGACCAATGTCGGATAAATGACACCCATGTCTGACAATCTACACCAGTGCCTGATAAACTACACCAGTCTGATTAACTACACCAGAGTGTAAAATACTACACCAATGTGATAAACTTCTCCAGTGTCTGATAAACTACACCAGTGTCTGATAAACTACACCAGAGTCTGATAAATGACACCAATCTGATAAACTACATCAGTGTCTGATACATACACATAATAAACTACACCAGAGTGTGATAAACTACACCATATTCTGATAAAATACTCCTAATAAATTTAACCATATTCTGATTAACTACACCAGAGTCTGATAAACAACACCAATCCGATATAAATAAATTTAACCATATTCTGATTAACAACACCAGTGTCTGATAAACTACACAAGAGTGTGATAAACTACACCAGTCTGATAAACTACACCAGATTCTGAAAAAAGACACCAGTGTCTGATAAACTATACCAGTGTCCAATAAACTACACCAGAGTCTGATAAACTACACCAGTAAACTATAACCGTCTGATAAACTACACCAGTGTCTGATAAACTACAACAGAGTGTGATAAACTACACCAGTGTCTGATAAAATACACCAAATAAACTACACCATAGTCTGATAAACTATACCAGAGTCTGATAAACTACACCAATCTCATAAACTACACCCGTGTCTGATAAACTACACCATAGTCTGATAAACAACACCAGTGCCTGATAAACTACACCAGTCTGATAAACTATTCCAGAGTTTGATAAACTACACCCCTCTGATAAACAACACCAGAGTCTGATAAACTACACCAGTGTCTGATAAACTACACCAGTCTTATAAACTATGCAAGAGTCTAATAAATTACACCAGTCTGATAAACTACACCAGAGGGTGACAACTATAACAGTGTGTGATAAACTAAACCTGAGTCTGATAAACTACACCAGATAAACTGTTTGCACCAGCTTCTGATTAACTACACCATAGTCTGATAAATTATACAGTTGTTAAAACCTGCCTGTGCCTATATTTCTATATTGTCAGTGAGCTCTTACTCTTCTACATATTCACTATGGAAACCTCTCACCATTTCCTTTCACTGATTCTCAGTGTCGACAATTATTGAAGTCAAGTCTGTTGACAGTGCTTCCAGAATGAAATATGGGCACACTATATCTATGTCATTCTTTATAAAAGGTCTTAGATGTAAGATCACTTTATACTGAACAAAAGGTGTCAGAAGCAAGGTCACTTTACACTATAATACATGGTCGGTTGGTAGGACAGAGAGCTAGAAACATCTAGAAACATGTCTATCACAGTTCACAGATATCTAACAGGTAGATTCATGTAGACTGTCAGGTAGAAAAACGAAACGGTAGTCTGAAGGTCCCGGGTTTGAACCCTGGTCTGGCTTTACATTTGTCTAGCCTTGTGACATTTGTCATTCCAGGCAGGACCATGATCAGGTCAACTCTGAGTCTGGTTCCACACGATTTTGTCTTTCAGAATCTGGAAAATCGAGGACGAATTCTAATTGATAGATGAAGTATATCACGGTTCATAGATATCTAACGGGTAGATTGATGTAGTATTGTCCGGCTGACTAGCTCAGTTGGTAGATCAGCGGAACGGTAGTCCGAAGGTTCGACTTCGAGGCCCAGTTAACCTGCACATTTTTGTGTCAAATCACGCATACACCACACATTCTACATTCTCATGCAATGAATATGACTCCAAATGGTCCGCCCTGTATAGGTGTACCCTGTCAAACCAGCAACTGTTTCGGTTGTACTGACTGTGTCATGAACCAACAGTAACGACTTTCTATGTCATGTGCGTTAAATGTGATTACAAAATAGTTATCATGTGACTTTTAAATGAATTCATTTATTTTAATGCATGCTCATATTTTAAGAACAGTATTGCGAGTATACATATAAGCTAAAATTCACCTTGACAGCTATGATATCACTACTGACATGTCATTATGTGACATACAGTGCATTAGGTAGTAAAGGATCACTCGGGTTAAAAGCGTAAATTTAAAACTAAAGGACTTTTTCAAGAGCGTTTCTTACTGTATTTTGCTCTCTCAGTAATATGATAACCAACATTATTATGAACTATGCCTTATATGTGTGCTAGCTGATTGTTGAAAATCTGCCATTTTGCCTGTTTACAGGATCATTGTCCCTAAAAGTTTAAAACTTCAAATCATGGATGTTTTGATGATCAGGCCTGAGCATTTTAAACCAAAATGTGACAAAAACACATCTGTTACAGCTTATTTCATTTTAAGGATATTTATTTATTCCTTTTAAAAACTCACATACTTCAGGCAGTAACGGATCAAATGTTTTGATAGGTGCTACACGAAGTAGGTAATTACTCTCGGAAATATGTATCAACTCTTTAGGCTAATGATATATGTATGCTTATATGATAACTCTTCAAACATGGCAAGTTTGATAAAAAACAAATGCATATGGGCTGAATAAATTAAATGTAAACAGAAACTGATCCGTTACTACCGATGATCCGCTATTGCCATATCTGTTTCTCTATGTGCCATATGATATCACTATATCTATCTATTAATACTGAATCACCCCCTTTCGGGTATTATGCGCAGGCTTCCTGGGTAGAACCAGTACTAAGCAATGTGGGTAAAGTGTCTGGCTCAAGGACACAACGAACATGATGCGGAGGAGGATCAAACCAGCGACTCTCCGATCTCAAGTTTGGTACTCTACCACTGAACCACGCCCACCATATAGCAATACACATTCACTTACCTGGGATATAAGTGAATTGCACTTCTTTTGTTGAGGGGGTTAGCTTGTCAAAAATTCTTTGGTAATCAACAGTGAAAAACTTTCCAACAAGTGAAGCCACTAGCAATTTGTTGGTGCCATTTACAGGGTTTAAGAGTTTTGTGCATCCATAAATATTGGTCTGGAAGGGCAAACTGCAAAAATGTGCATCAGTCCATCTCCACGTTCTCTGTTCCATTTCTACAGGCAATTATTTGCGTTGGGAGGAGCATCTATTTACAATATGTTGTCGAATGATGAACAACTGGATATTCCACCTAGTCCTTATTTCCCCGCAAAAAGAATCTTGGGAATTTTACCTTCATCAAAGAAGAGTAAACTACTCAAAAAAAATATTTTGTTTTAAACAAAGATCAAGCGTGCATTTTAAAAATCGGCAATCTAAAAAAATCTTCGTTGTTAGAATCAATAAATTCAATTCAATTTGCAAAAGTAAAAACCAATAATTTTGGGGTAATTTATTTATGGCGAATGAAAGCTGAAATGATATTCCCGATAGTGAACATGAAAATGTGGTGAGTAAAACTGCAAAATACCCTAAACATCTTTACACTTTAGTTTGTAAATCCCTTTAAGCACAAATAATGTATACTGAATATATTTAATAACATTTCTTAACTTAAAAAATGTAAGATATTTAGCTTAAGTTGAACAAAATGTATTATGGTTAAATTGTTATCAGTTTTCGCGAATTGCATGTTGCAATAACTTTACGACATTTCCAATTTTTTATTTATTTTTTAAATATTATTATTATGAAAACACGGCATACTCTTGTACCTTTTATAAGGTGGCACAGTGTTGTATATGTTAGCACCACAAGTAGTAAGACGGGTGATCATGTGTAAAAATATCTATCCCAAACGCCAGTACAAAGTTTGACAAATTATCACAAGATTAAAACGTATTTCCCACTTTACTTGAAACCGAATGAAGCTGCAGTGGCGAAGTGGTTAGCATATTTATCTATCTATCTATATATATTACCACGCGCCCTTACAGGCATGCACGTCTTGTCTTGTTAGTAGACCTTGCAATCACTCAAGAAAAACAATCACAAACACTACAGACAGACTTATGCACTCTTGGGAAAAACAGTGGGACATGGAGTTTAACCCGTCAAAATGTCAAGTTATACACATCACAAGGTTAAAGAAACACATCGACACAACCTATTACTTACATAACACTAAGCTTGAGTCTACCTCCTCTGCAAAATACTTAGGCCTCACTATTGCAGAGGACTTACAATGGATCACACACATCAACAACATCACCAAAAAAGCAAATCAAACATTAGGGTTTTTAAGGAGAAACATCAAGGTACATTCTAAAGATCTATAGTCCATGGCCTATAAAAATCTTGTCCGCCCTCAACTGGAGTACTGCTCAAGTACCTGGTCACCTCATACTGAGACTGCCATAAACCAGATCGAGGCCGCTGGGCAAAACAAGACTACAGACGGACCAGTAGTGTCACTGAGATTGCTGCAGTCCCTCCAGTGGAGAAGACTAGACCAAAGACGTATCGACAGTCGACTATCCCTATGTTACAAGATCACAAATGACCTGGTAGCTATCCCTCGAGAAGACTACATGACACTGACGAACAGACGATCCCGACATTCACACTCGCTTGCTTTCAAATTAATTGACGCAACCGCTGACTACTACAAATTCTCCTTTTTCCCCAGAACTGTCTTCCACTGGAATTCATTAGCTCCCGACATCCTTATATAACCCAATATAGAACAGTTCAATTCTGCAGTCAGCAGAATTGAACATATCTCACCATAAATTCAATGTATGTTTTTATTTTTAAACCCAACATCCAAAAACTTCAATGTTTCTCTTAAATTTCTTTTAAATATATTTTTAAAATACTAACAGTCTTTGTCGGTATGACCAGGGCAGGAAAAATCCACTCGTCCGCTTGTCATGACGAGTGACACCTCGTGCAGGACGAGTAAGTTTTCCTGTCTGGTCGTCCTGTCGGACAAGTGAAAAAATTGATGGTTAATTATTTTTTTCTAGCTTAAATCGCGTGTCTAGCTAGAAATACGATAATTGCGCTGTTAAAATCAAAACCGGATGTTTACTTGTTGGTAAGCAAGCAGACTTGCTTCTAAAAATAGAATGAATTCAAGAACGACAACTCCTACGAAATTTCGTTCTTCGTCCACAATTAGATTCGTACTACTGTACATCGTGCTCAGTTTGTTTCATACTATCGGTTATTTTTCAGAGGGGAAGTTATTAGCCAGCCATCCGTGCAGCCGTCGTTGCACGGCCGTTTTTTGAAAAATCGCGCCCAATATTTGGTGGAGTGGGTGGGGTATTTTTTTATTTTTTTTTAAACTTACTTTCTCAATATTGTTATGTTTTTTAAAGTACGAAAATATAACAACAAACTTTAAAGTGACACTGTCTGTATGTATTAAAGCAGATTATTGAGCATAACCAAATAACAGCGAAATGAACAGTGAAAACATGAGGATAGTCTAGACCCAAATAATTCTGACATTTATGACCAGCTGTTTGTGGCAAGCACAAAGTGTTTGAAAAAATAAACAAATAGTGAATTTGACTATTTATTTAGAAGTTTTGTTGTGAATCAGTAAATACTAACCACATTAAAATACAGTGTTGGTTTTAGCTAATAAACACATCATGATATAACTTTTTTTTTGTAGGACGAGTAGATTTTTTGAAGGAAGAGTAAGATTTCCAATCCACTAGTCCTACAGGACGAGTAGGCTTTTAAAAAATTTTCCTGCCCTGATGACGACGCATGCCTAGGTCCCCAGCAGGGGTTTGGCATTAAAGGAAGATAGAGATAGATAGATAAGAAAAGTTAAAAATAAAAGTTTTGAGGGGAAAACAGTTTAAAGGTGGTAAAAACAGCATAAAAAATGAAAACAGGGTTAAAAACAGTCATATGCACTTAAGACTTAAGATCTTACGTGATGGATGCGGCTGAAAGCAAGCTTGAACGAGTCAAGATCTTTCTGCGGCACGACATCAGCTGGGATTGAATTCCACTGGACAACAGTATATTTGACTTTTGATGCAGAGACGATAGATCATGTTTTTGAAACAAACTCCCTGACATCACCTTGCCATCCAACCTACCTTGCCTTGCTGCCAACATTGCAATGACCCCTGACACATTGCCATCACACCCGAATTGCCATGATACCTGGGCACATTGCCGTGACGCTTACCTTGCCATAAAACTAACATTGCCATGAACATTTTGAATACAATTTGTTGGCAGGCCACTGTAAGCCTGGAACAGTCTTAGCTAAACTGTCATGAATTTTATGCTCCCATGTTATTATAAGTTAACACTTATTGTAATTTGCTCATCTTTGATTAATTATATGCTTATAATTCACTTTAGTGCTTTGCTTTTGTTTGTTTTCCAGATTAGAGCAAGAATGAAAAAAGTATCAGCCTTTTCTGTGTTCAAGTCTAAAAAGGTAAATAAGTTAATAAATGGTGCAAAGATGCAGTTTTAATTACCGTACTGATTGTGCTTGGAAAAGTGTGTTTTCAAGTATAAAAGTACTTTTGATTAAAACGTTAAAACTCAAGACTTCAGGCCACAGCTAGTCTCCAGCATCAGTTTGGAATTAGGCCAAACAGAATGATGCGAGTGTTTACTGTAACATTGTTGAACAAATTTTTTTGTTAGATCGACTTTCATGTGTAATTGTTTTCATAAATGAAGATTTTAACGAAGCGAACAATTACATGAAGACAAATTTGAGTGGCAGACTTTATTTTAAAACTATTTCATTAATTTAAGAGGCACCGGAAGCATTCATTTAGCAAATCTAATGCTTAAACAAAACGTGTGATTGTTATTGCTGGATATAACTAATGCAACAATGCGGAACCGAAAAACTCCCAAGTAATCATGAGTTCGGGGAAGCGTAAAATTAGTGTTTTAGTGATGTTAGTAATACTAGCAGACTGAAGTTTGTTGGGATAATTCAAAAATTCCCAATTAAAAAAAAAAAGAAATTCCCAATTAAAAAATGGCGTTAGTGGTGTTTTAAGATAGTCGGTCGGGTTACAGTAAGCACAGGTATAATTTTATTTGCCTTATCGAAATTACTTATTAATTGCTGTAGAAGAAATGAACTATGTTGTTAATTAATCACATGATTGATATCTTAATGGTTAATCAACTAAAATTGAAACAGATGAAAAATAATTGGCTTGAAATTGAAAAAGAAAACAAACAAACCGACTTGCTGGAAACCATTTTGTTATACCAAAATATATCAGTTAACTTTGTCTTTATCATCCGTATTTACTCACCTATGGTATTGTCTGTAGGATAAAGGGGCCACCCCACAGGTAGAGCGAGATGCTTCTACACGAGCATCGATAAAGAAAGCTGCCAGCACTCCGGAGATCAGTGAGAACCATGACACAAAAGCACAAAAAATATTGGTAAGTTTGAATAAGGAAATTGGTGATACATGTTTATATAAAAAATACCATTAAGGTAGATAAAGATATTGGTATGATATATTGCAAATTGAAAATAACCCTCAGCCTGTTGGGTGTCTCCGTGTTTAACAATGTCGCGTAACTCGACTTGTAAGTGAGGAAGTGTCGATTTACGGATGGCAGGAGGTGTACAGTACTGGTTCTACCCAGGAAAAATGGATGGTCTCCCTCCACCACAAAAAAAAATTGTACATTAAATTATATAACCATGAAAATGACGTAAAACACTACAAACAAACAATCTGTTGGACTATACCGTATAGGACCTTATTAGTAATATTTTTAGCATAATTTGTTGAGTATATACAATTTATACTGCTTCTTGAGGGCTGCAGGCTATAAATGTTTTGTACCGTAGCCATTTATCCAACTAAGCATGTGCAAGAAGATTTAGGGCGTTCCAGTTTTCAGTAAAAATAACAGCTTGATCCAATCAAGAAATAGCATTATCACGTGGCATGAGCATGACCCGTGTTTTGATTTTTGCAGCCAATCACCTGTGTATATTATTGGGCAAATCCAATGTCAAGGAGTGCTGTTTTGATAATGGGTAGTCGTGTTTTACATATTTGATTGGCATGTTGTGTGTAGCATTACAACTCCACTGAAATTGAGTAGACCATGGTATAATCTGTCATTTATAGCACGGCTGAAATATACCGGCATTTTTATCACGGTCTAGGCCTTCAAGTTTATGAAAATTATATCATAAGCAAGAACAAAGGAAAATCATTAGAGCAAAGGTACAATCACAAATTGTTGTATGTTCCTTAACATCTAAATATCAATTACCTATTATATATTCAATGCCAAGAGCTTGGCTTACATATTTATAATTACATAGTTTTTCTTTCTCAGAAAGCATTTAAAGGTGGCAGTTTCAGAGCCACTGTTCGTGGCAACAAACACCGCCCATCAATATTAGCCGATGGAACAGGAAATAGCCCCTTTGTTGCTGGAGATGTGGGATCAGTTAAATTGACGTCGGTCAAGAACGGAAATAGTAAACAACAGGGGAAAGGTAAAGAATATAAGTTTTCAATATAGTTGCCGTCAGAGTGGTCAGATTGTTAATGTCTTGTCAGTAAGTCGCTGCCTGTTATCCAGTGGCTGCCTGTTGTCCAGTGGCTGCCTGTTATCCTGTGGCTAAGGCCTTTGGCTTGAGAAATTAGTATTGTCTAAGAATATGAAAAAAATCTGTTTTGTTTTAAAAAATATATATTTTAAGAAAATTACAAGACAAACAGTTTCAAACATGCTTTAATAACAAAATTCCTAATAAGTTGTATACGGTACCGTAATTGTTATAATTTATTTCTAAGAAAACGCATCAAGTTGAAAGATTTAAAATTTGTTCATGCCATCAGAGCAGACGATTTAAACTCATTATTTTGCTGTATCTCCAATCAACGTGACTTAAAGTGACAATACAATTATTATTGACATATTCTTAGGTTGGTACTTAGGAATTTTGACTAGTACATATGAAACGTGGTGTAATTCTTTGCAGTGTCCTTTCAGTATATTTTCTTTATTCTTATAGGAAATTCATCTTTTAATGGAACTCCAGTAGTGGGCAAAAAGAATAAACAGCAAGGTAAGAATTTAGTTGTTCAATTCATAACTTTTTCATACTGTTCCCAAGTGTTGTTATATGCAGAAATTGAAGACCTGGGTGTGCAAATATGCAAACAGCGTGCGCAAAATAATACTAATACATGCTAAGAGCCAATCCACGTCAAGTGGGTCAGGCCTCTGGGCCAATCCACGCCAAGTGGGTCAGGCCTCTGGAGCATGTTTTTGACATATAAAGGTGAAAAAGGTATATAAACATAACAATATTGAGAAAGATAGAGGGGCAATATTGTTTACAAAAACAAATTTCTCATTTGACTAGTCGAGCTCCCAGTGGGATTCAAACCCGCATAACGTACACGTGTAACGGAATTCTATGTTTATACATTGAGCATTTACATAGGTATAAATGGACATCAACATTATGATAAATTACTGACCAAAACATTACATTGAATATATTTTGAAATGAAATATACACATTAAAAAATGTCATAAAATTCCTTTTCACAGAGAAAGAAATGTCACAGAGCACCAAAAGTTTCGCGCCCAAATCCGAGTCTTCAAGCACTCCAAACCTCTCACAGAAAACTGGATCCAAACAAGGTCAGTGTTTCAATGGTTAGAATCTTTCTTGGCATCTAACCTGATGCTGTGTAGATGACACATTCGTAGTAGACTGCAGCAGAAGTTTTTTTGTTTTTTTACAAAAAATGTCAATAAACATTCAGGGGTGTAAATATGGATATAAAAATCAAATAGGAAAAGTAGCATTCAAGGACGACAGTCAACCACAAACACACACAGAAACAAAGAACAACTTTACAAATGGAACAGAATGCCAAATAAGACATCACAAACACCAAAGGTTCGACAATAGGGCTACCACCTTGGAATGGTCAGTGGCAAAAAAGGCCGCAGTGGTTTAAACCAGGTTCTAGGGTGCACCAAACCTCACACTTACCCTATTGTCTTCCCATTAAAACAGGACAGTGTAAATAAAGAATCCCCGCCATGATCTATCTAATCTCTAACCAACAAGGCAGCATCAATAGGCAGTATAAGTAAAACACAAATATGGTCGTGTAAATATAATACAAAAAACCATAGCCTAGAAAGCCACAATGAAAGTACTCAATGACTTGAAATAACTGAAACAAATTATTTTCAAGAACAAAATTATTTCCCTTTGACACAGAGTAAGAGTTCATTTCTCTTACTTGGTAAAACAACTTATTTAGGATACTTTCATGAAAAATGATTTTATATTAATAAAACTAGCTGCTGGAGTAATAAACCACAAGCAATAAATCCTTCCAACTGAAAACTTGACCATCTTATTGAATAATGATGGCAACATTAGGTATGATTGCCCTAGAGTCAGTTAATTACCAATTGTGTTATGTAACATGTACCATTCTTAAGAGCTTGCATACAATATTTCTAAAGATTGGGTAAAAAAGTTAATGGCAAGATATTTAAAAACAAAGATAAAAGAACAAGGTAAAAATATTGAAAATTCTGGTTTTGATGGGCAACACATTTAAAAATAGATGAAAATGAATGCAGCTATTTTGAAGAAAAAAAAACACCCAAAATTGTATAACCTAAATAAGTTATTTAAAAAATAATTTATCAAGTTTCACGCCTGACTGATAAAATAAAATCAGCTTTATTAAATGACTAAATATACAAAACAGGGATGTATACTTTTTTCATTTTTTTTGGCATAAAAATGTTTTGCCCTTAAAAACAGGGTCGGTCGAGAAAACTGAACCACACATATACTTTTATTTGGGGTTAGGTAAACTGGCATTTTTAAGTACAAGGGAAGTTCAAAAATTTACAGTGATGTTGAAACACTTGTGATAATAAAATCATGGAAACGTAACAGCAGTAGAAAATAGGTAAGGTTGGCCCATACTTCTTGCTGGAACATAGTGCCTACTGTGCATTTTAAGGTACCTGTACGTCAAATATGAATCCAGCTTTTTTTATATTACTTGCTATATGTTTTCATACCTGATAATGTTAGATATATTTTTAAAATAGACGCTCCTGGATCTGTTTACAATCTTCCCATAGCCATCCGTTACACTTCACAAAGCCTAAAACTCATTTTGACCCCCTTGTTTGTAGTGTAAAAATTAAAACAACATGGCGGCATTATTTTAAGAAATTGTTGTCTGCGCATTTCTGTTCCTAGTGTTCGGATGTACCAAATAAAACGTAGGTTATGCAGGGTGGTGTTGTTGTTAAATGTTCAGCACCTCCAGCAGTCGATCATGCTTTGGAATGAAAAACATATCTAGCAAATAAAAGGTAGGTAAATAGTATACTGCGTTTATGTGTTATTATTTACACCACTATTGGTCAGCTGATTTTTTAAGTCACCATACCCTAGAAAAATGGAATGTTCCACTGTCACCATTTTGGTTTTGGCTGTCAATAAAATTCCATGTAAACAGAGGGTGTCAAACTGAATTTTTGGCTTTGCGAAGCTTAGAGGATGGCTGTGCGAAGATTGCAGATCGAATCAGGAGCGTTCGTTTTCATTCTATTCAATCATATCAGGTATGAAAACATGGAAAGTAATAAAAAAAAATCTGGATTCATATTCAAATTCCTGAAATGCACCTTGAAATGCGCAGTAAGTGTCAAATGAAAATTTAAACTATCAGTTTTATACAATACATAATAATCCTGTCACTATCTCTGCTTCAGTGTAAAATATACTTTCTGATTTATATATATATATATAATTAATAACAAATGGTGTAATAAAACAAATCATCTTTTTACTTTTTAGCTCTACTGATCAGAGATCAGCAGAGCTTATGCCGTGGTGCGGCGTCCATCGTCCGTCTGTCCGTCTGTCTGTCCGTAAACTTTTTTTTTGTAGCGACAACTCCTCTGAAACTACTGAATGGATTTTCATGAAACTTAACAGAAATGTTGCCCATGAAGTCTAGTTGATCCTAGCAAAAATTCATGTTGATGTGAAATCCAAGATGGCCGCCAAATCTAAAAATAGGTTTTTAAAAAACAAGTTTGTAGCGACTACTTCTTGAAAACTATAAGTGATATTGATATGGGACTTTTTCTAAAATGATCAGCATGACATGATGTTGGTCCTTGTCAAAAATCGTTTTGATTCGACGTTAAACATGGCTGCCAGCGGCCATCTTTGTTTACATAGAATTATATAATGAAAACTTGTAGCGACTATTCCTCTGAAACTACTTGACGGATTTTCATGAAACTTCACAGGAATGTTGCTTTTGATGTCTAATTGATCCTAGCAAAATTTTAGGTCGGCCGGAAATTCAAGATGGCCACCACGACTAAAAATAAATTTTCAAAATACAAGTTTGTAGCGACTACATCTTGAAAACTATAAGTGATATTGATATGGGACTTTTTCTAAAATGATCAGCATGACATGATGTTGATCCTTGTCAAAAATTGTTTTGATTCAACGTTAATCATTGCTGCCAGCGGCCATCTTTGTTTACATAGAGTTATATAGTAAAAACTTGTAGCGACTACACTTTTGAAACTACTTGGCGGATTTTCATGACACTTTACAGGAATGTTGCTCTTAATGTCTAATTGATCCTAGCAAAATTTCAGATCGGCCAGAAATTCAAGATGGCCGCCACAGCTAAAAATAGATTTTTAAAAAAGAAGTTTGTAGCGACTTCATCTTGAAAACTATAAGTGATATTGATATGGGACTTTTTGTAAAATGATCAGCATGACATGATGGTTATCAGAGTCAAGCATTATTTTGATTCAACGTTAAACATGGCTGCTAGTGGCTATCTTTGTTTACATAGAGTTATATAATGAAAACTTGTAGCGACTACTCCTCTGAAACTACTTGACGGATTTTCATGAAACTTCACAGGAATGTTGCTCTTGATGTCTAATTGATCCTAGCAAAATTTCAGGTCGGCCGGAAATTCAAGATGGCCGCGACGGCTGTAGCGACTACTTCCTGAAATCAAAATCAATCAGTAGAGCTTCAAGGTCATTGACCTCTTGTTTTATATAATTATTTTGCAGTCACCCCCAACTCCACTGGTTCAGCCAAACGAAGACATAGAAAGCCTCTTCCGCCCTTACCGAATGCACATTTTGAAGAAACACCTAAATCCAGTGTGAAAAGTGAACCAAACAATCTGTCTTTCAAATCTGGCTTAAAGCGGGAGCTTGAAGAGTCAGAAGCAAGCACCTCAGCGAGTAAGAAGAAAAGGGTTACTTCCCCCAAAACATTGCCAGTACAACCTGTCAGTCCACAGAGAACGGTAAATAGCAAACTTTCACTTTTCTCTTTAAGAATTTCTGTGATCATTTTCTTGAGGAATTTAAACTTGTTAACGGCTCTTCAATGCAAAAGAGTTAATTTAGAGAGAGGGGAAGGATACATAGGAATCTGGGAACCTGCCATACTCTTACTAACGAATAGATTCCTATGGTTCTTTAACATGCTGAAAGGATCGATTCCGATACAGGCCAGGTTGACATCCACATCCATTGGATGGGGCTAATTTAAACTCTCTTGCCCAAAACATGCCAACGAAACTCAGTGGCACTGGTGTGGCTTGAACTAGAGTCCACTGGTTAGCCTAAATCAATTTTAAGTGTACACAACCTCGCTATTATCCTGTCTTCAGCGCTTAAATTGATAAGACAGCGTAAATAAAAGTATATCGCATCAAAAGGAAATCTAACAATAAATTTGCATCCAGAGAAATTAGCAATTTCATCGCTACACGTATATGTTATAGTAAAGATATATATATATAAAAAACATAATTAAAAACACCTCAGGATGTATTCAGAATTGTACTGAACAACCACAGCAGTTGCAGCCAAAGGGAAAACCAAGCCTCCGGGCATTACAGGTACTATGACAGGTGCTTGAGGCTTGGATGGGCAGCTTTATATAGTGAGCTGTGTCATTTGTTTCGGCTAAGTTATATAAATACTCTGTCAATATTCCATTTACCCTTCCCGTAGGCATAACTAAACCCATAATTAACATGACGTCAGTACATAGATATCTCCTCCCTATTGTTGATGTCGGAGTATATTGACAATAGGTGTTATTATAATACAGATTCACTTGCTATTGTTTGTCGGAGGTATTTTATTGGTTTGATTGGTTGAAGTAGATAAATGATTGACAACTGGCGCCATGTTAATTGTAAGGCTGACCAGAAATAATTGGTGCTTTGCTGTTTCCCTACCTACCCATGAAAAAAGTTCCTACCGAAAACTTTTTATACCAATTCTTTCACATGTTGTTTTTTTTTGTTACTATATTTAGTATATTTTTCTTTCATTTCGTAAGATTTAAATGTCTTGTCTGCGGCAAAAGAAATAATTCACCTACCTACCCACTTACAAAATCCTGGGTCGGGAAACAGCAACCACATATATTTTTAAGGATGGCCTAATGTTGTTTAATGGGTCATCACCCATTATCTTAGATGAGGTAATTATTTTGACATTTTAAAGGTCTTCAGTTATAATAGTGCCTTGACAGTTATTTGACAGTTATAATAGTGCCTTGAGTTATAATAGTGCCTTGACAGTTATAATAGTGCCTTGACAGTTATAATAAGTTATAATAGTGCCTTGACAGTCATAATAGTGCCTTGACAGTAATAATAGTGCCTTGACAGTTATAATAGTGCCTTGACAGTTATAATAGTGCCTTGACAGTTATAATAGTGCCTTGACAGTTATATTAGTGCCTTGACAGTTATAATAGTGCCTTGACAGTTATAATAGTGCTGTGACAGTTATAATAGTATAATAGTGCCTTGACAGTTATTTGACAGTTATAATAGTGCCTTGAGTTATAATAGTGCCTTGACAGTTATAATAGTGCCTTGACAGTTATAATAAGTTATAATAGTGCCTTGACAGTTATAATAGTGCCTTGACAGTCATAATAGTGCCTTGACAGTCATAATAGTGCCTTGACAGTTATAATAAGTTATAATAGTGCCTTGACAGTTATAATAGTGCCTTGACAGTTATAATAGTGCCTTGACAGTCATAATAGTGCCTTGACAGTCATAATAGTGCCTTGACAGTTATATTAGTGCCTTGACAGTTATAATAGTGCCTTGACAGTTATAATAGTGCTGTGACAGTTATAATAGTGCCTTGACAGTCATAATAGTGCCTTGACAGTTATAATAAGTTATAATAGTGCCTTGACAGTTATAATAGTGCCTTGACAGTAATAATAGTGCCTTGACAGTTATAATAGTGCCTTGACAGTCATAATAGTGCCTTGACAGTCATAATAGTGCCTTGACAGTTATATTAGTGCCTTGACAGTTATAATAGTGCCTTGACAGTTATAATAGTGCTGTGACAGTTATATTAGTGCCTTGACAGTTATAATAGTGCCTTGACAGTTATAATAGTGCTGTGACAGTTATAATAGTATAATAGTGCTGTGACAGTTATAATAGTGCCTTGATAATAGTGCCTTGACAGTTATAATAGTGCCTTGACACATAATGGTTGATTACAGGAGAAGCCTAACAAAAAAAAGGATTTTCATCCTAACCCTGTGGCACTAGAACATATGTATGATTCCCAGGAGGAGGCGAGGAAAATGTTTGAATGTTTGATACATCCCGTACAGGTGGACAAGTTCTTCAAGTAAGTGACAGCATTTTGTATCTCTTACCATGAGATACTCTGCAGGTAGACAAGTTCTTCCAGTGAGAGACATTTTTGCGCCAAGCTTTGCAGGCTAAGCCATTCAGACATGCCAAGCAAAGACTTATACTGCGAGAAGATTCTTATGTACCTTTGCATAATTCAACAATCTCAGGGCACAAAAATTCCACTCATCCGCTGGCTATGACGAGTGCTCATTGATGCAGGACGAGTAGAAATTCAGATAAATTCTTTAACAATTTATCAATTTGGCCATTCAAATATTGCGTAGGAAGAGTAACTGAGAAACAAATTTTCTTGCCCTGAATCTGATACAGAATATCTGGATTGTAGGTGTTTTCACAGATTATAATAAAAATATTTATTATATACTTTCCAGTGAAATAGTGGATTTTAAGATTAAAATAAAACCTTATATTTTCATTATTTATATTTCACATGTGAAAATATAATCAAAATGACGTCATACAACTGTTGACATCATTGTTTTGGCGCATTATGTTTTTTCTGCATAAATTTCCAGGTTGTGAGAATATAATAAATAGAATATTTGTTGGTTTGTCGTGAATATATAGGATTTATATTCATCTCGAAATGAAAAAACTCAAATATTTTCACTCGTGCTAAAGCTCGATGAAAATAAATCCTATTTTTACTCAAAACAAACAAATATCCTGTATGTAATAATAATAACATCAATATTAAAGTCAACCAGATACATATAACAGTTATTAACAGTTACAACCTACTCTTGCAAATGGTCAATAAAAATATATATCTCAGTGTTTATGTTAGTATGTTTATGTATCCATAGAGAACTGTGGCAGAAGAAGCCACTGTTGGTGCGACGACACATCACTGGTTATAATGACGGCTGGTTCAGTACGGAGGAACTTGACAGGATACTGACGGAGGTATGTCTTGTCTCGTTATAATACATTACTAAGATATTTAGCGACCGTCACATAACTACCGATCAAAACAACGAAGATCCCATACTTCAAATCTGCCATTCCACAACTCTGGTAAATCAGTACTTGATAGATTAACCAACCCAATCATAGATGTTATGGTTTCCTATTCTGTATTGACCATGTGAATCCTTTTCTTCGAAATATAGGAAGATTATGCAGCAAGACTTTAGTTTGCACTTTCCTTCAGGTTTTTGAAGACATAATGCAATGCCTGAATATTAAAACAACCACCATATTTTCATCGACTAAACCTTTTATATCACACATCTATGCCTAAAACTCACCAAAGAGAAGGATATCACGCTGATCTAGTCAGGATTTTTTGTCACGACTATATTTTCCATCATTTTCTTTTTGAATCCATATTTTCTTCTCGAAATATCTTGCTCTCTAGCTAGAAGCAAGATTCCATATGTGAACAACTTACTCACGAATACAACTGACAATTTACATTTATCATGTTTGACAGTGTTTTTTTCCACATCATTTGTCACCAGTTGTGTTGTTTATGTTTAAAATGTTGGCAATTGGTGTGTTGTTTACATAGGGAATTTATGGTGAGCGTTATATTTTGTAAAAAAAAAAGTAATTTTGAGTTGTGCCTTTTGTTTGTCTCTTATATCCAACAATGAAATGTATCTGACAAAGACCCATTTCATACCCCTTCTGGGATCAAGGTGCTCCAGTTTAGTTTACAAATCTTACAGCAAGTTTTACAACATCAACAAATGTTCATTACTTCCCCAGGAGCATATACAGTTTGGCGTGAACCTCGACGTGACATCCTACCAGAATGGCAAGAGGGAGACCCTCAATCCCCCAGGGCGGGCGTACAAACCCGTCGTTTGGGACTTTTATCAGGTAACCTATCATGTAATACAAAATATTCTCAGTATAAATCAGATATATTGTTTGGTTTTCAGACTGATGTCCATTAAATAACAATATGACAATTAATAAACCAGTCTGCAAATGGTAAAAATTGCCCCGAAGGGAGGGAGTACTGTGAAATCATTTTATTTCGTCGGGATTAAATTTCGCGATTTTTTCCAAAAAGACAGTTTCGAGGGGATGTAATTTCGCGCATTTCTGATTTTGGAAAAAAAAATCTTTAAAAAAGCACTGTATCTTGAAACGCATTATCGATAAATTTGACCCAGATTTGTAAGTGCAAACACGTCCTCAGGCTACATATTGGCAGTGCTGTCTGGCAAATTACGTCAGATTTTCCCTAATAAACAATTTACCCAGGTCACCTAACACCGAACACACTCAGCGGGTGATATTGTGTGATCTCCCGTTGTTTTGACTCAGCGGGTGATATTGTGTGATCTCCTGTTGTTTTGATTTTTTTATTACCCTGTCTTGACACCATTGTTTGTTTGAGAAGAAAATGGCGGACACCTGCGTCGATGTGTGTCAAATCTCTGTGATTTTATTGGCTAACAACTATAATTAGCTCATGAATATTTATGAATGGCGATACCTCAATTAAGGGGTGTTAAACTGTTCTGATTGTACGATAATGATACTAATTGATATGTAACACAGAAGTCTTACTATATTTCATTTTAAATGTTTATATGTTTGCCTGCGTTTTGTTTTTTCCTATTTATTTGTGTTGGTTAAATATATAAAATATGTACGTGTTCAATTTAAATTGCCGACCTCTAGGTAAGTAGTGATGACAACGATAATAAATAGCATTTGTGAATGGATTATTAGTCTATTTGCGTAAACACAGGTGTGTCAACACATCGCATGAAAATAAACGTTTTATCTGCAACAAACAACCCGGTTCAATAAGTTTTAAACTCATTGATGAAACTGCAATACAAAACCGATCGGGATCAAATGTTTAAGAAGTTTCGTACACATACTAGTTACTTAATTCGAACACTTGGACATTTATTATCGTGGGGATTTAATTTCGCGGCTTGAGTCAACCACGAAATACGCGAAATTAAATCCCCCACGAAATATAATGATTTCACAGTATATGGTAATCATACTGTCCGTCCTTAACTTCGAAAGTACTGAAGGGATTTCAGTGACCTTCACACAAGTGTTCACCACAATGGGACAGTGTGTATGAATCAGGTTGGTACCTCAAAGGTCAAGGTCACACTTGGCGGTCAAAAGTCAAATGAGTAAACATTTTCAGGGACATTTGTCACTTTCTGTGACATTTATTGTTGCATTTTTATTCTGTTGAAGATAGAATGTAGTAGTTTGTGACCATCTGTTGGTGTCAGTCCAGTATGTACCTTTAGACATTTTGGTAAACATATAACTCTTTTTTTCTAAAACTGTGTTCCTCAAATGTCAGGCACGTACATACATATTTAGTACATATTGGCACTTAATCAATGACTTTGGTTTACAAGTTGTTGACAAATCATTTACTTTGGTTTACAAGTTGTTTACACATCTTTCACTTTGGTTTACACATCTTTCACTTTGGTTTACAAGTCTTTCACTTTGGTTTATAAGTTGTTTACACTTCTTTCACTTTGGTTTATAAGTTGTTTACACTTCTTTCACTTTGGTTTACAAGTTGGTTACAAGTTTTTCACTTTGGTTTATAAGTACTCCGCTTTGGTTTACATTACACGTATCTTAACCAAAATTGTAACATTAATCTTCATTTCATAGGTTCATTTAACTATAAGCATAGATCTTTAAATAGAGGATTGTTATTAATGTAAATGCCTTTATCTATGGTTACACATTCTTACTTGTGGAAGAATAGTAATCTGAAATTACAGACATGTTATGTGGAATAGGGATGGATTGATTGATTGAATTGGATTTTATAGTCGCACCAACAGCTAAGGTCATATGGCGACTTTCCAGCTTCCATTGGTGGAGGAAGACCCCAGGTGCCCCTCCGGGCAATATTCGTGCACGGGCGGGCACCTGGGTAGAACCACCGACGTTCTGCAAGCCAGCTGGATAGCTTCCTCACATATAGATTCCTAGGCCCCTGAGGGATCGAACCTACAGCGGTGACGGGCAAGTGATTTCAAGTCAGAGATGTTAACCACTCGGCCACGGACGCCCCGGAATAGGGATGGCCTAACAGTCGGGAATAGGATGGCAGAACGTTCATACATGCCAACCTAGTCCTGACTGTACATGAAAACAAATGCTTCATCAGTACATGTAATCGCACCCACTCTGTCCATAGCAACCACTCTGTCCATAGCAACCACTCTGTCCATAGCAACCATACTGTCCATAGGAACCACTCTGTCCATAGCAACCAGTCTATCCATAGCAACAGTGTTAAACAATCTGTTTGGTGTTTATTTGGTTTATTTTCAATTAACATTCCTAAAAAGTATGTTAGAAATGTGATATATTGTTTATTTTGCAATTAAACATTCCTAAAAAATGTTGGAAACTTGATAATTTTAGCTCTGACAGCTTATTTGACACTTTCTTTGTGTTTCAGAATGGATGTTCTGTGCGAATGTTGAATCCCCAGACTTACTCCAAGAAAGTGTGGCAGATGTTGTCGGTTCTTCAGGAATATTTTGGTTGCTGTGTTGGAGCTAATATGTACGTTTTATAGCTTTTGTTTTTCACTTAACATTATTATATTTATTGGATACAATTTATAACCTCGACTTTTTCAAAAGAAAGGAAAGAGCTATTTTCATCACTTGATTGCCGTGTGCATCTTCGTACGGGTTAAAGTTTGTATGTAAGCTTGTATCTCCGAAACTACTGTACATAATGCATTGAAACTTCACACATGTATTCGGCATCATTAGACAAAATCATGTAGCCAGATTCTATAACTCATGCTTTTATTTTAACAAAATTATGGCCCTTTTATACTTTGACTATTTGTCAATTAAAATGTGTATGTAAGGTTGTATCTCCGAAACTACTTTACATTATGGATTGAAACTTTACATGTGCATCATTTGACAACACCATACAGCCAGGATCTACAACTCATGCTTTTTTTGTTTTTTTAAATTATGGCTCCTTTTATACTTACAAGATTTGGTAAACAAGTGCAGTTATTCTCTTATGCAATTGTTTCCCAATAAATAAACAAGACCCTGAAAGTGGAGCATCTGCACAGATGGGTGGTGCTTCTAGTTTATTAGCTCTACTGGCCGAAGGCCAGCAGAGCTTATGGGATGCCGAGTTGTCCGTCGTCCGTCCGTCCGTCCGTCGTCCGTTGTTAACTTTTGTCTCGTTAAGACGATAGGGCCTTCATTTTTCATCCAATATTTACTAAACTTTAACAGGTTGTTAATATTAATGAAAGCTCGGATGAGTTCGAAAACCAGCCAGATCGGCCAAGTAACAGCGGAGTTATGGCCCTTGATTTAGTTAAAATTGCTATATTTTGTCTCGTTAAGACGATAGGGCCTTCATTATTCAACCTATCTATACCAAACTTTACCACATTGTTAATATCAATGAAAGCTCGGACAAGTTCGAAAACCAGCCAGATCGGACCAGTAACACCAGAGTTATGGCCCTTGATTTAGTTAAAAATGCTATATTTTGCCTCGTTAAGACGATAGAGGCTTCATTGTTCATCCGATCTTTATCAAATTTTATCAGATTGTTAATGTCATTGAAAGCTTGAACAAGTTTGAAAACAAACCATATCGGACCAGTAACAGAGGAGTTGTGGCCCTTGATTTAGTTAAAAATGCTATATTTTGCCTCGTTAAGACGATAGGGGCTTCATTGTTCATCTGATCTTTACCAAACTTTATCAGATTGTTAATATCAATGAAAGCTCGAGCAAGTTCGAAAACTAGCCATATCGGACCAGTAACAGCGGAGTTATGGCCCTTGATTTAGTTAAAAATGCTATAGTTTGCCTCATTAAGACGATTGGGGCTTCATTGTTCATCCGATCTTTACCAAACTTTATCAGATTGTTAATATCAATGAAAGCTCGGACAAGTTTGAAAACCAAACATATCGGACCAGTAACAACTTAGTTATGGCCCTTGATTTAGTTCAAAACGCTATATTTTGCCTCGTTAAGACGAGAGGGCCTTCATTTTTCATCCGATCGTTACCAAACTTTTATTTTTTTAATTATTTTTTTAAATTAATATATTTATTTTTTTATTTCATTTTTTTTTAAATTTTTTTTTTTTTTTTTTTATTTTTTTTTTTTTAATTTTTTCTTTTAATTTTTTTTTTAATTAATAATTTTTTTAGCTCTATGTTGGACCAGTCGGACCAGTAACACTGGAGTTATGGGTCTTTATTTTGTTAAAAATGCTATATTTTGCCTCGTTAAAGGTAGGGTCTTCATTTTCATCTGATCTTTACTGAACTTTAACAGATTCTTTAGTTATGGCCCTTGATTTAGTTCAAAAGCTGTTTTTTCCTGAAACTTCCAAAAAACCGTTAATGGCAGTCACTCGCTTCATTGATGTTATAAGAGCCATGTTAGCCAGTAGAGCGTCCACAGGCCCTCTTGGGCCTCTTGTATAAATATTTAATCATATTTATTATGAATACAAAATCATGCATTTAAATTTAAATCAGTCTTTTAAATTTGTTTGATAACTAGTCAAGATTTAGTTCATTATCATTTTCAAGAGAAATTTTGCTTTAGTTCTGTGAACCTTTCTGAAACGCATCAAAAGTATGCCAGTAAATCATTGCAAAAAGTGAACATGTGACTGCAACGAATTGCAAATTGGACAAATATTCGTTTACTTTTACTTGTAGATATTTGACGCCACCAGGGACCCAGGGGTTTGCGCCACACTACGATGATATTGAAGCATTTGTTCTGCAGCTTGAAGGAAAGAAACACTGGCGTCTCTATAATCCAAAGTATGCACTATACCGCCTTCCTCTTACTGTTTGTATTATTTTATTAAATATTTATTAGGTGTTGCAATTAGTTAATGTATTTATTCAGTGTCATTTTACTTTGTATTGGCTGGTTAATATTTAAAAATATCAGAAAAATGAAAATTAGAATTTAAGTTTATCTGTTTATCATATGTTTTTCTAATAATTATCCTCATCTTTTTGTAATTAACGAAATATTTTAATACACCCGCACTGTATAGCCTAGTTTAAAATATCTCGTTATATTCAACGACATATCACTGTAACATTTGCAACGTTAGTAGAATAAGCAAGGCAATGCGAAAGATTTCAGGTGTGTGCGTTACTTTCACATTTTAGGGGTATTAGAATAGAAATAGAGCATCGTTTATGCTGAATTATCTTGTAATATATCACGGTTTGTCGTTCAATTGTAAATAATAATTTCACTTGATAATTCACCGTAAATGATGTTCTGTTTCTTAAATGTAGAGTGGTACTGTTTAGTTAAAGTGTTACTATTGGTAACTATTTTCATAACACAACTGTGCATATAAAAAAAGATTTCTATTCTTAACTGCCAGATCTTTTTGATTCCAGAAGCGAAGAAGAGACGCTACCTAGAACATCAAGTGGTAAGTAGAAAACATACATTTTAATCCACGCAACCAACTAAAATAAAAATCACACAAAAGCCTAAAACGGAAGTTTCTGCGTCCCAGAAAACCCTTTGATATTTCATGAAAGTCTAACGGTAGATTTTATCAAAAGTCAATGATGTTAGAGAAAAAGAATCAACCATCGGTATTCGGCTCAGATAAGGAAATTTCAAACTCCAGTATAACTTTTGATTAGAACCGAGGATCTATCTGAACCGGATACCCATGAATAGCTATGATACGTCATGGTTAGTATTATGACTTGTACATGTATTTGGTCTCAGTGCCGTTGATGACAGACTGGTTTGGCTGTACTGTTGAAACAAGAAGAGTTATGCTGTATGATCATTGATCCCTCTCATTGACACTACAGCCCGTCTGAGATTGGAAATGTTGGCTGCATTGATAACAGCAGGCAATTATGCTGCAGAGGTCTCTACCAGATACTCTGGTAACTTAACACAACTTGTTTTATTAACTTGTAACTTCAGCATTATATTGTAAACAAAAAAGTTAAATTGTGTTTTATGGTGCACCAACGTGTGAAAGGTTGTATGGCCTCCGTTCAAGATAAAATATGGAGAATGGGCCTGGAACCTTCCAACTGCAGAACTGCAGAGTTGCTGCAAATTTTATTGTAGATACTCCACGATGGAGCAACGTTTACATACGTGGTGTCATGATGAAGACCTTGAATGAGCATGATAAAAAATGACAAAATGAACATGAAGTGGGGGTGTCCTACCCCTTTACCTCTAGCGGGATTTGCAGTGGTTGTATTCTACCCCAGCAACCACACGGTACACAAAGTAAATCACAAGAAATGATGTATTATTTCATTTCTATCGGTAAAAGATCCGGGTTTCTCAGTAAAAGACAAATCATAATTGCTGTTATTAATAATCACAAGAAAAATTGTAATAAATATGATGCCGATACCCGGGCTTTTTCTAGATGTCCCACGGGCCGAAAAAAATGGACCTATTCCCAATACAGAATAGTCTTTTTCCCCCAATTGTTGAAAAAATTCCCAATCTCAAAAAAAAGGAAAAAACATTTAAAAATATTATCTTACATACTAATCAATATAAGTAGTATGTTATCGATGTAATAGTGTTCCTAATTATACCTTTAATTTTTACTTCGCCCTAACTTTACAAAATATTGACGTAAACTATTTTCATTTGGTCATTTTATCCGTGAAGAAAATCCCAATTGGTCGTTTCTACGATAGAAATTTCCAGAATTTACAAAAGGGTCCTTTTTCCTCAAATACTGGGGAAAAGTCCTTGATACTTATAGCCATGATACATATACATGATACATAAATGTGATGTTTATCTTTGTTATATGAACTGTTACAGGTAATTTTGATGAGTCTGAGATTGGGGAACCCATCTTGGATGTCACACTTCATGCAGGCGATCTTTTATACTTTCCCAGGGGATTCATACATCAGGTAAGGCTGGAATTCTTCTCTAAAACACCCTTAATGTGGTGGAAACCCTGTGGCAAAATGGTTTGTACCGCTTTTGTGGTCAGAAGCGACTTTTCTTAAAGGGTGATTGAGTAACCTGTAAATACAAGTTGTACTACATGACAACTTATTAGGAGGTGAATGTGAAACTATTGTAACTATTAATGTATAACAATATACAATAGTTCTGCGCTAAGCCCTCAATGTTCATACATATAAAGAAATATAAAAAGATTGGACAGGGAAAGTAGCATTCAAGGAGGACAGTCAACCACAAAACACAGAAACAAACATGCAAACAGACAAGAAGGCAAAGTAATAATAAATGCAAACAACATCACAAACACAAAAGGGTTGACAATAGGGCTACCACCTTGGAAGGTCAGTGACAAAGTAGGCCATTGGGGGTTAAACCGGTTCTAGTGTGCACCAAACCTCACACTTACCCTACTGTCATCCCATTAAAACAGGACAGTGTAAATAAAGAAATCCCCGCTATGATCTAATCTCTAACCAACAAGGCAGCATCAATAGGCAATATAAGTAAAACACAAGTATGCTCGTGTAAATATAATACAAAAAAGCAATAGCCTAGAAAGCCACAATGAAGGTACTCATTGACTTGGCAGAAGCCAGAGCAACAAGAGAATAAACCATTAAGGGCACGACAAGAAAGATCATAGACAAACATCAAACGCCACCGTCCCAATGGGCTTTAGGTAGGCGTCGTCATAGTGTCCACAGCCTGTCCGGTCATCGTACAATTAAAGAGGAAAGCATAGTGGCGAACTGTAAAAGGGTCCACCACCAAGCATGAAGTATGTTGCAAAATGATAGGGTCATAACCTCTTTTGATAGACTTTTTAACAAGTTTAACAAAGATAGTATGAAAGTGATCATGACCAAGAATCTTACTAAGTTTATAAATCACATCACCACAGAAGAAAAATGTATACATAATGTATAATTGTGAAAGAGTACAAAATGGATTATCTTCATATTAAAAACAATTTTAAGAGAAGAAAAACTTTAAGTTATTATTTGTGATTTACTCTTAATACACAGAAAAAACATTAATTTAGTTATATTTTTATTCTGTTATTCATATTAAATATATGCAATTGTTTACTGTCCCCAGGGTAATGCTCTAGAAGACGCCCACTCCCTACATATAACTGTCTCGTGTTTCCAGAAAAACACATGGGGTGATTTGTTAGAGAAGGTAAGAACATAATTTTTGATAAGCTTTACAAACAGTTATTTAACATTGATTTAGTAAAGAACATGTAACAGTTAGTATCTCAGTGGAAAGTTTGGAATCAAACTAATGATCAGAATTTGTCAGCTCAAAATAAGTGGTTCCTAAATAGATAGTTTAATAATATTTGATTGCAGATATGTTACAATACATCAATTCAACATCACAATATTCATAGCAACATATGCAAATGGATTGAACTACAAGTCATTACAACATTAGATACAGTTCTCTCCATTGTGGCTGAAAAGGTGTACATGATTATCGGTTTGAAATTGTCTATTCATTTAAATATAAATTTGATAAGAAAAAAAAAAAAATTAAACTGCTGTGCCATTTTACCCCCATGCAATCTCCACCGAAATAACACCACAATATCCCTGTTCAGGCTGATAGAAACATAGCGACAGTTGATATAAACAAAATACAATGTTATATTACATGATACAAAGTTAAGGATTTTGGAATCGTTTAGTGTTTTTAATATAGTTTTTCTCAAAATATGTAAGTTATATATATACCTCGTCGTCAGTAGGTTTAGAAACGGTGTACATATGTTGTAAACATTGGCTGTTGTTGACGGGATTGGGACTTTAAATATGAAACAATACTTGTTATTTAATAACAATAAGTACTGTGAAAGCTAGTTGTTATTTCTTAACACATTAAGTGCCGAAAGCTGTGTGTGTACAAAGCTGTGTGTGTACAAAGCTTTGTGTGTACAAAGCTGTGTGTGTACAAAGCTGTGTTGTACAAAGCTGTGTGTGTACAAGAAGAAAAAGAAGTACTGGTTGTATCCATTCAACATTTCACTTTTTGATTTAAACATGCATGAGTGCACACAACTTAACTAACCGTGCACATAACAGACAGCAAGGTAATGGTCTTTGCTTTTAATTTTCCAGAAGAAAGTAATGTTTGTGGACACATACATATATAATAATATCTTCTCCAGATGGTGCCCAGAGCTTTACAGATTGCCATAGAAGACGATGTGGAGTTTAGACAAGGGTTACCGATAGATTATCTTAGCTACATGGGCCTAGTCAACTCTGACATTGTAAGTATGTCAACTACATGGGACTTGTTAATTATCCCAATGCTTTTCAAAGAAATAGCGGGGATCATGTTATCGTCTCCGTCCGTACATGCTTGATGGAATGTATCTCCTTATACACAGATAAAACTCTGGACTTCATACTGTAGAATATGATTGATATTGGTCCAGGGATGTGACCAACTTTTTTTGTAAATAATGATTCAACCCTGGGGGATGGGCTAGGCGGGTTTGGTTTTTTTTCATATAAGTGCAATAATTCCTTATTAGTATAATAAAAGGGATCTGAAATTGTGTGTGTAATCGATTCAAGTTAAAAAAAATCTTACAGGATTTTGAATGTGACCCCTAGGTCATGCCCTGGGGGTTACACTTTAGAGGGTGAGTGGGGTCAAAAAATACTTTTTTGAGATCCCACCCTATAACCATATATACACTTACTGGGCATAAATAGACTGATACAACAATCCAACCAGCATTGGCGCAGGGTTCCATCACCACCCCTGGGAACATAGACCCTGGGTCATAGCTTTGAAACTGTTGAGATCCCTACCCCATAACCATATATACACTCACTGGGCATAAACAGACGGTTACAATCATCCTACCAGTTTTGTCTCTGAGTTCCATCCCCACCCTTGGGGACATAGCCCCTGGGTCATTACTCTGAGATCCCTCAGACAGGATTTTAAATGGGATGCCTATGTCATGCCCTGGAAGGTTACACGAGTGGGTGGGTGCAGTAAGCATTTTTTCGCTCTGAATAGGGTTGTGTTGCATATCTAATGAAATGTTATTCAGAGCAGTGGTATAAAAACATTTGCCCCAGGGTCATAATAGGGGGTGTGGCAGTGTCAAAAATGTGGCTTTATGGTGAGCATGGGGAATTGTGATGGCACACCATCGACTGCCTGATCTAGTTCTGACATTATATCTACATTGCGGGTGTTATTTATGATCTGTAGAATAATAACTAAATCGCACATGATTAAAAACATACCATGAATGAAGAATTACTTTTTTTTTTCAGGAGAGTCCTAAACGACAATCATTCATTCAGAAGATCTCGTCTTTGATGACCAAGATGGTACAGAACTACCTACCTATAGATGCAGCATGTGATCAGCAGGGCAAGCAGTTCATACACGACAGCCTGCCTCCAGCACTGACAGATGGTAAGTACAACATGATGAAAACATGACCAGGACAGCCTGCCTCCAGCACTGACAGATGGTAAGTAAAACATGATGAAACATGACCAGGACAGCCTGCCTCCAGCACTGACAGATGGTAAATACAACATGGTGAAACATGACCAGGACAGCCTGCCTCCAGCACTGACAGATGGTAAGTACAACATGGTGAAAACATGACCAGGACAGCCTGCCTCCAGCACTGACAGATGGTAAGTACAACATGATGAAACATGACCAGGACAGCCTGCCTCCAGCACTGACATATGGTAAGTACAACATGATGAAACATGACCAGAACAGCCTGCCTCCAGCACTGACAGATGGTAAATACAACATGGTGAAAACATGACCAGGACAGCCTGCCTCCAGCACTGACAGATGGTAAGTACAACATGATGAAACATGACCAGGACAGCCTGCCTCCAGCACTGACAGATGGTAAGTACAACATGATGAAACATGACCAGGACAGCCTGCCTCCAGCACTGACAGATGGTAAGTACAACATGGTGAAACATGACCAGGACAGCCTGCCTCCAGCACTGACAGATGGTAAATACAACATGGTGAAAACATGACCAGGACAGCCTGCCTCCAGCACTGACAGATGGTAAGTACAACATGATGAAACATGACCAGGACAGCCTGCCTCCAGCACTGACAGATGGTAAGTACAACATGGTGAAAACATGACCAGGACAGCCTGCCTCCAGCACTGACAGATGGTAAGTACAACATGATGAAACATGACCAGGACAGCCTGCCTCCAGCACTGACAGATGGTAAGTACAACATGATGAAACATGACCAGGACAGCCTGCCTCCAGCACTGACAGATGGTAAATACAACATGGTGAAAACATGACCAGGACAGCCTGCCTCCAGCACTGACAGATGGTAAGTACAACATGATGAAACATGACCAGGACAGCCTGCCTCCAGCACTGACAGATGGTAAGTACAACATGATGAAACATGTCCAGGACAGCCTGCCTCCAGCACTGACAGATGGTAAATACAACATGGTGAAACATGACCAGGACAGCCTGCCTCCAGCACTGACAGATGGTAAATACAACATGGTGAAAACATGACCAGGACAGCCTGCCTCCAGCACTGACAGATGGTAAGTACAACATGATGAAACATGACCAGGACAGCCTGCCTCCAGCACTGACAGATGGTAAGTACAACATGGTGAAACATGACCAGGACAGCCTGCCTCCAGCACTGACAGATGGTAAATACAACATGGTGAAAACATGACCAGGACAGCCTGCCTCCAGCACTGACAGATGGTAAGTACAACATGATGAAACATGACCAGGACAGCCTGCCTGCAGCACTGACAGAGGGTAAGTACAACATGATGAAACATGACCAGGACAGCCTGCCTCCAGCACTGACAGATGGTAAGTACAACATGGTGAAAACATGACCAGGACAGCCTGCCTCCAGCACTGACAGATGGTAAGTACAACATGATGAAACATGACCAGGACAGCCTGCCTCCAGCACTGACAGATGGTAAGTACAACATGATGAAACATGACCAGGACAGCCTGCCTCCAGCACTGACAGATGGTAAGTACAACATGGTGAAAACATGACCAGGACAGCCTGCCTCCAGCACTGACAGATGGTAAGTACAACATGATGAAACATGACCAGGACAGCCTGCCTCCAGCACTGACAGATGGTAAGTACAACATGATGAAACATGACCAGGACAGCCTGCCTCCAGCACTGACAGATGGTAAATACAACATGGTGAAAACATGACCAGGACAGCCTGCCTCCAGCACTGACAGATGGTAAGTACAACATGATGAAACATGACCAGGACAGCCTGCCTCCAGCACTGACAGATGGTAAGTACAACATGATGAAACATGTCCAGGACAGCCTGCCTCCAGCACTGACAGATGGTAAATACAACATGGTGAAACATGACCAGGACAGCCTGCCTCCAGCACTGACAGATGGTAAGTACAACATGATGAAACATGACCAGGACAGCCTGCCTCCAGCACTGACAGATGGTAAGTACAACATGGTGAAACATGACCAGGACAGCCTGCCTCCAGCACTGACAGATGGTAGGTACAACATGATGACACATGACCAGGACAGCCTGCCTCCAGCACTGACAGATGGTAAGTACAACATGATGAAACATGACCAGGACAGCCTGCCTCCAGCACTGACAGATGGTAAGTACAACATGATGAAACATGACCAGGACAGCCTGGCTCCAGCACTGACAGATGGTAAGTACAACATGATGAAACATGACCAGGACAGCCTGCCTCCAGCACTGACAGATGGTAAGTACAACATGATGAAACATGACCAGGACAGCCTGCCTCCAGCACTGACAGATGGTAAGTACAACATGATGAAACATGACCAGGACAGCCTGCCTCCAGCACTGACAGATGGTAAGTACAACATGGTGAAAACATGACCAGGACAGCCTGCCTCCAGCACTGACAGATGGTAAGTACAACATGATGAAACGACCAGGACAGCCTGCCTCCAGCACTGACAGATGGTAAGTACAACATGGTGAAACATGACCAGGACAGCCTGCCTGCAGCACTGACAGATGGTAAGTACAACATGGTGACAACATGACCAGGACAGCCTGCCTCCAGCACTGACAGATGGTAAGTACAACATGGTGAAAACATGACCAGGACAGCCTGCCTGCAGCACTGACAGATGGTAAGTACAACATGGTGACAACATGACCAGGACAGCCTGCCTCCAGCACTGACAGATGGTAAGTACAACATGATGAAAACATGATCAGAACTCCTGAGTGATAAAAGCAACACTATTTGGTGTGTATTACAGTATATGAGTGTAACATGGGTGGACTGGTTTATAGACATGTCATTTTAGAATTATTTTATTATTAGAATGTTGTGGTTCTGGATTTTAAGAACCTCATTACTCAATGTCAAGTAAAAGCTCAACCAGTTCTAAGGATGTATTGAGCTTTTTCACCTTGCGTAATTAACTGGTTTCATTGGTCCAATTTTTATCACTGAACCAATCAGAATGCTTCATTCATATTTTCATTTGGTTGTTTCTTTCATGACATCACTTTCTGGTTTTATGACATCACAGCTATGACATCATGTCATGCCATTATGATGCAATTCGGTGTGTTCTCAGAACTGACAGCCTTTAAATTGCTGTTAGAAAGTGTTTGTATCTCTCATTGAGTAATGAGTTTCTTGAAACCATGAATCACAAAATTCTAAACATAAAATAATTCTAAAATGATTTAATAGACTGTTATATATGAATAAAGAGTAAAATGAATGAGGTCTACATCTTACACAAAGTTACATCTTATACAAAGTTATATTGAGATGGACAACCACAGAGGGTTACCGGTATAAAGATGGAAGAACTATCTGACACACTTGGCTGATACCTGCCTCAGACCGAGAACCCAGTAACTGCATACACGTTAATTTGGAGGCGACACATTGTTGTTGTTTTTTGCTTCTCAATCTGTTTGGTTTAATCTTTAAGTTAAATATGTTACCCTTTCTCTTTTCATTAAATACTATAAATCCTATAGTCGTCATGCATTGATACATAAAATCATCCATATCAAAACAGGTCATGGTGACCTGCAATAATGCTTCAGTGACTTACATTTTGTGTTTTTTACTTAAACAAAATCACACATATTATCGGTAAACAGTGGTGTGCTTCAGTGTGTATTTACCTCTCGTCGTTTTCCTCTTCAGCTGAGCAGTCGTGTAGTATACATGGCCACGGGGAGAAGTGGGACCCGGCCTCAAGGTGTGTCCGAGGTACAACAGAGATAGAGCCGGACACCACGATTAAACTCATCAGGAAAGGCGTATTAAGGTAAATACTGTTGTTAGTGAGAACTGTATACCTGAGTGTCTATGCAGGGGTGTGTGGGAGGGGGTTGGGGGTTAGACAAAGAAAATGATATCAATATTTTATATTTGTAACATTTACATATGATATTCCTATTTGACTGATATTTTAACAAACTCATTTGAGAAATAAAAGAAAATGGGGTTAATGGTGAAATGATATTTTAACATTAAACTAAAATAAAGTTTAAACTTGTCAGTGGTATAGTTCATCGTCGCCAAGTTCTAATATTTCCATGTGCTCGATGAACAGGTTGTAGGCCGAAAACTGAAAAAAGCCGTGATGGTGATTGTGAAGTATTACCAAGGGGAAAACCCTACGCCAGCATGCTAACTAAGTCGTGTGACAATTGGTCTGTGTTGTTAGAACCATATTGTAACCCGATCTCTCTCTTTCAGACTGATCACAGAAGATGATACAGTTAGAGTGTATCATAACCTGGAGAACGCTCGTGTGTATCACGAACGTGAGCCGCAGTATATTGAAATCTCAGCAGAGGTAAGGACGGAGTTTCAATTCTTTCAATCTTGGTGAACTAGAGAAATGTAGAAGTAGAAAAATGATGAAAGCCCAAGTTAATACATATTTATTTTTGATTTGAGTATTGCAGATTTGGTACCTCTGTATCAGTAAGTTTACAATGTCGTGTATAGACAACAATACATTTAAAAACATACATCCTGCAGAACGCACAAATAAGTCCTTATAACGCCCGCACGAAAGTGAATGGACATGGGTTAAAGGGACACTATCTGCAAGTAAACAGATATTGAGCATAGCCAACTAACTGTCTGATTTTTAGCTCGACTATTCGAAGAATAAGAGGGCTTATGTAATCACCCCGGCGTTGGCGTCCCACATCAAGGTTTGCGTGTAAGCTGTGTTTACAAGTCTATATCTCTTACATTTCTTATCCTAGCACAACCAAATTTGGCCATGGGCTTCCTTATAGCATTATCTTAAGGGCTGCATAAGCAATTTTGGTTCCTGTAACCTCTGGGCTCCCATGGAACCCAAATTATGATAGTCCATAAAATGCGACCCATTTCACATCAAATTTTGCGTGTAAGCTGTGTTTACAGCTCTTACTTTTCTTGTCCTAGCTGAACTAAATTTGGGAATTGGTTTCCTTAAAGTATGTTGTAAAGGGTTGGGTAAGTAATTTTGTCTTCTGCAAATTCTGGGCTCCCATGGAACCCAAATTGTGATGGCCCATAAAATGTGCAATAAAGGCAGATCTAGGTTTGCATGGAAGCATGTATATATCTATAATTTTGGTTTGTGATTTCTCATAACATTATGCATCTTATTCATACTTTACCGATATTGGGGCATGGTCTTCCTACTCCACCTTCCGCCCCCACTCTCTCCACCCCACTCCCTCCACCAACCTCCCTTTTTTATTGGCTCTGCTGGCCAAAGGCTTATGGGATGCCGAGTTGTCCTTCGTCCGTCGTTAACTTTTGGCTCGTAAAGACGATAGGGCCTTCATTTTTCATCCGATCTTTACCAAACTTTAACAGGTTGTTAATATCAATGAAAGCTCGGATGAGTTCGAAAACCAGCCAGATCGGACAAGTAACAGCGGAGTTATGGCCCTTGATTTAGTTAAAAATGCTATATTGCTATATTTGCCTCGTTAAGACGATAGGGCCTTCATTTTTCATCCTATCTTTACCAAACGTTACCACATTGTTTATATCAATGAAAGCTCTGACAAGTTCGAAAACCAGCCAGATCGGACCAGTAACAGCAAAGTTATGGTCCTTGATTTAGTTAAAAATGCTATGTTGTTATATTTTGCCTCATTAAGACGATAGGGCCTTCGTTTTTCATCCTATCTTTACCAAACTTTACCACATTGTTAATATCAATGAAAGCTCGGTCATGTTTGAAAACCAGCCAGATCGAAACCAGTAACAGCAGAGTTATGGCCCTTGATTTTGTTAAAAATGCTATAGTTTGCCTCGTCATACAATAAGGCCTTCATTTTGCATCTTTGCCAAACTTTAGAAGATTTTATGACTTTCTTTTTAGCTCTACTGATCAGAGATCAGCAGAGCTTATGCCGTGGTGCCGAGTCCGTCGTCCGTCTGTCCGTCTGTCCGTCTGTCTGTCTGTCCGTCTGTCCGTAAACTTTTATTTGTAGCGACTTCACAGCTGAAACTACTGGATGGATATTCATGAAACTTTACAGAAATGTTGCCCATAAAGTCTAGTTGATCCTAGCAAAAATTCATGTTGATGTGAAATCCAAGATGGCCGCCAAAGCTAAAAATAGAGTTTTAAAATACAAGTTTGTAGCGACTTCTTCTTGAAAACTATAAGTGATATTGATATGGGACTTTTTCTAAAATGATCAGCATGACATGATGTTGATCCTAGTCAAAAATCGTTTTGATTCAACGTTAAACATGGCTGCCAGCAGCCATCTTTGTTTACATAGAGTTATATAGTAAAAACTTGTAGCGACTTCACAGCTGAAACTACTGGATGGATATTCATGAAACTTTACAGAAATGTTGCCCATAAAGTCTAGTTGATCCTAGCAAAAATTCATGTTGATGTGAAATCCAAGATGGCCGCCAAAGCTAAAAATAGAGTTTTAAAATACAAGTTTGTAGCGACTTCTTCTTGAAAACTATAAGTGATATTGATATGGGACTTTTTCTAAAATGATCAGCATGACATGATGTTGATCCTAGTCAAAAATCGTTTTGATTCAACGTTAAACATGGCTGCCAGCGGCCATCTTTGTTTACATAGAGTTATATAGTAAAAACTTGTAGCGACTTCACAGCTGAAACTACTGGATGGATATTCATGAAACTTTACAGAAATGTTGCCCATAAAGTCTAGTTGATCCTAGCAAAAATTCATGTTGATGTGAAATCCAAGATGGCCGCCAAAGCTAAAAATAGAGTTTTAAAATACAAGTTTGTAGCGACTTCTTCTTGAAAACTATAAGTGATATTGATATGGGACTTTTTCTAAAATGATCAGCATGACATGATGTTGATCCTAGTCAAAAATCGTTTTGATTCAACGTTAAACATGGCTGCCAGCGGCCATCTTTGTTTACATAGAGTTATATAGTAAAAACTTGTAGCGACTACTACTCTGAAACTACTTGGCGGATTGTCATGAAACTTTACAGGAATGTTGCTCTTGATGTCTGATTGATCCTAGAAAAATTTCAGGTCGGCCGGAAATTCAAGATGGCCGTCACAGCTAAAAATAGATTTTTAAAAAATAAGTTTGTAGCGACTACTTCTTGAAAACTATAAGTGATATTGATATGGGACTTTTTCTAAAATGATCAGCATTACATGATGTTGATCCTAGTCAATGTTTACATAGAGTTATATAGTAAAAACTTGTAGCGACTACTCCTCTGAAACTACGTGGCGGATTGTCATGAAACTTTACAGGAATGTTGCTCTTGATGTCTAATTGATCCTATCAAAATTTCAGGTCGGCCGGAAATTCAAGATGGCCGTCACAGCTAAAAATAGATTTTTAAAAAATAAGTTTGTAGCGACTACTTCTTGAAAACTATAAGTGATATTGATATGGGACTTTTTCTAAAATGATCAGCATGACATGATGTAGATCCTTGTGGAAAATTATTTTGATTCGACGTTAAACATGGCTGCCAGTGGCCATCTTTGGTTACATAGAGTTATATAGTAAAAACTTGTAGCGACTACTCCTCTGAAACTACTTGACGGATGTTCATGAAACTTCACAGGAATGTTGCTCTTGATGTCTAGTTGATCCTAGAAAATTTTCAGGTCGGCCGCAAATTCAAGATGGCCGCAAGAGCTAAAAATAGATTTAAAATAAATAAGTTTGTAGCGACTACTTCTACAAAACAATAAGAGATATTGATATGGGACTTTTTCTAAAATGATCAGTATGACATGATGTTGGTCCTTGTCGAAAATCGTTTTGATTTGACCTTAAACATGGCTGCTTTGTTTACATAGAGTAATATAATGAAAACTTGAAGCGACTACTTCTTTGAAACTACCTGACGGATTTTCATGAAACTTCACAGGAATGTTGCTCTTAATGTCTTATTGATCTTAGCAAAATTTCAGGTCGGCCGGATATTCAAGATGGCCGCAACGGTTAAAAATAGATTTTCAAAAAACAAGTCTGTAGCGACTACTTCCTGAAATCAAAATCAATCAGTAGAGCTTCAAGGTCATTGACCTCTTGTTTTATATTATTATTATTTTTTTTTATTTTTTTATTTTTTTTTATTTTTTATTTTTTTTAATATTATTTTTTTTGGATTTTTTTAATTATTTTATTATTTTTTATTTTTTATTATTTTTTATTATTTTTTATTTTTATTTTTAGCTCTACTGGCCGAAGTCCAGCAGAGCTTATGGGATGCCGAGTTGTCCGTCGTCCGTCCGTCCGTTGTCCGTCGTCCGTTGTTAACTTTTGTCTCGTTAAGACGATAGGGCCTTCATTTTTCATCCGATCTTTACCAAACTGTAACAGGTTGTTAATATCAATGAAAGCTCGGATGAGTTCGAAAACCAGCCAGATCGGACAAGTAACAACAGAGTTATGGCCCTTGATTTAGTTAAAAATGCTATATTGCTAAATTTTGCCTCGTTAAGACGATAGAGCCTTCATTTTTCATCCTATCTTTACCAAACTTTACCACATTGTTAATATCAATAAAAGCTCGGACAAGTTCGAAAACCAGCCAGTTCGGACCAGTAACAGCGGAGTTATAGTCCTTGATTTAGTTAAAAATGCTATATTTTGCCTCGTTAAGACGATAAGGCCTTCGTTTTCATCCTATCTTTACCAAACTTTACCACATTGTTAATATCAATGAAAGCTCGGACAAGTTCGAAAACCAGCCAGTTCAGACCAGTAACAGCGGAGTTATAGTCCTTGATTTAATTAAAAATGCTATATTTTGCCTCGTTAAGACGATAAGGCCTTCGTTTTCATCCTATCTTTACCAAACTTTACCACATTGTTAATATCAATGAAAGCTCGGACAAGTTCGAAAATCAGCCATATCGGACTAGTATCAGCGGAGTTGTAGCCCTTGATGTAGTTAAAAATGCTATATTTTGCATCGTTAAGACCATAGGGGTTTCATTGTTCATCCGATCTTTACTAATCTTTATCAGATTGTTAATGTCATTGAAAGCTCGAACAAGTTTAAAAAAACAGCCATATTGGACTAGTAACAGCGGAGTTATGGCCCTGGATTTAGTTAAAAATGCTATATTTTGCCTCGTTAAGACTATAGGGGCATCATTGTTCATCCCATCTTTTCCAAAATTTATCAGATTGTAAATATCAATGAAAGCTCGGTCAAGTTCGAAAACCAGCCATATCGTCCCAGTAACATTGGAGTTATGGCCCTTGATTTACTTCAAAATGATATATTTTGCCTCTTTAAGACGATAGGGCCTTCATTTTTCATCCGATCTTTACCAAACTTCATCAGATTGTTAATGTCTATGAAAGCTTAGTCACGTTCGAAAACCAACCAGATCGGACCAGTAACAGCGGAGTTATGGCCCTTGATTTTATTAAAAATGCTATAATTTGCCTCGTCATACGATAGGGCCTTCATTTTGCATCTGATCTTTGCCAAACTTTACCAGATTTTACGACTTTCTTATTTATATTATTATTAATTTTATTTTAATAAAAAAACAAATTTTATTTTTATTTAATTTTTTTTTTTTTTTTTTTTTTTTTTTTAATTAATAATATCATTTTTAGCTCTACTGGCCGAAGGCCAGCAGAGCTTATGGGATGCCGAGTTGTCCGTCGTCCATCCGTCCGTCGTCCGTCCGTTGTTAACTTTTGTCTCGTTAAGACGATAGGGCCTTCATTTTTCATCCAATCTTTACCAAACTTTAACAGGTTGTTAATATCAATGAAAGCTCGGATGAGTTCGAAAACCAGCCAGATCGGACAAGTAACAGCAGAGTTATGGCCCTTGATTTAGTTAAAAATGCTATATTGCTAAATTTTGCCTCGTTAGGACGATAGGGCCTTCATTTTTCATCCTATCTTTACCAATCTTTACCACATTGTTAATATCAATGAAAGCTCGGACAAGTTCGAAAACCAGCCAGATCGGACCAGTAACAGCGGAGTTATGGTCCTTGATTTAGTTAAAAATGCTATATTGCTATATTTTGCCTCGTTAAGACAATAGGGCCTTCGTTTTTCATCCTATCTTTACCACATTGTTAATATCAATGAAAGCTCGGACAAGTTCGAAAACCAGCCATATCGGACTAGTATCAGCGGAGTTGTAGCCCTTGATTTAGTTAAAAATGCTATGTTTTGCATCGTTAAGACGATAGGGGACTCATTGTTCATCCGATCTTTACCAATCTTTATTAGATTGTTAATGTCGTTGAAAGCTTGAACAAGTTTGAAAAACAGCCATATCGGACCAGTAACAGCGAAGTTATGGCCCTTGATTTAGTTAAAAATGCTATATTTTGCCTCGTTAAGACTATAGGGGCTTCATTGTTCATCCGATCTTTACCAAACTTGATCAGATTGTTAATATCAATGAAAGCTCGAACAAGTTCTAAATCCAGCCATATCGGACCAGTAACATCGGAGTTATGGCTCTTAATTTACTTCAAAATGATATATTTTTTCTCGTTAAGATGATAGGGCCTTCATTTTTCATCCGATCTTTACCAAACTTCACCAGATTGTTAATGTCTATGAAAGCTTTGTCTGGTTCGAAAAACAACCAGATCGGCCCAGTAACAGCGGAGTTATGGCCCTTGATTTTGTTAAAAATGCTATAATTTGCCTCGTCGTTCGATAGGGCCTTCATTTTGCATCTGATCTTTGCCAAACTTTACCAGCTTTAACGACTGTCTTTTTTATATTATTATTAATTTTATTTTTATTATTATTATTTTTTTATTATTATTTTTATTTTATTTTTTTTAATTTTTTTTTTTTATTTTTTTCATATATTTTTTTTTGGAAATTATTCCTTTATATATACATATTTTTATTTTTAATTTTTTTAGCTCTATGTTGGACCAGTCGGACCAGTAACAGAGGAATTATGGCTCTTGATTTAGTTAAAAATGCTATATTTTGCCTCGTTAATACGGTATGGCCTTCATTTTTCATCTGATCTTTACCAGGTTCTTAAGTTATGGCCCTTGATTTAGTTAAAAAGCTGTTTTTTGCCCGAAACTTTCAAAAAAACGTAAATGGCAGTCACTCGCTTCATTGATGTTATAAGAGCCAACATAGCCAGTAGAGCGTCCACAGGCCCTCTTGGGCCTCTTGTTTTTAATTATAATATTTTTTTTTTCATTTTTTTTATTTTTTTTTGAAATTATTCATTTTTTTTCATTTTTTTTTTTTTTTAGCTCTATGTTGGACCAGTCGGACAAGTAACAGAGGAGTTATGGCTCTTGATTTAGTTAAAAATGCTATATTTTGCCTCGTTAATACGGTATGGCCTTCATTTTTCATCTGATCTTTACCAAACATTACTAGGTTCTTTAGTTATGGCCCTTGATTTAGTTAAAAAGCTGTTTTTGCCCGAAACTTTTAAAAAAACATTAATGGCAGTCACTCGCTTCATTGATGTTATAAGAGCCGTGTTAGCAAGTAGAGCGTCCACAGGCCCTCTTGGGCCTCTTGTTTTTTTTATTTTTTTATTTTTTTTATTTTTTAGCTCTATGTTGGATCAGTCGGAACAGTTACAGAGGAGTTACGGCTCTTGATTTAGTTAAAAATGCTATATTTTGCCTCATTAATACGGTAGGGCCTTCATTTTGCATGTGATCTTTACCAAACTTTACCAGATTCTTTAGTTATGGCGCTTGATTTAGTTAAAAAGCTGTTTTTTGCCCGAAACTTTCAAAAAAACGTAAATGGCAGTCAATCGCTTCATTGATGTTATAAGAGCTGTGTTAGCCAGTAGAGCGTTCACAGGCCCTCTTGGGCCTCTTGTTTTTTAGCTCGACTATTCGAAGAATGAGAGAGCTTATGTAATCACCCCGGGGTCGGCGTCCCACATCAAGGTTTGCGTGTAATCTGTGTTTACAAGTCTATATCTCTTACATTTCTTATCCTAGCACAACCAAATTTGGCCATGGACTTCCTTATAGCATTATCTTAAGGGCTGCATAAGCAATTTTTGTTCCTGTAACCCATGGGCTCCCGTGGAACCCAAATTATGATAGCCCATAAAATGTGTCCCATTTCACATCAAATTTTGCGTGTAAGCTGGGTTTACAGGTCTATATCTCTTGCATTTCTTGTCCTAGCTGAACTAAATTGTTGTTTTGGTCATTTCTCACACATAGCTTCTTACACATAGCTTCTTACACATATATGTTGCTCCCTCTCCTCCCCCACTCACCACACACACACACACTCGAAACTCTCTTTTTCTTTTCTTTTTTAGCTCTACTAGCCAAAGGCCAGCAGAGATTATGGGATGCCGAGTTGTCCGTCATCCGTCGTCGGCGTTAACTTTTGTCTCATTAAGACGATAGGGCCGTCCGTTTTCATCCGATCTTTACCATACTTTAACAGGTTGTTAATATCAATGAAAGCTCGGATGAGTTCGAAAACCAGCAAGATTGGACAAGTAACAGCGGAGTTAATGGCCCTTGATTTAGTTAAAAATGCTATACTGCTGTATTTTGCCTCGTTAAGACGATAGGGCCTTCATTTTTCATCCTATCTTTACCAAACCCTACCACATTGTTAATATCAATAAAGCTTGGACAAGTTCGAAAACCAGCCGGATCGGACCAGTAACAGCGGAGCTATGGTCCTTGATTTAGTTAAAAATGCTATATTGCTATATTTTGCCTCGTTAAGACGATAGGGCCTTCGTTTTTCATCCTATCTTTACCAAACTTTACGGCCCTTGTTTTTTCTGAAAAATGCCATTTTCTGCCTTATGAACACTCTAGCACATTCATTTATTATTTGATCTTTACCAAACTTGCACAGATTGTTAATATCAATGAAAGCTCAAACAAGTTCGAAAACCAGCTGAATTGGATCAGTAACACCAGAATTATGGCCCTTGTTTTTTCTGAAAAATGCTATTTTCTGCCTTGTGAACTCTCTAGGGCCTTCAATATTAATCGGACCTTTACTTAACTTTGCCAGTGTCTTTATATCGATGAAAGCTCGGACAAGTTCGAAAACAGGCAAGATCAAAATAATTTCACCGGAGTTATGGCCCTTGTTTTGCTGAAAAATGCCATATTAGGCCTTGTGAACACTCTAGCACCTTCATTTATTATTTGATCTTTACCAAACTTGCACAGATTGTTAATATCAATGAAAGCTTGGACAAGTTCAAAAACCAGCTAGATCGGACCATTAACAGCGGTTTAGTTAAAAATGCTATATTTTTCCTCATTAAGATGATAGGACCTACATCTTTCATCTGATCTTTACAAAACTTTACCTGATTGTTTATATCAATAACAGCTCAGACATTTTCGAAAACCAGCCAGATTGGAACAGTAACAGATGAGTTATGGCCCTTGATTTAGTTAAATGCTATATTTTGCCTCGTTAAGATGATAGGGCCTTCATTTTTCATGCGATCTTTATGAAACTTTACTATATTGTTAATATCATTGAAAGCTCGGTCAAGTCCGAAAACCAGCCAGATCGGACCAGTAACAGTGGAGTTATGGCCCTTGATTTAGTTAAAAATCCTATATTTTTCCTCGTTAAGACGATAGGGCCTTCATCTTTCATCCGATCTTTAAGAAACTTTACCAGATTGTTAATATCAATGAAAGCTTGGACAAGTTCGAAAACCATCCAGATTGGACCATTTACATCGGAGTCATTGCCCTTGATTACGGATCCGCCGAGTCTAATTTTCCTGTTTTGGAAAAAAAAAAAAATTGTACTTTTCAATAGTTATTTTTTTATATATATTTTTTTTTTTTTTTTTTTCCACTCGTGTCAAGGACATGCTCGGTTATCTAAACTATGCTATTAAACATGGATTGCGATAGGGATCTACGAAAAGTGATGTTTGATTTTTGATTCCCTCCCCCTTTTTGACTTAAAACGTCAACATTTTGCTTGTAATTTTTTCTCTCAATTTCCCCTGAGTAATTTTATTTTTATTTTTATTTCGACCTCCTGACGTAATTTTTTCAGAAAAAATCCGTAAACCAAGTTATTAAAAAAAAAAGGCCTTAAGACGAAAGGGCCTTCATTTGGCCAGATTTCATTGAAACTTTGCAGGGATGATCAGTACCAAGCCTAGTTGTACATAGTGTTCCAGTTGAATGATTTTGGCGGAGTTATAGCCCTTTAAAGGTTAATACACAAACTTTGTTCGGACTAGTTCTCCTGAACCCCTGGCCGGATTTAAACGAAGCTTTTTAGGGATGATCAATTCCATGTCTAGTTGTGCAAATCATTGCCGTATTCCGGTTGAATGATTTTTTTGGCAGAATTATGGCCCTTTATAGGTTTTAATACACAAACTTTGTCTGATCTACTTCTCCTGAACCCCTCACCAGATTTCAGTGAAACTTTGCAGAAGTGATCAGAACCAAGCCTAGTTGTGCATGTCATCGTCACGTTCCGGTTTACAGATATTTGGCAGAGTTATGGCCCTTTAAAGGATTTTGATACCACAGTTTTTTCCGGGCTAGTTCTCCTGAACCCCTGGCTGGATATAGACGAAACTTGACAAGGATGATCAGTATCAAGCCTAGTTGTGCATATCATCGCCATATTTCGGTTGAATGATTTTTGGCAGAGTTGTGACCCTTTAAATGTTTTAATACACAAACTTTGTCCAGATTAGTCTCTTCTGAACTCTTTGCCATATTTCAGCGAATCCCATGGCGAGGATGATCAGTACTAAGCCTAATTGCACCTGTCATTGCCATGTTCTGGTTGAATGATTTTTGAAAGACTTATGACCCCTTATACATAAACTTTATCTTGAGCCAGTAGAGAGGCCTGTTTTTATACATTTTTCTGTGTTGATTTAGTCAGTTCTTACACATATATGTTGCTCCCTCTCCTCACCCCCGTCAGACCCCTCACCTCCTCTGCGCATGTCCCTGACCCACGCCCCCCTACCCCCCAACCCCGCTTCAGACTTTTTTCTTTTTTTCCCCCCATATTTCTGTGTTGTTTTGGTCAATTCTTACACAGCTTCTTACACATATATATATGTATTGCCCCTTCCCCATCCCACCGCCTCTCCCCACACCCACTCAAAACTCTTTTTTTTTTTTTACATATTTCTGTGTTGCTTTAGTCAATTCTTACACAGCCTCTACTATATATTTATTGACCCCTCCCCCCCCCCCCCCCGCCTATCCCCCTCCCTCTCTCTCCCCCCTCCCCCTTTCTAAAAACTCTTCTTTCTTTTTTTTTTTACATATTTCTGTGTTGCTTTTCTCAGTTCTTACACATATATTGTAAAAAAAATGGGATGTTTTTTATTTTATTTTTATTTTTTTACATATTTCGGTGTTGTTTTGGTCAATTCTTACACATAGCTTCTTACACATATATGTTGCCTCCCCCCCCCCCCCCCCCCCCCCCCCCCCCCACCCCACCACCACCACCACCACCAATTTCTCAATTTTTGTAATTTTTTTTACATATTTCTGTGTTAGTTTAGTCAATTTTTACATAGCCTCTTAAACATATTGTTGCCCCCTCCCCATTCTCCATGATGTGTATACTTCAGCTTCTCTGCATGAACTCCTTCTTGGTATAGTCGAGCTGCGCTGTTCTCCGACAGCTCTTGTATACATTTACATCTGGGTTACGATTATCTTTGCAAAACAACAGCTACATAAATGGCTTTATGGTTCAACAAAAATGTATACAACCATTGAGCATTGCATGTTGAGAGATTTTCAAAATTTTGGCCCTCTTATTTTCATGTTGGTACACATGATGCAATACCTATGAAAGTTTACCTGTTGTTTTTTTTCAATCAATCAAATGCCAAATATTTTCAAATTATGTGTTGACCTATAAATCCTTTATAGATCACCTGTAGCAGTTTATTGAATCATTTTAGAATTATTTTATATTTAAAATTTTATGACTCTTGGTTTCAAGAAACTCATTACTCATTGAGAGATACAAACAGTCTTAATCTGTTTCTCACAGCAATTTAAACAATCAGTTCTTTGCATCATGATAGCATGACGTGATGTCATAATACCAGGGTGTGATGTCATGATACCAGAAAGTGATGTCATGATAGAAAAAAACAAATGAAGATATGAATGAAGCATTCTGATTAGTTCAGTGATAAAAATTGGACCAATAAAACCAGTTAATTTAACGAAGTGGAGAAACTCATTCCATTCTCAGAACTCATTGAGTTTTTTCTTGACATTGAGTAAGTAATGAGGTTCCTAAAATCCAGAATCACAAAATTCTAATAATAAAATTAATTCTAAAATGATTTAATAGACTGTTTTGTTAGAATTTTAAAGAATTAAGTTCTGCAGTCGCTTATTTCCTTGAAATTCTAATAAAATATTATAACCCATACTTGTATGATTTATATGAATAATGGTGTAAATTCAGTTGTCACATTGATTGTGTTTTAGTAAACAAATACTTCTTTTACGAAAATATTTTATTATTCAATTTTCACAAATGTACAAAAATACACATATTTACAAATAACAGTCACATTTTCTCAATACACGTTTTATTTTACACTTGTGTCTCTCGAAAAAACAAGATTATATTAGATATGAATAAGAGATATGATGTTACAATGGTAATGAAAGGACAGGATAGATACCTTATTTCCTCTAATGGTAGCACCCGGCCGCTATGCAAAACGCAAGGGGAGCACTAGAGTTAAAATATCGAACATTATTGAATTTTGATTTTTTTTCTTTGATTTGATTTTTTTCTTTGATATGTGGAGATCAAAAATGTATTGTAATTTCAAAGAATGTTTTGTTAAGGTGGGCCGAGCGTGTGGTGGTGGGTTGTGTGGGGGCGGGGTGGATGGGGCGTGTGCATTACTAGTACGGGAAATACAGTAAAAAGAAATGGATTTCTACAAAAAAATAGCAAAGATAAACATACACCTCAACATTCAATTTTACAAACGTCACTTCTGAGCTGCAAAATTTCCTGACTTACTGAAATGTCCCCATTTATAAAACTTTCCTCATTTATCATCATATTTTGTCCTTAGATATTGCTATTATTTTTTCTATGTTTTCAATTTGTTAATATATGTTTAAAAGTTTGCTACATTGTGCTGTGAATTGTCTTGGACTTTTTATTTATTTTTAGAAATGAAATACTTCCCGATCATTAATATACAATTTAAAATGCAAGAGTTAGACTCTGTAGGCAAATAATCCTTTATGTGATCGTTTGCAAAATTTGAACTGCGAAGATAGAATTATGATTGATGACTGTTTATCAAGCATTGAAATTAACATCTCAATCTATTTAACCGGTATCATTTTGACTTTAAACCTTCTAAATGCATATATTCATTAAATAAATTCATTGCATCGTCTTAATATACCACAAGTTTAAATGTTTTATTGGTGCAGTATAATCAACAAATAATATGCAAGAATCAGTTGATTTATACTATTCTAATAATTAATGTTAACGATTGAACAAATGCAAGTTATGTAGAAAAACTAATGGGACACCGTGAGTTTTTAAAAATCAAGATTGCCATGTGTCCCTTTAAGACCGTGGTTTTTAGCTCTACTGATCAGAGATCAGCAGAGCTTATGCCGTGGTGCGTCGTCCGTCTGTCTGTCCGTAAACTTTTTTTTGTAGCGACTTCTCCTCTGAAACTACTGAATGGATTTTCATGAAACTTTACAGAAATGTTGCCCATGAAGTCTAGTTGATCCTAGCAAAAATTCATGTTGATGTGAAATCCAAGATGGCCACCAGATCTAAAAATAGGTTTTTAAAAAACAAGTTTGTAGCGACTTCTTCATGAAAACTATAAGTGATATTGATATGGGACTTTTTCTAAAATGATCAGCATGACATGATGTTGGTCCTTGTCGAAAATCGTTTTGATTCAACGTTAAACATGGCTTCCAGCGGCCATCTTTGTTTACATAGAGTTATATAATGAAAACTTGTAGCAACTACAACTCTGAAACTACTTGACGGATTTTCATGAAACTTCACAGGAATGTTGCTCTTGATGTCTAATTGATCCTAGCAAAATTTCAGGTCGGCCGGAAATTCAAGATGGCCGCCACGGCTAAAAATAATTTTCAAAATACAAGTTTGTAGCGACTATTTCTTGAAAACTATAAGTGATATTGATATGGGACTTTTTCTAAAATGATCAGCATGACATGATGTTGGTCCTTGTCAAAAATCGTTTTGATTCAAAGTTAAACATGGCTGCCAGAGGCCATCTTTGTTTACATAGTTATATAGTAAAAACTTGTAGCGACTACTCCTTTGAAACTACTTGACAGATTTTCATGAAACTTTACAGGAATATTGCTCTTAATGTCTAATTGATCCTAGCAAAATTTCAGATCGGCCAGAAATTCAAGATGGCCGCCACAGCTAAAAATGGATTTTTAAAAAAAAGAAGTTTGTAGCGACTACGTCTTGAAATCTATAAGTGATATTGATATGGGACTTTTTGTAAAATGATCAGCATGACATGATGGTTATAAGAGTCAAATATTATTTTGATTCGACGTTAAACATGGCTGCCAGTGGCCATGTTTGTTTACATAGAGTTATATAATGAAAACTTGTAGCGACTACTCCTCTGTAACTAATTGACGGATTTTCATGAAACTTCACAGGAATGTTGCTCTTGATGTCTAATTGATCCTAGCAACATTTCAGGTCGCCCGGAAATTCAAGATGGCTGCCATGGCTAAAAATAGATTTTCAAAATACAAGTTTGTAGCGACTACTACTTGAAAACTATAAGTGATATTGATATTGGACTTTTTGTAAAATGATCAGCATGACATGATGTTGGTCCTTGTCAAAAATTGTTTTGATTCAACGTTCCATCTTTGTTTACATAGAGTTATATAGTAAAAATTTGTAGCGACTAATCCTTTGAAACTACTAGGCAGATTTTCATGAAACTTTACAGGAATGTTGCTCTTAATGTTTAATTGATCCTAGCAAAATTTCAGATCGGCCAGAAATTCAAGATGTCCGCCACAGCTAAAATAAGATTTTTTAAAAAAGAAGTTTGTAGCGACTACGTCTTGAAAACTATAAGTGATATTGATATGGGACTTTTTGTAAAATGATCAGCATGACATGATGGTTATCAGAGTCAAACATTATTTTGATTCGACGTTAAACATGGCTGTCAGCGGCCATCTTTGTTTACATAGAGTTATATAATGAAAACTTGTAGCGACTATTCCTGTGAAACTACTTGACGGATTTTCATGAAACTTCACAGGAATGTTGCTCTTGATGTCTAATTGATCCTAGCAAAATTTCAGGTCGGCCGGAAATTCAAGATGGCCGCCACGGCTAAAAACAATTTTTCAAAAAACAAGTCTGTAGCGACTACTTCCTGAAATCAAAATCAATCAGTAGAGCTTCAAGGTCATTGACCTCTTGTTAAAGAATAAGTTTGTAGCAACTACTTCTTGAAAACTATAAGAGATATTGATATGGGACTTTTTCTAAAATGATCAGCATGACATGATGTTGGTCCTTGTCGAAAATCGTTTTGATTCGACGTTAAACATGGCTGCCAGCGGCCATCTTTGTTTACATAGAGTTATATAATGAAAACTTGTAGCGACTACTCCTCTGAAACTACTTGACGGATTTTCATGAAACTTCACAGGAATGTTGCTCTTGATGTCTAATTGATCCTAGCAAAATTTCAGGTCGGCCGGAAATTCAAAATGGCCACCACGGCTAAAAATAGATTTTTAAAAAATAAGTTTGTAGCGATACTTCTTGAAAACTATAAGAGATATTGATATGGGACTTTTTCTTAAATTATCAGCATGACATGATGGTTATCTGAGTCGAACATTATTTTGATTCGACGTTAAACATGGCTGCCAGTGGCCATCTTTGTTTACATAGAGTTATATAATGATAACTTGTAGCGACTACTCCTCTGAAAATACTTGACGGATTTTCATGCAACTTCACACGAATGTTGCTCTTGATCGGCCGGAAATTCAAGATGGCCGCCATGGCTAAAAATAGATTTTCAAAATACAAGTTTGTAGCGACTACTTCTTGAAAACTATAAGTGATATTGATATGGGACTTTTTCTAAAATGATCAGCATGACATGATGGTTATTCAAGTCGAACATTATTTTGATTCGACGTTAAACATGGCTGCCAGTGGCCATGTTTGTTTACATAGAGTTATATAATGAAAACTTGTAGCGACTAATTCAAGATGGCCACCATGGCTAAAAATAGATTTTCAAAAAACCAGTTTGTAGCGACTACTTCCTGAAATCAAAATCAATCAGTAGAGCTTCAAGGTCATTGACCACTTGTTTGTCTCCCAGGAGTAAAAAATGGCCCCATCCCGGCCATTCAAAGTTTGTATATAGAGATTTTACTTGCCTAACATAGATCACTGGAACAATATTACTCAAATGTTATATGAATGGTTCTGTAATGAGAAGTACCAGTACCTTACAGAAGAAAAAAACTAGGTCAATCACACCAAGCCAAAACCTTAAAAAATCTTCCGAAGAGCTGCATGCTCATTTTTTGGGGGAACATATAGTCGCTGTCTGTCTATCTGTACTTCCGGATTCTCCAGAGCGTAACTTGAAAACTTCTAATGGGATTTAAATGAACCTTCACAAAATAATAGATGGCAATGAGAGAAATTATAAAAGCAGAGCACAAGAACCAAAAATATCTTCATTCAAATTAAGAGTTATTGCCCTTTGTATTTTGATACTTATAATTCTTGTCCAGAGCATTACCTGAAAACTGCTGATATGCGGAGCACAATAAAAGTAACTCTAAGTTTAGGTTGAGTACAGACAGATTTATCCTTCTTTGTACATAATATTTTAATATAACATGTTTATCAGACATGCCATCTTGTCCAGAATGTAATGGGTTGTCATTCCTCTTTTAATTGGTTGACAACAGTATGTTATTGTTTTTGTCCTTTGCTAATCACTCGTATCATATTAACACACAGACCTTCACAACTTTATTATTGTTTCTCGTTATGCAATTTTTGTTTTTGTCTCCCCGGGGTTAAAAATGGCCCCGCTGAAAGGTCCAAAGATTTAACCTGATTAACATAGAAGGAGTTAATAGCACTTTCTGTGAAAACGCTGTTCCAGTTTTGCTGAAACTTTATATGGATTCTGTAATGAGTAGTGCCTTATAGAATTCTTACAGATTTTGGCCACTGTTACTAAAAATACCATAGATTTTTAGCCGTTTTTTTGGGGGGTGGGGGGAATCGGTTTATAGATTAGCGTAAACCGGGCAGGCGGACACATTTTTTTTCTCTATTTCTCCGCATTACCATGTCCGATCTTCATCAAACTTAACAGCACCTTACTTCCATTAACCACTGACCATACCCTGAAAACTAGGTCACCGTGACCTACTTTATCCACAATATACCTTTTTAGCTCGACTATTAAAAGAATAAGAGACTTTATGTAATCACCCCGGCATCGGCGTCCCACATCAAGGTTTGCGTGTAAGCTGTATTTACAAGAGTATATCTCTTATATTTCTTATCCTAGCACAACCAAATTTTGCCATGGGCTACCTTATAGCATTATCTTAAGGGCTGCATAAGCAGTTTTGGTTCCAGTAACCCATGGGCTCCTATGGAACCCAAATTCTGATAGCCCTTAAAATGTGTCTGTTTCACATCAAATTGTGCGTGTAAGCTGTGTTTACAAGTCTAAATCTCTTACATTTCTTACCCTAGCACAACCAAATTTGGCCATTAGCTTCCTTATAGCATTATCTTAAGGGCTGCTTAAGTAATTTTGGTTCCTGTAACCCCTGGGCTCCTTTGGAACCCAAATTCTGATAGCCCTTAAAATGTGTCTGTTTCACATCAAATTGTGCGTGTAAGCTGTGTTTACAAGTCTATATCTCTTACATTTCTTGTCCCAGCTGAACTAAATTTGGGAATTGGTTTCCTTATAGTATGTTGTAAAGGGTTGGGTAAGTAATTCTGTCTTCTGCAAATTCTGGGCTCGCATGGAAACCAAATTGTGATGGCCCATAAAATGTGCAATAAAGGCAGATCTAGGTTTTCATGTAAGCATGTATATTATATCTATACATTTGGTTTGGGATTTTGTCACAGGATGACCTTAGTGGTTGGGCTAACTCAGGAAAGAATCAATGACGGTGAATGCATTTACATAAGTTTAATGCAACTTTTAAAATATGTTTAATATATATACAATTATCTAAAAAAAACAAGCGAATACACAAATGAACTATGAAAAGAATGTTCTCCTGAACGTTTAAGACATTCTTAGTATTGTTATAAATACTGAATGTCTAAGACACTTAAGTGTTGTTAAAGCTATAACAATGTTGATCTAGCGCGATAACTGTGATGCGCGAGAGCTCATGAAGATGATGATGCGCGAATTCAATGGATGATTGTCATCAAATGCCTTCTGTAAGGGTTGATGACGCGATGCAATGATAGTTAACCTCCACTGAGATTGTGAGTAATATTCCTCCAGTGAGGATTGGTAACGGGCCCACCTTGTGTCCCGGGGGTTGTCGTTAGTAAAACCTGACTGCGCAGGTACGGGGACCGTCTCCACCGCTTGTAAACGTTATTCGTGAAAGCTTACCTCCACTCCTGGATATCCAAACCTAGATGGCTTACTCCAACCCTGGATGGCTTATATCCTTGATGGCTTAGGCTGTAATTATACATACGTTTTAGATGTCGGTTGACAAACATACCAATCTTGCATAATTATCATTACCCAAACAAATCATTATTCAATCAATATATGTACGAATGATGAGTAGCAATGTATACATATTCTACAACGCCATGTATACGCTATGTACGTCACTGTTAATCAATGCCCCTAATACATGTAATATAAACATGATCAAATAACTTATATATTACACTCA
>JAWPHD010003636.1:0-210845 GCA_037043455.1 Cyrtodaria siliqua | reverse complement strand
TGTAATACAGAGCAAAGTAAGCGGACTTTCCATGACATGGTTTTTGAGTGAATCTTATATATTTAAATCTTAAAAGTCCGCCACCTCCCCACTTCACTTTCTGAAATGTTTAAATGTAAGAGACCGTCTCAAAACAAAACATTTTAAAATTCGTTCAACATTCACCAAAAAACAAAGAAATGAAAAAAAAGTACTGAACATTCAATTATCTTTGCGCCATTAATGTGCACAGTATTTCTTTTTTTATACGAATCGAGAGTATTCATGATGGTTTTCGCGGCATTGTAAAACCATGCACGGTATGTTTGTGTTCCGTGGAAAAAATAACGTAGTCACACAATTTTACTTTCTAGAACACAAATATGAAACCGTGTAAACCTGCTTCACATCAAACTCCCCGCAGTGGTTACTTCCCTTTTCTGTTACAGTAATCACTGCCACCACACACATTTATAGCTGAAATCTAGCTAAGTTTAATTTTTTGGTTACATATTTTTAGGCCAGTATTTCAACTTGCTTTGTTCTCATAATATAGGAAAATAGTGTGAAAAACGGTATCTGGGTACAAAATTAATTTATTTATATGAAAAAAATCAATTTTAGCGAAGATGCACACCGGTTACTAAGTTACAGTACTTGTAAACAAACAAACACGTATTCCGTTGAGAACATTACGGAAGCTGTGCGTAAATTTAATAGAGATTACACCCAAGCCAAAACCAGGTTGAATGTTGGTTACGGCAAGAGTTTTCTGTATCAAGAATTACCTAGTGTATCACCATTTTTTGTAATCACATGGCCTCAGCTATCGTCACGTGATTTGTGTGGTGGCAGGGATTAGTGGCTACAATATCCCTGCGCGGAGTTTGGCTTCACATATCAATGAATGAATGAATGAATGGTGTTTTACGGCACGTCGACACATAAATAGGTCATATTGTGCGCAAAAACTGATGAAATATGAATAAATGAAGGATTAATTAAAAATTAATGTAAATATATCAGGATAAAACTATTAAAAAATAAGGGATGATATGGTAGTAATATAAACTATATATGTAAATCAACGAATGCCCGAAAACGGGTATATAAAAAAGTAATTATATACAAGAACATATTATACTGATTTATAAAGTCTGATTTCCTTAAGGAAATCTAAAACTAGACTAAAATCTATAGTATTAAATAACTCGGTCATAGTATTAACATTGTAGTACCTTTGACGCATAGGATCAAAGTCTACACATTCCAGCAATATTGTGGTGCCCCTTGATATATAGAGGATCTGACATGAGTTGTCATTTCATACAAAATTTTATTAAACGAGTTCAGGAATTTGTTATTAAGCGAGCCTGCTCGCTTAATAACAAATTCCTGGACGAGTTTAATAAAATGTTGTATGAAATGACAACGAGTGTCAGATCCTTTTTATCACATGGCACAAAAACGACAGGAAACTACACATTATTGCTTGTGGTGAATCTACATACGGCGGACTGTTATCTTCACAACATCGCAGATTCAGTGCTATATCCACTGACTCCACGGACTAAACGAGTGTTCCGGGACATTGACTAGCCGAACGTACTGACACTGCACTTCAACGACCGTCTGATTCGGTCGCCTTGTATTACACATGGTTAATATAAGGAAGTACGTAATGGGTATATTATACGGAATACAAGCAGTTCCATGTGATAAATATATATATTACGTTTTAGCATATTAAAGTTAATCACTGGACATTTTTTTATGGTAACAGTAGTATTAGTTTCTAGAATGTCACATTTAATTTGTTAATTCAGGGGCGTACCTGGAGCATTTTGAAATGAGAAGCGTAGCTGCGAACCGAGCAGCGACGATGCGAGTGTGGGATAGGTGTGGGAGAGGGTTTGAAAAATTTTGAAAATTAGGAGGCGAATGATGCGTTCTGAAGCATATTTGGAACTTCTATTTTTTCACTTTTGCTGACGAATTGTACGCATTGCGTATGCCTGCATACGCGCCTGGTTATGCATTGATCGCAATATGCATTTATTTTAGTATACAGTATGGTATGTATTTTCCGTGTCAGAGGAAATAAAATGAATAACTTTACTATATATTAATAACGGACAGTTCATTTTGTGTTATTTTTCAGGATAGGGATGTTTCAGGAGATATCACGGTAATAACAACGGTAGGTCTAATCAATACATTTCAAAATATTATTATTATTATGTATATTTAAAATGTGTAACATACCAAATTCCTAAATATAAACTAACCATATACTGAACAAAAATCCTTATTACTCACTTTGTATCTTAACTAATTTTCTTAGGTTAAATATATTTTAAAATAGTTGTTTGATAAGTATTTTGTATCGACCAATAGTTTGTAAACTGTCATTTTTTTAAATTTTTTACATCATTAGAGAATTACTATTTTTTATATGAAAACATACGAAATATTGCAGTCTCGGTTTGATTGAGACTGTTCATGAGCGGTAGTGAAATATGCTATCTACCGCTCACGCCCTCTAGACCCGGGTTGAGCAGAACTCAATATTCATAAAAAATCAACAGTACAGAATTTTAACCACCCCGAAGATGGCAAGCATATGGCGGTGGATATAGCAATATGTGTGTCTTTATTTCATCCCCGTTTAAAGATATAAACTTCTTAAGATTTGTAGGAAATAATGTAAAAAAGACACATAAAAGATTCACTCAATAATTTTCAGATGTTCCGTTTATAATAAAATGAAACATGGATAATCCTAAATTACCTCCCTTTCAACTGAATATCGTTGAAATTCAAATCGCAGTAATTAAAGGGAATGTAGCGACAAAACCAGACGAGCTCTGTTGTTGAGAGTTCTGAAAAACTTAACAAAGGGTGAACTAATTATCCAAATCGGATGATAAACAAAAATATATGACCATTTGAAGGTTGTTCTAAAACGGATAGGGGAGCCGCCATTTTTATAACTATATGTGGAATGACAAATATCATTTAAAGCAAAGAAAATCACGGCAAATCAATGCAATAATTATTTTATTATATAAAACATTATTGACATTAAGTATTCATATTTTTCATACAAAGGCTGTCATTTTTCTCTATAAATCAGTGATTTTTCATATTTATAAATATTCCATTTAGAACTGTGATGTCATAGCTCTAAAATGGCGGCTTCCATATCCGTTTCAATAGACGCTTCAAATGATCATATCTTCTGTCTTGATCATCCGATTTTGTTAATTATTCCATCCTCATTCAAGTTTTTCTAAACTCAATATTAAAGATGGTTTATCTGTGTCGCTACATACCCTTTAAGCGTTAAAAATGCAAACGCATTTGTAGTGGAAAGGCTAGTAAACGGTGTCAACATAAGTTTAGTTTGCATGTTTTAGAATCAGGAACATCGAAAGCTGTACTAATTCAAAGTAATTAACAAAATCCTTAAAGTACCCAGTTGTATAACTATTAAAAAAAGAATTCTAAGAAAATACATCAACTTGAAAGCTTTAAAATGTGCAAGCAGACGATTTAAACTCGTTATTTTGCAGTCAGCCGTGTCTCCAGTCAAACGTGAAATACACAAAACAATGAGAATATTATTGACATAGTCTTAGGAATTTTGACTTATATTATACATACGTACATGACAAAGTAAAAAAAAGTACCGAGACGACATGCGTAAGGTATTTATACATGAAATACCGAGCCGACTATAACGCAAATACTGATACGCAATTGGTAGTCAGAACATATACCTAAAATGCAAGAGCAAATGTTGTACAGACACTATAAACACAATCACAAATTCAATAAGTATACGTTCTTCTTTTTCAGGAAACCCCACGCAATGGGTATCAAATGCCAAATCACAGATCCGGACGATTGTCGGCACTTGTACTGAAAACGTCGGTACATGTCCCGCAGAACGATGTCGAATTGATCAGTCGCTACCTTGGTATTGTCCCCGTGACGGTTACGTGTGTTCGATCACCAAGACAAAGGACGTAAACTGCGGCGCCTTCGGAAATTTCAGCGTGGATGTTGTTGATAAATGTGGTTGTTGTAAAGACGAGGGAATCGTAGTTAACGGTATTGTCGTTGATTCCGCTAATGTTGATCTTCTGCCACAAATGAAAGTGCAAATAACTCGTAACTTACCTCAGACGACAGATGCAAATGGACGGTTTTCCACTACAGTAAATTCTCAGACTGCTAGATATGCGCTTACGATAACTGACCCTAATAGGGAATTTATCGAAACCGTTAAAGTTGTTGAGATTCCAACAGGATTCAGAGGTCCAATTAACGTTGAGATTGGGATGGTGCGGAGAGCGGAGGCAGTTGAAATAAATTCTACTATAGAATCTACTCTCCCCATTTCGGAAAACGCGAACATTCTCTTACGTGCCAATTATTTCTTCAATGTTGACAGAACTCGTTATTCTGGTACCGTATTGGCGAGCTTGACGTTCATCAATGCAGCAGATGTAAGCGTCGACTCACAGATTCCTGGACAGTTCCGTACGGTCAGCAGAAACGGAAGAGTCGACAATCTGATAACGGACGGTTTGTTTAGTTTGACACTGTCAGATAGTGACGGCAAACTTTTACGAAATACTCCAGTTGTTGTCCGTGTTAGGGATGATATGAGACTCTGGAGTCTATCCAACTCCGGTGACTGGGACTTGCTGCCCGTTAGATCACGTAGTCCTCCTGGAAGAGGTAAACGTCAGGCAAGTGTCACCAGCGAGTTTCTTGCTCGGGTAAACACTGGAAAATGGATCAACATAGATAAGATCCCTGGCGCACCCCGATGCTATTTCAAAGCTAGAATATTCAATGAAGTGGATGATACAGAAATCTTAACGAGTGATTCGGCAACCTTCAGACCAGTTGTTTTAGGATACACATCTCTCAATCAAACACTCCGACTGTCCTTGGGTTTAACCAAATCTCCAAGTTCAACATGCCATGAAGTCAGATGTCCAGACCCGTCTTCCCTTCTCCGCGGTTTTATCAACATGACCTCGTATGAATCGGTAATCATAGGAGGCGTATCTGTACCAGTAGTTACAACTCTCAAACCAAAACTCTACAGCGATTATTCTGATGAGATTCAAGATGCTCTTCTCGCGGTGCTGTACAGTGCTCCTGTAAATGGCGCCTACGATGCGTATGTTAATTTCATATCCAACGCAACCGGTCCATTCTATCCCACACATAACTGTATGCAAGAACTCAACTGCCGATGAACCAGCATTCCATTTCATGAAACCTCGACTCCCCAGTTATCAACCGTATCCGGACGATGTTCAGATATGCACCGCGCGGATTAATATTACGGACGGTTACAACTTCAACGAAGCGTTGATGAATCTGACCTCACCACCAACGATCACCGCTGTCAGCGCGTGGAGCCAGGGTACAAATGACTATTTCTACACTTCTGTAAGTTCACTGCAGCAGTCCGAAAATGTCAGCGATTACTTCTTCGCATGCCTGAAATACAGATGCAGCACGCTCAATGAATCCACAACGGTGTATATAGACATTGAGACGCCATTAATTGTTCTCAACAACACTTTTAACAGTGATGAAAACAGCACCAACACCACCGAAACAGTGACAGTGCCTGCTTTCTATTGTTATGGTTACTGTAAAGGCTCGTTTTGTCGGGATTCAGAGACCCGGTCGATTGTTGGTTCCTTTGTTGCCCCAGTGGCGGTTGCGGATGGGCCGGAGTACTTCCCGAATGAAATCAACAATTGTAATGATCGGTCTAAGACGGAGGCATTTGCTGCTAATCTAACGTGTTACAGTAACACAGATTACTACAGTAACACAGATTACTACGACGAATATTCCGGCCAACCATCGTAAATTCGTGAATTCGTGAATTCGTGAGTCTTAACCCTTAACCCGCTACATATATATATAATGGACTGTTCTTTCTTTGAATTAAGACCATTCAATTATGTGACAAAGGGGTGTTTTGGGGGAAATGATTGATCAGCAGTCGGACATTGTAAACCCTGATCAGCCTTATTCGTAGGCTGATCTGGGTTTACAATAGACGCACAGGCTATTATAGTCGTGCTTAGCGGGCTAAGGGTTAGTGGAACATTTTTTATACCAGACTTTATGTGTAATCTGATGTCGTCGCCTGTAGGTTTCATAATGGCAAACAATGTTCCGCGACAGTAAAGGAAGCATCCAACAGTATCGAAAGCAGGGATGCAATAACATAGAGATGCGTAACTTATTATTTCAGATAGGAAATACTAGTAATATCAGGCATGTACTTCTATGTGTAATTGTATAGAAATTATTAATATCTAAAACAGACGTTTTCAGATGGTCTGTAACCAAGCATGTCATCTACTCTATGATGTATGTCATCACATGATTGTTATAATACTAGATTATTTATTTGCATTTATTGCTAGTTTCAATTTGTGCAATAAACATGGTTCTTTAGACATATACCGTGTCTGTTGTTGTATTGTTTCACTGTTAAACGCAATTACTTTTTTCTTTAAAATAAATATTTGAAATAGCAGATAAATGTTAATGTCAATAAATACCGAAAAGGTGATCCCTTGGAAGCAAGAAACACAAACAAGAGAAACAAGTAGCAGACTCGGTTTTATTGAGTCTGTTCATGAGAGGTAATATAAGCTGCAACACATATCACGCATCCTAGTACTACTTTAAGCGACATTCTTCTTTAAAGCCACAAATAATCAACCACAGCTAAACAAAACCAATTAACAAAGCTGTAAGCAGAACGACCCAAAGTGTAAAAAGAAGTGTTGGGAATCGGTCGAAAATTCTTGATCGATCATTTGTTAAAAATGGCTCTATAGTTGGCATTTTCACCAATGTTCTTCTGTTTAGCTCTGCTGGCTAACGGCTAGCATGGTTTATGTGATGAGGCTTTGCCCGTCAACGTCCGTCTGCGTCGTCCATAAGCAGCACTTTCTCTGAAACCGCTTTGTCAATTTTACACGGTTGTTTTAGATATGGAGAAGACTATCAATAAGAATCAAGAGGTCAATTACCTTGAAGCTCTACTGATAGGTTTTGATAGCTAGATCAGCATTCCTGTGAAGTTTCATGACAATCTGTCAAGTAGTTTCAGAGGAGTAGTCGCTACACATTTATTTTTTTTTAAATCTATTTTTAGCCATGGCGGCCATCTTGAATTTTCGGCCGATCTCAAACTTTGCTAGGATCAACTAGACATCAAGAGAAACATTTCGGTTAAGTTCCACAAAAATCCTTCAAGTAGTTTCAGAGGAGTAGTCGCTACAAGTTTTTACTATATAACTCTATGTAAACAAAGATGGCCACTGGCAGCCAAGTTTAATGTCGAATCAAAATGATTTTCGGCAAGGATCAACATCATGTCATGCCTATCATTTAAGAAAATGTCCCATATCAATATCATTTATAGTTTTCAAGAAGTAGTCGCTACAAACTTGTCGGACAGACAGACGGACGACGGACGCTGCACCACGGCAAACTGATCTTGAAAAACGTGGTCAATCGAACATTCAAGATGACCGCTGTTACTAAAGATAGTCAAAACCTTAAACAAACAATCTTCTTCTCCAGAACCACAATACAGATTTTGAATTCTTTTTGTAGAAATGAACAATTCGTACGAATAATCTATCAAGTTTGAACAAATGAAGTCCTCGGGGTCAAAAATGGACGCGCCCTGGGGATCCAAAGTTTGTATATAGAAATTGTTTATGTTTTACATAGCTTTTATAGGGACACGTTTGAACAATCTTCTCTGAAACGACAAGGCACCGAGCTCTCATACTGCCCTCTCATACTACCATGATCCAAGTTTTGTTCAACTTGTGACCGTGGAGTCAAATTTGGCCCCTTCGCCGTTGTCAAAATTTTACAATTTAAATATAAAAAGATCTTTAAAACAATCTTCTCTGAAACTACACTGACGAGATATGAAAACGCAACAAACAAATGTCTAAATATATTTTTCATTAAGAATGGCATAGCCTTCAAATTTTGAACACATACATAGCTCGATACACTTGATCCATTTTGACTGAATTTAATCAGCCCATTATACCGTAAAATCACAATAGCTAGGTCCGCTTCGTTTTCCTCGTGCGTCCCGTGCACATTTACCATGTGGTCAAATCGATTGAAATTTTATTTCAGTACATGTGTAACACACCTACAAATCATAATTTCAATAAATTGTTGGATAATTTTAAATTCGAGAGATGCCACGGTTCAATAACGCAGACCGAAATCGGATTTTGGGACTTTTGGAAATTGGAATTACGCAAACGGAAGTCGCTAGACGTTTTAACGTCAACCGTTCGACAATTTCGCGGTTGCTTCAGCGATACAATCTTACCGGTACCGTGTCGGACCGTCCTCGACCTGGGGCGATGCCAGTTACGACGCCACGTCAGGACGTTTACATTCGTCAATGTCATCTACGTAATCGTAAACTTACGGCGACATCAACTGCGAATATAGTCGTTGGGACAAGGGGTCGCCCTATCAATCGAAACACAGTGGCTAAACGATTGCGTGATTACGGAATAAGGTGCCGGCGGCCAGCTAAAGTTCCCGTACTTACCGTACATCATCGACGTCAACGACTGCAATGGGCACGTGCAAACATTAATAATGTGAACTGGAATATGGTTTTGTTTTCGGATGAATCTAGATTCAATTTATTCAATGCAGATGGCAGAGTACGCGTGTACCGTCGACGTAATGAACGTTTTGCAGATAATTGTATTGTGGAGCATGAACGTTACGGTGGTGGCAGCGGTATGGTCTGGGGCGCTATCAAGAGTGATTTTCAGTCACAGCTAGTCATTTGCAATGGCAATTTGAACGCACAAAGCTATATCAATCAGATTATCACGCCCGTGGTCCTGCCGATATTCCAGCAACGTAACGGACTTACGTTCATGCAAGATAACGCCTCACCGCATCGAGCCAGGCTGACAATGAACGTACTGAACAATAACAACATTCCTGTGTTGCCGTGGCCGGCTTTATCATCTGACTGTAACCCTATAGAGCATCTCTGGGATGAGTTAGGACGTCGGGTGCGTCAACGTCCTAACCCTCCAAGAAACGTCCAGGAGTTAACGAATGCACTGATTTATGAGTGGGGACGCATTCCATGTCGAGTTTATAGGAATCTTTGTCGTTCAATGCGTTCACGGCTTCAGGAAGTGATCAGGAGAAATGGTGGCCATACCCGGTACTGACCATTTAAACTGACTGATGTGGAATAAACAGTGATTACGTAATATCGGTTGGTGGAATCATCATTTTGTTTTTACACATGCATTGATGAAGAGTCACTGATTAATTTGATACCCCATTTATGAGTGTTATATAATTATTTTCTCTAATATACTCCTACAAACCCATTGTTGCGTTTTCATATCTCGTCAGTGTACTAGAGCTAGAAGTAAAATATGTTGCATGTTGTTTTAAACGGTGAAACCGGAGGCAAATTTGGTTCAATTCCAGGGGTCACATGTTTTACGTAGACTTATAAAGACGGGAAAAAAGAGTAAATATCTTCTATGAAACCACAAGCCATAGAGCTTTCATATATAATGCACGAAGCAGTAGCTTATAATTCTCTACCAATGTTGTGCAAATGGTGACTCTGGGTTCAAATCTGACCCCTAACCCGGCGTCACAGCTTTACATGCGTTATATAGGAAACGTTTTAGAAACTACACGAGCTAGAGGCCTCTAGTTTGCATGTGGTCCTTCAACACGTTTATTCAAATTGTGACCCTATGGTCAAATTTGGCCCTGCCATAGGTGTCACATGTTTTACACAGATTTGTATAGAAACATCTTAATTGAATTGAATTGGGGTTTTAAGGCGCACCAACACATGAAAGGTTATATGGTGCCTAACAGGAAGGAACATGCCAGGCTCATCCTCCATGTACATCGACATAAAATATGGAGAATGGGCCTAGAACCTTCTCACCTGAAGAACTGAAGAGATGCTGGAGCCACGTTTATTGCTTTTCTGCCACTACTGTAGTGATGCGAGCGAGATGGCATCTGAAACTCTGCCAACCCCTCCAACGGGATATGCAGTGGCCCTATTCTTTGCCCCGGAACCACACGAGGCAGAAACATTTTAATAGAAATCTCCTTCTCTGAAACCACTAGCATGACTTTCATATATAGAAATTTTCATAAGATTTTGGTCCTTTACAAAAGTAGATATACAATCGAACAGGAAAAGTAACATTCAAGGACGACAGTCAACCACAAACACAAAAACTGGATCGATGGATGTCATACAATCCCTGTGGATCAAATGATGACTCTGGGGTCAAAAATGGTCCCGCCTTTTGAGACATAGATTTACATAGAGTTATATAGAAAACTATTTTACAACTTTTCTTCTCTGAAGCTACATGAGCTGTAGGTCTAATATTTTGCATGTGCCATAAGCCAATGTTCAATCAAATGAATTAATTGAATCAACCGTATTAAAAAGTATGTAGGTTGTCCAAAAGTTAATGTCCGAGTAACCCCTTTCCTGTGTAACCTGTTAAATGTGTGAATTATCCTGTTCATTGAACTAATATTAATTCAACGATCATAATTAAATGTGTTATTTCTGATCATAATAAGCTCATACAGGCCCAGGCTGAGCATAATTAAATCTGTTGTTTCTGATCATAATAAGCTCATACAGGCCCAGGTTGAGCATAATTAAATGTGTTGTTTCTGATCATAATAAGCTCATACAGGCCCATGCTGAGCATACTTAAATATGTTGTTTCTGATCATAATAAACTCATACAGGCCCAGGCTGAGCATAATTAAATATGTTATTTTTCGTCATTATAAGCTAGGCCAGGTTGAGCATAATCAAATGTGTTGTTTCTCGTCATTATAAGCTCATATAGGTCCAGGTTGAGCATAATCTAATGTGTTATTTCTCATCAGTATTAATAATCTGATATAGGCCCAAGGTTGAGTCTAATCAGATGTGTTGTATCTCGTCATTAGAATCTCATATAGACCCAGCTTGAGTCTAATCAAATGTGTTGTTTCTCATCATTATAAGCTCATATAGGCCCATGTTGAGCATAATCGAATGTGTTGTTTCTCGTAATTATAAGCTCATATAGGCCCATGTTGAGCATAATCGAATGTGTTGTTTCTCGTAATTATAAGCTCATATAGGCCCAGGTTGAGCATAATCGAATGTGTTGTTTCTCGTCATTATAAGCTCGTACAGGTCCAGGTTGAGTCAGAGCATAATCAAATGTGTTGTTATTCGTCATTATAAGCTCGTACAGGTCCAGGTTGAGTCAGAGCATAATCGAATGTGTTGTTTCTCGTCATTATAAGCTCGTACAGGTCCAGGTTGAGTCAGAGCATAATCAAATGTGTTGTTATTCGTCATTATAAGCTCGTACAGGTCCAGGTTGAGTCAGAGCATAATCAAATGTGTTGTTTCTCGTCATTATAAGCTCGTACAGGTCCAGGTTGAGTCAGAGCATAATCAAATGTGTTGTTTTTCGTCATTATAAGCTCGTACAGGTCCAGGTTGAGTCAGAGCATAATCAAATGTGTTGTTATTCGTCATTATAAGCTCGTACAGGTCCAGGTTGAGTCAGAGCATAATCAAATGTGTTGTTATTCGTCATTATAAGCTCGTACATGTCCAGGTTGAGCCAGAGCATAATCAAATGTGTTGTTTCTCCTTTTTATAAGCTTATACAGGTCCAGGTTGTGCATAATCAAATGTGTCGTTTCTCGTCATTATAAGCTCATATAGGTCCAGGTTGAGTCAGAGCATAATCAAATGTGTTGTTTTTCGTCATTATAAGCTTATACAGGTCCAGGTTGAGTCAGAGCATAATCAAATGTGTTGTTATTCGTCATTATAAGCTCGTACAGGTCCAGGTTGAGTCAGAGCATAATCAAATGTGTTGTTTTTCGTCATTATAAGCTCGTACAGGTCCAGGTTGAGTCAGAGCATAATCAAATGTGTCGTTTCTCGTCATTATAAGCTCGTACAGGTCCAGGTTGAGTCAGAGCATAATCAAATGTGTTGTTTCTCGTTTTTATAATCTTATACAGGTCCAGGTTGAGCATAATCAAATGTGTCGTTTCTCGTCATTATAAGCTCATACAGGCCCAGGTTGAGCATAATCAGATGATCTGTTTCTCGTCATTATAAGCTCATATTGGCCCAGGTTGAGTCAGGGCATAATGAAATGTGTTGTTTCTCGTCATTATAAGCTCATATAGGTCCAGGTTACGGCAGAGCATAATGAAATGTGTTGTTTCTCGTCATTATAAGCTCCAGGTCCAGCATAATGAAATGTGTTGTTTCTCGTCATTATAAGCTCATATAGGCCCAGGGTGAGTCTAATCAGATGTGTTGTATCTCGTCATTATATTCTCATATTGGCACAGGTTGATACATACATTCAACAAGCATTATCAAATGTGTTGTTTCTGATCATTATAAGCTCATATAGGCCCAAATTGAGCATAATCAAATGTGCTGTTTCTCGTCATTATAAGCTCATATAGGCCCAGGTTGAGTATAATTAAATGTGTTGTTTCTCATTTTAAGCTGATATAGGCCCAGGTTGAGCCAGGTCATAATCAAATGTGTTGTTTCTTGTCATTATAAGCTTTTATATCGGCCCAGGTTGAGCATAATCAGATGAGTTGTTTCTCGTCATTATAGGCTCATATATGCCCAGGTTGAGCATAATCAAATGTGTTGTTTCTGGCTATTATAAGCTCATATAGGCCCATGTTCAGCCAGAGCATTATCAAATGTGTTGTTTCTAGTCATTATAATCTCATGTAGGTCCAGGTTGAGTATAATCAAATATGTTGTTTATAATTATAACCTCATAAAGGCTCATGTTGCGCATAATCAAATGTGTTGTTTCTCGTCATTATAAGCTCATATAGGCCCAGGTTGAGTATAATCAAATGTTTTGTATCTCGTCATTATAATATCATATAGGCCCATGTTGATACATGCATTCAACAAGCATTATCAAATGTGTTGTTTCTCATCATTATAAGCTCATATAGGCCCAGATTGAGTATAATCAAATGTGCTGTTTCTCGTAATTATAAGCTCATATAGGCCTAGGTTGAGTCAGGTCATAATCAAATGTATTGTTTCTCGTCATTATAAGCTCATTTAGGCCAAGGTTGAGCACAATCAGATGTATCTCGTCATTATAATCTCATATAGGCCCAGGTTGAGTCTAATCAGATGTGTTGTATCTCGTCATTATAATCTCATATAGGCCCAGGGTGAGTCTAATCAGATGTGTTGTATCTCGTCATTATAATCTCATATAGGCCCAGGTTGATACATACATTCAACAAGCATTATCAAATGTGTTGTTTCTCATCATAAGCTCATATAGGCCCAGTTTGAGTATAATCAAATGTGTTGTTTCTCATTATAAGCTCATATAGGCCCAGGTTGAGCCAGGTCATAATCAAATGTGTTGTTTCTCGTCATTATAAGCTAATATAGGCCCAGGTTGAGCCAGGTCATAATCAAATGTGTTGTTTCTGGCTATTGTAAGCTCATATAGGCTCAGGTTGAGCATAATCATTTCTATTTATATTTCTCGTCATTATAAGCTCATATACTTTTTATTATGTCCAGGTTGAGCATAATCAAATGTGTTGTTTATAATTATAATCTCATAAAGGCTCATGTTGCGCATAATTAAATGTGTTGTTTCTCGTCATTATAAGCTCATATAGGCCCAGGTTGTTCATAATCACGTGTAGTTTCTCGTCATTATAATCTCATATAGGCTCAGGTTGCGCATAATCAAATGTGTTGTTTCTGACAATTATAATCTCATATAGGCCCAGATTGAGCATAATCAAATGTGTTATTTTTCATCATTATTTATAATCTCATACAGGCCCAGGTTGAGTATAATCAAATGTGTTGTTTATGGCCATTATAATCTCATATAGGCCCAGGTTGGGTATAATCAAATGTGTTGTTTCTGGCCATTATAATCTCATATAGGCCCAGGTTGAGTATAATCAAATGTGTTGTTTCTGGCCATTATAATCTCATATAGGCCCAGGTTGAGTATAATCAGATGTGCTGTTTCTGGCCATTATAATCTCATATAGGCCCAGGTTGAGTATAATCAAATGTGTTATTTCTGGCTATTATAAGCCCATATAGGCCCAGGTTGAGTATAGTATAATCAGATGTGTTGTTTCCCGCCATTATAATCTCATATAGGCCCAGGTTGAGTATAATCAAATGTGGTGTTTCTGGCCATTATAAGCTCATATAGGCCCAGGTTGAGTATAATCAAATGTGTTGTTTCTCGTCATTATAAGCTCATATAGGCCCAGGTTGAGCATATCAAATGTGTTGTTCTCGTTATTATAAGCTCATATAGGCCCAGGTTGTGCATAATCAAATGTGTTGTTTCTTGTCATTATAAGTTCGTATAGGCCCAGGTTGAGTATAATCAGATGTGTTGTTTCTGGCCATTATAAGCTCATATAGGCTCAGGTTGAGTATAATCAGATGTGTTGTTTCTGGCCATTATAAGTTCATATAGGCCCAGGTTGAGTATAATCAAATGTGTTGTTTCTGGCTATTATAAGCTCATATAGGCTCAGGTTGAGTATAATCAGATGTGTTGTTTCTGGCCATAATGTGTTATTTCTGGCCATTATAAGCTCATATAGGCTCAGGTTGAGTATAATCAAATGTTTTGTATCTCGTCATTATAATATCATATAGGCCCATGTTGATACATGCATTCAACAAGCATTATCAAATGTGTTGTTTCTCATCATTATAAGCTCATATAGGCCCAGATTGAGTATAATCAAATGTGCTGTTTCTCGTAATTATAAGCTCATATAGGCCTAGGTTGAGTCAGGTCATAATCAAATGTATTGTTTCTCGTCATTATAAGCTCATATAGGCCAAGGTTGAGCACAATCAGATGTATCTCGTCATTATAATCTCATATAGGCCCAGGTTGAGTCTAATCAGATGTGTTGTATCTCGTCATTATAATCTCATATAGGCCCAGGGTGAGTCTAATCAGATGTGTTGTATCTCGTCATTATAATCTCATATAGGCCCAGGTTGATACATACATTCAACAAGCATTATCAAATGTGTTGTTTCTCATCATAAGCTCATATAGGCCCAGTTTGAGTATAATCAAATGTGTTGTTTCTCATTATAAGCTCATATAGGCCCAGGTTGAGCCAGGTCATAATCAAATGTGTTGTTTCTCGTCATTATAAGCTAATATAGGCCCAGGTTGAGCCAGGTCATAATCAAATGTGTTGTTTCTGGCTATTGTAAGCTCATATAGGCTCAGGTTGAGCATAATCATTTCTATTTATATTTCTCGTCATTATAAGCTCATATACTTTTTATTATGTCCAGGTTGAGCATAATCAAATGTGTTGTTTATAATTATAATCTCATAAAGGCTCATGTTGCGCATAATTAAATGTGTTGTTTCTCGTCATTATAAGCTCATATAGGCCCAGGTTGACCATAATCACGTGTAGTTTCTCGTCATTATAATCTCATATAGGCTCCGGTTGCGCATAATCAAATGTGTTGTTTCTGACAATTATAATCTCATATAGGCCCAGATTGAGCATAATCAAATGTGTTATTTTTCATCATTATTTATAATCTCATACAGGCCCAGGTTGAGTATAATCAAATGTGTTGTTTCTCTTCATTATAAGCTCATATAGGCCCAGGTTGAGTATAATCAAATGTGTTGTTTATGGCCATTATAATCTCATATAGGCCCAGGTTGGGTATAATCAAATGTGTTGTTTCTGGCCATTATAATCTCATATAGGCCCAGGTTGAGTATAATCAAATGTGTTGTTTCTGGCCATTATAATCTCATATAGGCCCAGGTTGAGTATAATCAAATGTGTTGTTTCTGGCCATTATAATCTCATATAGGCCCAGGTTGAGTATAATCAAATGTGTTATTTCTGGCTATTATAAGCCCATATAGGCCCAGGTTGAGTATAGTATAATCAGATGTGTTGTTTCCCGCCATTATAATCTCATATAGGCCCAGGTTGAGTATAATCAAATGTGTTGTTTCTCTTCATTATAAGCTCATATAGGCTCAGGTTGAGTATAATCAAATGTGTTGTTTATGGCCATTATAATCTCATATAGGCCCAGGTTGAGTATAATCAAATGTGTTGTTTCTGGCCATTATAATCTCATATAGGCCCAGGTTGAGTATAATCAGATGTGCTGTTTCTGGCCATTATAATCTCATATAGGCCCAGGTTGAGTATAATCAAATGTGTTATTTCTGGCTATTATAAGCCTATATAGGCCCAGGTTGAGTATAGTATAATCAGATGTGTTGTTTCCCGCCATTATAATCTCATATAGGCCCAGGTTGAGTATAATCAAATGTGTTGTTTCTGGCCATTATAAGCTCATATAGGCCCGGGTTGAGTATAATCAAATGTGTTGTTTCTCGTCATTATAAGCTCATTTAGGCCCAGGTTGAGCATATCAAATGTGTTGTTCTCGTTATTATAAGCTCATATAGGCCCAGGTTGAGCAAAATCAAATGTCTTGTTTCTTGTCATTATAAGTTCATATAGGCCCAGGTTGACTATAATCAGATGTGTTGTTTCTGGCCATTATAAGCTCAGGTTGAGTATAATCAGATGTGTTGTTTCTGGCCATTATAAGTTCATATAGGCCCAGGTTGAGTATAATCAAATGTGTTGTTTCTGGCTATTATAAGCTCATATAGGCTCAGGTTGAGTGTAATCAGATGTGTTGTTTCTGGCCATTATAAGCTCATATAGGCTCAGGTTGAGTATAATCAGATGTCTTGTTTCTGGCCATTATAAGTTCATATAGGCCCAGGTTGAGTATAATCAAATGTGTTGTTTCTGGCTATTATAAGCTCATATAGGCTCAGGTTGAGTATAATCAGATGTGTTGTTTCTGGCCATAATGTGTTATTTCTGGCCATTATAAGCTCATATAGGCTCAGGTTGAGTATAATCAAATGTGTTGTTTCTGGCCATTATAAGCTCATATAGGCCCAGGTTGAGTATAATCAAATGTGTTGTTTCTCTTCATTATAAGCTCATATAGGCTCAGGTTGAGTATAATCAAATGTGTTGTTGCTAGCCATTATAAGCTCATATAGGCTCAGGTTGTGTATAATCAAATGTGTTGTTTCTGGCCATTATAAGCTCATATAGGCCAAGGTCGAGTATAATCAGATGTGTTATTTCTGGCTATTATAAGCTCCTATAGGCTCAGATGAGCATAATCAAATGTGTTGTTTCTGGCCATTATAAGCTCATATAGGCCCAGGTTGAGTATAATCAGATGTCTTATTTCTGGCCATTATAAGCTCATATAGGCTCAGGTTGAGTATAATCAAATGTGTTTTTTCTGGCCATTATAAGCTCATATAGGCCCAGGTTGAGTATAATCAGATGTGTTGTTTCTCGTCGTTATAAGCTTTTATATTCCCAGGCTGATACATCCAATCTTTTGACGGTTACCAGTAGTTTATGTAACTTTCCGGAATTAAATGGTGTTTTACGTCATTTTCAACACATGCTAGGCTATATAAGACACCCAATTTGTTTGTAGTAGAGGCAGACTACCACATTTTTACTGCGTAGAACCAATACTGTATACCTCCCGCCATCTGTCAGAATCGACACTTTTTCACTTGACAAGTCGAGCTCACAGTGGGATTCGAATCTGCAGCGGTGTGAGGCAAGAAAGTTTTAGACACAGCATCTTTACTATTCTGGACACGGATGAGCTCCTAAATAAATAAAGTCATCTATTATATGGTTAAAATACATAGATGACCATGTGTGGTACATGGTTACAGAGAAGGAACAAAGAAAAGAAAACACTATCTTGAGAATTAGACGTCAGTTGTGAATTAACTCCGATCAAAACTTGAACTTGATTTTTTTTTTGTACTTGACTAGTAATCCAAGAATTATTTATGACATTAAAAATAAAGTCAAGGCTATGGACATATAATACTGAGTTTTATTTTTTCATATATGAAGACAGTTTCCATTTTTCAAAATACAGGTATACAGTTCTTAACATGTATTTAGGGCTATTCCATTAAAACATACATCGGACCCCAAGGCACTTTCAAAATTGATCAGAACAGCATTTTAGGAAAAAGGGTTCGCACATAGATGTTTGTTAAAGTGCCTTCCTAGGGTCGCGGCTATGTTTTAATGGAATAGTCCTTGAAGGGACCTTAGCGCTTTGGGTGTCATTTCAAAATGTTGTTTATTGATCAATAGTTTTAAAATCATGATGGGCCATGTATTGTTACAGAGGCTTGGTGTTTTCCAGATCAGGGCCAGTTGTTCAAAGGTCGGTTAACTTAACCGGGCGTTAAGTCAAAATTTCAAATCTCTTCAAACTGATATGGACATCCAACATTCTTTCATATCACATCCAGTCCCTTTAATGCAAAGTAAAACATTTAATCCTAAAGTGATGTCTAATGGTTAAGAATTATATTTTAAAACAGAATTATATTTAAAACAGAATTATATTTTAAAACTTTTAAATTATCCAACAATACATAATGTTTAATTGGAGCTTTCATTAGTTTACTCGGCGATAATTTACATGAGGTCAACCACTGCAGTATTCCATTACTCGGCGATAATTTACATGAGGTCAACCACTGCAGTATTCCAGACCCCTGAACCTCATGGGTTCACTGCCCGTCACATCGGCCTTACCGGTTTAAGGGACGAGATACGATTTCATTACATTTCCACCATCGAGTAAAGCCCCATGTGGTTCTCGAACAAGCATAGGGCCACTGCTTATCTAGGCAGAGGGGAAAAATCCTCCGAAATTTATTTTTCCCATTGTCATTGAAGGTCTTCATCATCCATCGATAAATGGAGTGTTTACAATATAATTTTCAGCAACTCTGCAGTTCTGCAGGTGAGAAGCCCATTCTTCATATTTTTATCTAGACCCAAAAACTGTTTTTAATATGAACAAAAAATGATAGAGAAAGAATACTGAAAATAACTAAGGGGTCTGTGTAAAACATAAGCATAAAATGTGACACAGATTATACCCACCACCATTATACAGTTCTGCACGTTTTCAGTAATGACCCCACGTAGTTTGTGATATTATTTCTCTGTCATTTTTGGTTTCAATTTAAAAACAGTTTTGAATTCCAATGTATACAATGTGTATCAATTCAGCAATATATGTGTTTTAATAGTCGTATGTATATTCTGGTTTACAATTTAAATTATAACTTCTGGTCCATTTCTTGTTTTACCGAGTATATTTATTTCTCACTCAGAATTTAAAGTAGCTATCCCGCCAACAACAGCCAATTTTTACAACATATGTACAACGTTTCTAAACCTACTGTCGACGCAGTATATATCCTTCGAGTACCTTTCACGGGTGGATACTGATCTCCGGTGTAATCCGGAATATCCGGATACGCGCTGTTACTTCCACTGTTTTTTGTTAGAAATGGTGGTGTCCAACTGTCAACTTACCAAAGTGAAGTGAATGTCCTTTTTACGGGTTATTTCCATTTTATTTTCATTTGAATTCATAAAACTTGGTATTTTGAAGAATTTTAATCATCACATTTAATACTTCCATTTAAAAAAATCGAAAAACCCTGCAAAAAAAAAGCGAGTCTGCTGCATGGAAAGATGCATGTCATAGACATATGCACCTTTTCTCAAAATATCTGGTCACGTTATCTCCTTATATGGTAAATGGCATGTACTTGGTAAAACTTCTTGCCATTTTAAAAATTTGATTCTTTTAATAAAATTAATAATTTAATTTAACTTAATAAGGAGACATTATGTCACAAGAAGCCCCTTTATTTTAATTATTATTAAGCATATTCAAAATTTTGAATTGGGATGAGTCCTTCCTGTGAAACTGAAAATTCATTTTGCCTGTTTTTATGAAGATTTTTTTTTTAATATTAATGGTGATCAAATAAATCCAAATCTCACAATACAGAACAAACATCTCTGATTTATTAAAGTGGTGTTGCTCTTTTGTTTTTACCAATATTGGCAAGAAGTTTTGTCTAGTACGCTTATTTATTTCAGATTTTACCATTATACCGGCAATCGGTACCCAAGAGAAACAAATTTCCTTAACTAACAACACTTTTACGATTGTGTAAACGGATATCTATTGGCAGAAAAAGGTTTTATAATTAAGTGAAAATGTTTTTTTAGTCAGATAAAGAATTATAAGATACATAAACAGACCTATACATTTCTTTTAATTAGTTTGCTATTAACTACCACGGCGATCAGTACCCCCAGGATATATATATATATATATATATATATAACTTACATATTTTGAGAATCCAAACTTTACAGACCTAATATAAATGGCTTTAACCAGCCAGGACAAACCCCCAAAACTGGAACGTCGAATTGAGTTACCAACTCATAATTCTTTTTACACATATTCAATCACTCCTATTTTAAAACCTTATGAATAAACATTTATTCTCACATATACATTATTATATGACCTGAACGTCTAGATTTTAATAAACGGTTTTGTAGAGTAAATTTGCCATTATTTGGCTGGTTTAGTTTCTTTAATTCTAAAGAAATAATCAATATGAAGCCAGCTTATTCGTGCGTATAAGCGTTTATTTATCCTCGCTGTATTGCACTAAGCATTTTAGCGAGCAGACCTAGGTTTTAAGTCTCATCCGAAGGACTGGTAAGGTAGGAAATACTTTTGAATTATTTCGATAATTAACCCAAATTCGGTCCTGGCTGGGATTGAACGCGCGATCCCTGGGTTACTAAGCCGCAATGCTAACCATTACACCACGGCGCTACCTCTAAGAATCTAAAATCTAGCCAGCTTATTCTGCTCTTGTAGTGAATGGACAAATTAGTGTATGAAGAAAATATAGAGATTATTTAACTGCTGGGATAGATTATAAGGAAATCTTTCATGAGATGGTAGGCAAGTAGTTCCTTTTATGACCGAGTGAATGCTAGTGAGTAAAACAAATATACATGCCTGCCATCGAGTGAATGATTGTCTCATAATCTAACGCAGCATTAAAATAACCAATTTATTACATTTTAAATATAATTTTAACTAAAAAATTTTGACTTTTTATATGTTCTTGGCAAACAACACTTTACTGACCTCACCGTTAGTTTTTTTGTGATTGGAGTTAATTATTTTAAAATATTTAACTAATATGCTTGGTACTGATCATTCCTACCAAGCATAAATGAAATCAAACAAAGGTGTTCAGAAGAACAAGTCAGGACAAAGTTTGTGTATTGGGGGTCATAACTTTTCCAACAAGAAATCCGCGGATTCACATGTCTCGCCTAATGGGGAAGGGACTTTAATAAAAATAAAAGATGAATGTTGCTTAAATGAAAGTTTGTAAACATTTTAATGACTTAAAACAATCCATTGGAGTTTACAGTTTGCTGAGATGACTTTTAAGTCCATTTGTTTATAAACAAAATGCCATTTTATAAAAAAAAAAAATACAAGAGGGCCTGTGGATGCTCTAAGAGGGCCTGTGGATGCTCTACTTGCTAAAATGGGGGATTAGGAGAAGTAGTCAGGACAAAGCTTGTGTATTAAAACCTTAAAGGGCCATAACTCCACCAAAAAACTTTCAACAGGAACAAGGTGATGATATGCACAACTAAGCTTGATACAGATCATCCTTGCCAAATTTTGTCCGGCCAGGGGTTCAGCAGACTCTGCCAAAAATCTTTCAACTGGAACATGGTGATGATATGGACAACTAGGCTTGGTACTGATCATCCATGCAACGTTTCTCTAAAATCCGGTCAGGGGTTCAGAGGAACTAGTCCGGACAAAGTTTGTGTAGCAAAACCTTTAAAGGGCCACCAAAATCTTTTAACTGGAACACGGTGATATGCCAGAAGAAGTTCTTACCGTATAAACAAGGTCACTTCCACATTATGTATAACTGATCCAACAAGGGCACCTAAGCTCCAATTGAAAAGAAGGTTTCTTGTGAGAAAAAAAAATGTGTAAAAAAAAAAAAAAAATTAAAAAAATAATAATAATAAAAAATAAATCTGATCATTCATTGATATAAAGACACTGACAAAGTTTTGATAAAGATCAAATAATGAATTACTAGAGTGTTCACAATGGAAAAAAAAACACTGTCTAGTGCATAGTTCGTGAAAAAGTGACCTAAACGCAAAAGTTGAACGTAAAAAATTATTAACTTATATGCCCTTTGCTTGGAGGGTCAAGGTCACTTCCAAATTTGCTTCATCACGTTGCGATGTACAACCTAAGATACAACTATAAGCAAAGTTTGAAAGGTCTAGTGCATAGAGTTCATGAAAAAGTGACCTAAACGCAAAAGTTGAATGTAAAAATTATTAAGTTATCTGCCCTTTGCTTGGAGGTCAAGGTCACTTCCACATTTGCTTCATCACGTTGCGATGTACAACTCAAGATACAACTATAAGCAAAGTTTGAAAGGTCTAGTGCATAGAGTTGTGAGAAAATGACCTAAATGCAAAACTTGAATGTTGACGCCTTCGCCTCCGCCGCCGCTGGAAAAGCAACACCTGTCTCTTTTTTTTCTTCTAAAAGGCCAGACAAAAAGCATTCAATCATAACCTGACGACAATATAAGCTTGGTACTGATCATCCCTATTAATTTTCGTTGAAATTCGGCAAGTGGTTCAGGAGAACAAGTTACTCTCAATGGTGCAGATGACAGCATTAGCATGGTCTTGATGTGGAAGGAAACTGGAGAACCTAGGGATAACCCACGGGTCCGAGCCAGCGACCACCTTACACTCTCAGACGGGGAATCGAACCCAGATTACGCTGGTGAAAAGCAGTAAACATATCACAAACTGAGTGATGTAGGTGGAAGGTCACAGCCAGTGTAACAAAGTTTGTGTAAAAATATCACAAATTGAGTGATGTAGGTGGAAGGTCACAGCCAGTGTAAGCTCCAATATTCACACAGTACTCGATCAACGCCTTCCAACACTCATCCTGAAACACAAATTAAGACCTGAAAATACATGCATGGATTTTGGTTTCAGTACAAAAGTATTTTGTATATAAATTAAAACTAAATATTTGTTTTTAAAAGGTTAACTATTGCCTTTAAAGCCACATGAACAACAACTTTTAGCTTAAACAAGAGGTCAATGACTACTGATAGATTTTGATAGCCAGATCAGCCATGGGAACCTGTGAAGTTTTATGGAAATAAGACCAACACTTTCAGAGAAATAGTTGCAACAAGTTTTTCCTATATCACTCTATGTAAACAAAGATGGCCGCTGGCGGCCATGTTTAACATAGAATCAAAATGAATTTTGTTTAGTACATGCCAGTAATTTTAGTAAAGGTTCCAAATAAATACCACTTATGGTTTTTGAGAAGTAGGTGCCACAAACTTGTATTTAAGCTGTGGCAGCCACATCTTGAATTTCCGGCCAACCTGATTTTTATTTGGGACTAACTGGACATCAAGACCAACATACCTGTAAAGTTTTATGAAAGTTATTTTAGTAAAGGTACCAAACCAATACCACTTATGGTTTCAGAAAAGTAGCCGCCACAAAATTGTCTTTAAAATCTATTTTTAGGCCAACCTGATTTTTACTTAGGACCAACTAGACATCAAGAGTGACATTTCTATATTCCTAAATATTATGATTTATTATGCAACATTACCTATGCAACATTATAATCTCATTCAACTTTATCCTAGTCTAAAGAATATATCTTTTTCTAGCTTATAAAAATGTCATAATGCTACCACAAAGTTTAATTATAAAGCTATATCAATTAAATCCCTAACAACATCAGCCTTAGTATATCCTATTTTGCTGCTCAGCAGTAATTTTTCGAACTCACCCTTTTGTAACATAACGGAATGATCCATATTCATAAATATGGCAGATGTGTGACCAGGTCACAGGTCATGTTATGCAATATCTCCTGAGATTTAGGTTACTATCTCACCAGTACAAGTAGATTTGCTCTTGTCTCAGTAGTTATATTTTGAAAATAAAATCTTAAAATCCTACAATTTGTTTTCAGTTTTTTTTGAGAGCCAAAAATACAATGGAGTCTTAATCCTTACCCCACCATCAATGTATAATGGACTATCCTTTCTTTGAATTTGGACCAAAGGGGTGTTTCAGTCAAATGACTGATGAGCACCCAGACAGTGTAAACCCTGGTCAGCCTGCAAGATGTCGTGCCAGTCATTTTGGTAAAGGTTCCAATTCAATACAACTTATGGTTTTTGAGAAGTAATCACCACAAAGGCACATTTTTTTAAATCAATTTTTAGCAGTGACAGCCAACTTGAATTTCCTACTGACCTGAATTTTTGCTAGGATCAACTAGACATCAAGAGCAACATTCCTGTCATGTTTCATGAAATTCCATCAAGTAGTTTCAGAGGCGTAGTCACCACAAGTGTTCCCTGTATAACTCTATGTAAACAAATATGGCCACTGGCGGCCATGTTTGACATCCAATCAAAATGAACTTTGGTTAGGACCAACTACATGTCGTGCCAGTCATTTTGGTAAAGGTTCCAAATCAATATCACTTATGGTTTTTGAGAAGTAGTTGCCACAAAATCGCATTTTTAAAATCTATTTTTAGCCGTGGTGGCCATCTTGAATTTCTGGTCGACCTGAATTTTTGCTAGGATCAACTAGACATCAAGAGCAACATTCCTGTGAAGTTTCATGAAAGTCTGTCGAGTAGTTTTAGAGAAGTAGTCACCACAGCATCAGCACTGTTGATCTTTGATCAGTCGAGCTAAAAACACTAAATTATTTACCCAGTATATATTGACACAAAAAATGCATACGTAATGTATATTTATTGTCCGAACAGATAAAAATATGTGACCCCCAGGGTGAACCTTACACAGGGCAGCGACTTTATTTCACCATGTCAATTAGACGCTTCATGCTAAAAATAAATGTTATTTAATTTGCCAAGCAGTTTTTGAGTAGATGTATCGCCTTACATAAAATTCTTTGACCCTGGTACAGTTTATTTTTTAGCCCTTTGATCACAATCCGGAGTTTTTATTTCTCAGACTTTTGCCATAATCTCAAGTTTCACCAAATTACATAAAAAAACAAGAGGCCCAAGAGGGCCTGTGGCCGCTCTACTTCTTAAAGTTAAAGTTTATGTATAAGGGGCCATAACTCTTTCAAAGATCATTCAACCAGAACATATATATGCAACTAGGCTTGGTACTGATCATCCCTGCCAAATTTTGTTGAAATCCAGCCAGAGGTTCAGGAGAACTAGTCTGTACAAAGTTAGTGTATTAAAACCTTTAAGGGGTAATAACACCGCAAAAATTCAATCAACCAGAACACGGAAATGATAAATGTAGCAAGGCTTGATACTGATCATCCCCGCCAAGATTCGCTGAAATCTGGCAAGGAGTTCAGAAGAGACTAATCTGGACAAAGTTTGTGTATTAAAATCTTTAAAGGACCATAACTCTGCCAAAATTCATTCAGCCGGAATATGGCACTGACATACATGTGATACTTTCAGGACCTCAATCTGGGAGTTTAGTGATTTTTTTAAGGGAGATTCATGCAAAAATCTGGGAGTTTTTTTCGCGGACTATTTTTAGCGCTCGACTATTATTTTATACCCAAATTCCACAAACTAATACCTAAAAATACACTTTTAAACAAGTTCCTTCAATGATGTAAGGGGAGATAACAAGAATGAATAAAAACAGTTTTTAAACAATATTTTATTTAATAATCAATGATAAACATGTTCATAACAGCTGCTGTTATTTGGTTATGCTCAATAATCTACTTTGATACTTACAGACAGTGTCCCTTTAAAGTTTGTTGTTATATTTTCGTACTTACAAAACATAAAAATATTGAGAAAGTAAGAGTTTAAAAAAAAATACTAAAAAAAAATCAACTAAATTTTTTTTTTACCCCACCCACTCCACCAAATATTGGCCGCGATTTTTCAAAAACGGCCGTGCAAAAGACGGCTGCACGGTTGGCTGCCTAATAACTTCCCCTCTGGAAAATAACCGATAGTATGAATCAATTTCAGTGCGATATACAATAATATGAATCTAATTGAGTACAAAGTACGAAATTTCGTTAGTTGTCGTTCTTAATTCTATTTTAGAAGCAAAATCTGCTTATCATTCGAGAAAAAAATGTGTTTTTTAACTTGAAAAACACCCCATCTTGATTAAAACTGTTTGAGACCCCATCTTGATTGATTTATTTCAGATACCCACCCCTATTCCCCACAACTCAATTGTTTTAATTAAATCTTACATACTTATCAAATTCACGTTGACAAAGTCTACTTTCGTTTTCGCTATCCGGTAATTACTGCATCACTTTAACAAACATTCATTTTCCACTTGTAAATAAATGACGCCGGCAATTTGTTTCAAGTCGTATCTAACCTGTTTAATTACAGACATCATTAAAGACTTCATATGTGTGCTGCTAATCCTTTGGTAGGATCAATTAAGCCAATAAACTGTTTGCAAATAACAGTTTCAGCCACTTTCCCCCAGGCTATTGATCCAGGTCAAATCCATGTATGTCACGTGATGATCTCGCGAATCGCGAGACAATCATATACCAGACCGATGATTTTCGAAAAATCGATTTTAGCAATTTTACGGGAGTTTTTCACATAATTACGTGGGGCCGGGAGGAGGGTTAGAATTCCGTGAGATTTCATCTCATGCCCTGAGGTATCACATGTATGCACTGATATGCAAAACTAGGCTTGATACTAATCATCCTTGTCAACTTTTGTTGAAATCCAGCCAGGGGTTCAAGAGAACTAGCCCGGAAAATGGGTATCAAAAATCTTTAAAGGGCCAGAACTCCGCAAAAAATCTGTAAACAGGAATGCGACGATGATATGAACAACTAGGCTTGGTGCTGATCATCCCTGCAAAGTTTCGTTGAAATCTGGCCAGGGGTTCAGGAGAACTAGTCCAGATAAAGTTTGTGTATTAAAACCTTTATTTTTGCATACAACTTGGTATCGGGTTTAAATGTATGTTTCTCTCCAGGACTATCAAGAAATGTTCATATGATGTTTAAGAGTTAAATTAAATTTGTTAATTGGTAATACTACAAAAAAGGTGGCCATTCATCTTTAACGAGGCAAAATATAGCATTTTTAACTAAATCAAGGGCCACAACTCCGCTGTTTCTGGTCCGATCTGGCTGGTTTTCGAACTTGTATGAGCATATATTGATATTAACAATCTGGTAAAGATTGGTAAAGATTGGATGAAAAATGAAGTCCCTATCGTCTTGAGGCGAAATATAGCATTTTTAACTAAATCAAGGGCCATAACTCCGCTGTTACTGGTCCGATCTGGCTGGTTTTCGAACTTGTCTGAGCTTTCATTTATATTAACAATCTGGCAAAGTTTGGTAAAGATCGGATTAAAAATGAAGGCCCTATCTTCTTAATGAGGTAAAAGTTAACGGACGGACGACAGATGACGGACGACGGACAACTCGCCATCCCATAAGCTCTACTGGCCAAAGGCTAAAAACAACAGAAAAACAACGCTTCTTCCTAGACTCGCATCTACCTGAGCAAGAACATGAGGGTTGCCAATGACGATCACCAATGCCTGGGCCCTCGTGATGGCAACGTTAAATCTCTTGGGGTTACTGAGGAAGCCCAGCGTGTGCTTCTCATCAAATCCTATCAACTCTTCATTGGATCGCACCTGAAACAAACAGTAGAACTTTAGGATGAAACTTGTTATATAACCGGACTTGGTATATAATTTTTTATTTCTAAATAGCACTACCCTACATAACTAAACCTATGCAAAGGCACATCACTTTGATAAAGGTCCTGTATCAATAAAACAGGTCTAGAGGAGTAGTTATATCATGTCACAAAATGCAGCACATAAATGACAAGGCTTAAACAAACTGTAAATAATCTAGTTGTGCCCAGTTTATATCTAGTTTATATCTGGCTTGATCTAAACAAAACCATTAGATCAGCACTATTGTAGTATTTATAGTAATAATTGCAGTAATAATACTTTTTCAGACTTTTAAGGCACTAACTAGTAAAAAATCAGTGCAAAACCAGTTCTCAAAACTAAGGTATTTGAATTTACCATAAAAAACTCCAGTTCCGAAATCAGCTATATAATTTATGCAAGTATTTATTGTCAAAATTGTTCATGCTTTTGCATAAAAGCCTGGCCGAAACATGCACCACAAACAATACTTATTTTACGAACGACGAAAGGATCAAGTACCGCTTGTAAACGTCCCCTTCAATGTCAGAAGCGTGAGAGTTAAAGGACTAGTTTAAGGTCACCTGTATTCCACTGCCGTGTCTCAAGGGTGTAACATTTCAGTACCAAGACAAACACAAATTAAATTGGGTTTTACGTCTCATTAACACATTGTATTAGGTTTTATTATATACTTTCCAGTGAAATAGTGGATTTCATGATTAAAATAAAACATTTTATTTTCATTGTTTATATATTACGTGGACCGAGTATTTACTTTCATACCCCATCCAACCCCTGCTCCAAGAAGCGAAAACGGTTTTGGCTGGGGTATGAATAACACCTTAATTTCGGAAAAAAAGTTTGCATATTGTAAAATTAAAACATTCAATTTTAAACAGGTTATCACATTTAGTTTCAGTAAAAAATGTTTTTAAACGTGTTTTATTGTCGAAATATCCATTACAAAATCCTGCTAATACAAGCTTTTCCATCGCTTAATTGAATTAAGGTGGGACCACGGAATGTATTTCACATGTGAAGTACAAACAAGAGGTCAATGACCTTAAAGCTCTACTGATAGATTTAGATAGCTAGATCAGCATTCCTGTGAAGTTTCATAGAAGTCTGTCAAGTAGTTTCAGAGGAGTAGTCGCTACAAGTTGAAGTTTTTACTATATAACTCTAGGTAAACAAAAATGGCCACTGGCAGCCATGTTTAATGTCAAATCAAAATAATTTTCGACAAGGATCAACATCTTGTCATGCTGATCATTTCAGAAAAAGTCCCATATCAATATCACTTACAGTTTTCAAGAAGTAGTCGCTACAAACTTGTTTTAAAAAATCTATGTTTAGCCATGGTGGCCATCTTGAATTTCCGGCCAGCCTGAAATTTTTCTAGGATCAACTAGACATCAAGAACAACATTCCTGTGAAGTTTCATGAACATCCGTCAAGTAGTTTCAGAGGAGTAGTCGCTATAAGTTTTTACTATATAACTCTATGTAAACAAAGATGGCCACTGGCAGCCATGTTTAACGTCGAATCAAAATTATGTTCGACTAGGATCAACATCATGTCATGCTGATCATTTTAGAAAAAGTCCCATATCAATATCACTTATAGTTTTCAAGAAGTAGTCGCTACAAACTTATTTTTTAAAAATCTATTTTTAGCTGTATTGGCCATCTTGGATTTCGCATCAACATGAATTTTTGCTAGGATCAACTAGACTTCATGGGCAACAGTTTCATGAATATCCATCCAGTAGTTTCAGAGAAGTAGTCGCTACAAATAAAAGTTTACGGACAGACGGCGGACGGACGACGGAAGCCACACCACAGCATAAGCTCTGCTGATCTCTGATCAGTCGAGCTAAAAATGACGCAATGCCGATGTTGATATTGTTGACGTTATTGACGTCATTGTTTTGGCGCATTATGTTTTTTCTGCATCCGTTTCAAGGTTGTCAGTATATGATAAATAGAATATTTGTTGGTCTGTCGTGAATTCAGGATTTATTTTCATCTCGAAGTCAGGAAACTCGCATATTTTTACTTCTCGATGAAAATAAATCCTATATTTACTCAAAACAAACAAATATCACCTACATATTAATACAGCAACCTCAGAGTGAGATAAGATGGAGGATGAAGACTCCCCTCAGACATGTCCCTTGCCAGGGAGGAAACCCACACGAAACAGGTATTTAGCTCTGAAGTCAATGCTTTATCCACTGAGCTACCGAGGCCACTAAGACAAACACAAGGAGAATGTCTTACAGTGGATATGATGATGACCTGCCTCTCCTGTCCCTGGAACTCTTCCACCGAGCCAACCTTCATGCTCTCCATACCAAGCTTGTCTATCAACAGTCGGATCTTCTCAACCTAACAAATAACAAGTGGATAAATGTTATTTTTCATGTCCGATACAAATATTGTATTCCCTGTTGCACATGATGGGCTCATATTAGACTTAACCTTGATCTTGTACAACCGATTAATCAATTATTAAATTGGAGCCAATTACCATACCTATTTAAACCATTAAGAGAAATACAGGTATTCACCAAAGCAAAATTGTAACAAGAAGTTTGAAGAGCTCATTACAGATTCTGAACGTTTTTCGTTTACCACAACAGAAACTAGTTACGGTACTTAATTAAAGTTTTTCTATGTTTTTAAACCCATTTTTTAATAACTACCGTATTTACTCTATCAGTTCGGACGGGATAAAATAATAAAAATATAACTTTCCAAAATTAACGCATATTTGCCAATGTCCGAATATTTTGAGAGGAACCGTAAATTAACATTCTACGGTAATTGTTTTTACTTGTGAAGTTCGGGGCAATCTCACCTTCATAGTTTACGGTAATTACGGTAATTACGAAAATCCGTCCATTAATTATCACTTATTGGTAATTAATCGGCTATTCTATAAACTGTCTAAAATTACGGTACTCAACTTGGGCAAACCCTAAAACCTGTGAAATCAGTACACCGAGACACACTTCACACGCGGGTAGTGGAACTGTCAGGTTCTAGTCACATGTGTAGTTAATGCTGGCTAGTGCGGATTGTGTAATAGTATACTGGGCTATATGCGATTCAATCCACAACAGTGAACTAATAAAACATGTGTAAACAATGAACTAATGAACAATTATGACATGTAGTTTATTATATTAAATTATTATATTTTGTTTGAAATGTAGCAATAAACTTTATTGAATAATGAGACAATGCAATTTTTAAACATGTTGATTATTTTATTACAAAATAAAAACATACAAAGTATTGCAGAAAATAAATAAAGAAAACAACAACAATTAAAATCATAAAATAGTCGTGTTCTTTGTCCATTTAATTGCACCATCATGTTATTCCTCAAATCGAAGCTAAAAAATAAGGCATGCCATGCTTATAGTATGAAATAAAAAATATTTGATCTCTGTACATCGCATAGCACTTTACCTGTGTGAGCGAGTCCGTATTTTTTTGCTGGTAATGCCAGATAATGGAATGGCCCACTAGCTACCAAAACAACCCGTAACACCTACATTGGAATGGTTTTACCTGGTGTAAACAATTGTTTCAACACGCGCCTGACCGATTACACAGAATTTATATGGATGTTTATAAACATGGGTCAGTAATAATGTAACTGTTTCAAAATGGCTCGTTAATAACAGTAAAAAATCATGATCAAAAACTTTTTATTTAATTGCATCAAACAATTTACAATTAAATTCATTGAAGTTTATTCTGCTGCCTCTGTTGGTAATTATCGGGATGCAATCAGCAATTAGAAGTCGTTGATCGTAATTTTAACCTGTCATTTTCGGCGAATAGTTCATCTTTTCCCGATGTCCGAATTTATAAAACCGTCAAAACTATTGAAATAAGGTTGATTTTTAATATGTCCGAACACTAGTTTTATTATTTCCTTCAATTAATTAGGTGTCCGGAATTAATGAGTGTCCGGACTCATCGAGTAAATACGGTAGACATTTTTAGACTGGAGTTCACTTGTATATAATTATGCTGTTATCAGTGGTATGAAACTCTGCTGAAAAATACACTTTCTTATCTCTACTGCATTGTGATTGGCTAAAAGCACTGGGGTAAATTTAAATTTTATAGCAGACAACAAAATATAGTTTTGGATGTAGCATTTTATGGATTGATTTATATTTGAAAGAACAAATCTCCATATACTCAAGAACAATTGTGCCCAAATTCAATTAAATCAGTGAGGTAATGATATCAGTAAGTTCTTATTTTCCCCTTCAACTGCCATGCATATAGACTGTACAGTGTATAACAACAAATTTTCACTTGCCTTTGCTTTTATAGTATTACTCAAGTCTTTAACCCTTGACCCACCACCTATATATAATGGACTGTTCTTTTTTTGAATTAAGACCATTCCATTTATGTGACAATAGGGTGTTTTGGGGAAAAGTCAGCAGCCAGACATTGTAAACCCTGATTACTCGCAGGCTGATTTGGGTTTACAATGGACGCAAAGGTTATTATAGTCATGCTTAGCGGGTTAAGGGTTAAGAGCAAACGTTCCTGTAATGTTTCATAAAGGAGTAAGTCTTCAGACATTTCTACTGTAGAACTCTTTGTAACAAAGATGGCCTCTGTTTGAAGTCAACCCAAAATTTATTTTGTTTAGAACCAACTATATGTCATGCCTGATCATTTTGATAAAGGTTTTGATGGAGTACCGGTAACAAACTTGTAATATTTGAATCTATTTTTAACCATAGTGGCAATTTTGCAATTATGATACCTTAAAAACAACTAGACATCAAATGCAATATTTCTGTAAAGTTTTAGGATAATCCCACCAGTAGTTTCAGAGTAGTTTTCGGCAAAAATTGTTTTAATATAGATGGACAGACAGATGCAGGGCTTTTTTTAACCTATTTAAATGGGGCCGAAATTTGGCATCTTCCCAATTGTAAAAACCTCTATTTTTCCAAATTCTGAGGTAAAAATTTCCCAATCTTCAAAAAAAATAAAATAAAAGTGACATAATTTACATAGATTGCATGTTAAAACAACTAAATTATAAAAACGATCAATATTTTACATAAAACATACATTTTAATGAAAATTTTCCCTTAAAAAAAACACGCTATTTTTTTTCCCAATTTGGACAATCTCGCGCTTCTTTTTCCCAAAATCAGCAGTCCTATGCCTTTTTCCAATTTCCTTGAAAAAAAGCCCTGGATCAGATGCTGGAAGACACTTTACAGTATAAGCTCAGCTGATCTTTCTCTTTGATCAGTCAAGCTAAAAACCAAAGCATCTTTTACCGGCATTTGTGAACCAGTCAATTACAAATTAACACAACCAATGAGAGCATTTATTTTTCATTGCCTAATAAGTAACATCATATACAATATGCAAGTATATCCCAAATGTTCTGACGACATGACATACCTGTTTTCTATAAGGAGTGATAATCCCTATATCATCAACATGTACCTCCAAACCCTCAGCATTCAGTATACTCTGTAGATAGCGGACAACCTGTACGGCTTCCATAGGGTTGAACCACGATGGACTGTTTCCCTCACGCATATCCTCACCCTGCAGAAATAGGATATAAATTAATTTCCTCTTTTTATTATGAACATGATGAATGTAATGTCTTTTTTTTTTTGAGACTGTCATGCTTAAAAATTGGCTACATTCATTATTTCACACTATCTTTTGAAAGATGCTGAATTTCATTATTTCATGCTTGACAGCCACAGACCTAATAACAAATAGATTGGACACAACGAAAATTATCTAAATTTCACGTGGCACAGTGCGAAAATTTCGCAAAATATTTCCCAAATTTAAACACACATATTAGGAAGAGTTTTATAGATACAAGTTTCATTCATGCCAAATCCCATCACAAATTTAATTTTCTTTCCAATGATAGTATTTTGCTTTCTCTTTAATACAGTTAGAGCAAAAAAGGAGTTTGACAGAAACTTTAACTATGTCAAAACCTTGGTTTTTAAAAGAAAAGCGAAAATTATGACATTTTTAACTTTAAACATCTTTTTATACAATTTCTTATTTTGAAAATAAACATAAATTATTATAACCCCATTTTGCTATCCACTATGAATCTTTTGAATGTATTCTCATCAAAATCAGTGAATAATTGAGAGAGAAGATAGAAGGAAAAGTTAAGGTGCCACGTGATATTTTGGTTACTTCATTGGTTAAGATAGGAAGTCTCCTATCTGTTTGTTATTAGGTCTGTGTTGAGAGCTGATGATTTTTACTCTGCTACTAACTTCCTTGATTTTACACTTAAAATTTGCAGATATTTATGGTAACTCTCCTCATACCTCACTCTGTAGGACAAAGAAGGTTGACAAGTATAATAACTCAGGAAACAAGATTTGTCATGCTCTCTGGTAGACATGGCTGCCATAGAGGTAGTTTAGCATTCTGGGTAATGATTTAATTCTCTTTATTATATACTTTGATTGGGCAACTCTTTATTTTATGTTTTACTTGCTTGTGTGTCTTTTAACTACAAAGAAGTTACATACCCTAACACCATGAAATATCACAGGAACATCTTTGGTTGGTAAATCCTTCCATCCACAAAATGTGTGTGTAAGACCTTCATTTGCCTTCACTATTAACTCATCATGATAGAAGAGTCTGGATGGTAAGCTTAAAATACTGGAGTGAGACCTGTAGTTATACACCAGCTTGGTCACCTGAAATGAGTGAATGAATGAATGAATGTTGTGAGACCTGCAGTTGTACACCAGCTTGGTCACCTGGAATGAATGAATGAATGAACGAACTATTTGTTTGTTTGTATGGTGTTTACCTCATCTTCAACACATGTAAGGTTATATATGTCAGTCAATTTTTTATTGTGGCGGAGGCAGACCACCCACTTTTCCTGAGTAGAACCAGTACTGTAGATCCTGCCATCTGTAAGAATCGACACTTCCTCACTTACAAGTAGAGCTCCCAGTGGGATTCGAACCCACAGCAGTCAGAGGCGAGGTTTATAATGCAACGTCGTTAACCCCTCGGCCACAGACGCACGAATGAATGAATCAATAAATGAATGACATGAATGAATGAATACAGAAATGAATTAACGAACAAACGAAAGAACAAAGAAATGAACGAACGAACGAATGAATGAAAGAAAACCAAACTTTGTTTTAGGATACATCTGTAGTGTAAAAGACAGATGATACTGAAAATCCCATTTTGATAAGAGGTTCATTCCAATTTCTGCATTATATGATCAAAACACCACATATTTGGATAGTGTATGCAAGTTTTATATTGTTATAGGTTTGAAATTAACATGATTGAGAAAACAACACCAACCTGGCTAATGTATCTATTTTATTGTTTCAAATTACAACCCATATTCAAGACACTTTCCCTTAGCCTCGTCCGTCGGATGGGGACGTAAATGGGGCGGTCCTGTGTATTGGTCTATCCTCCGAGCACGTTAAAGAACCATAGGAATCTATTCGATAATAAGAGTAGGGCACGGTTGCCGGATTCCTACGTATCCTTCCCCTCTCTCTGGGGCAGCTCTAAATAAGCTATACTGTGTTGATGAGTCGTCAATTCATCACCTTATTAAGAATGGTGGACTGTCAACACAAGATATTCGCGTTAATTCTTTAAAAAAAATCTCCCCATTTGTTTTCCTTTGTCTTATCTTCTGCATTGTGTTTCTCTACTGTTCACTATTCACTGAGCAATTAGCAATGTCAAAACTATGTCAAAAGCTTACCAACAATGGATCGTAAGCACCATGATCAGCAAACATCTGCTCGTTTCTCTTGTACAACGGTGAGTAGATGAGACGTTCCATGAAAGACAACTCCAATCCGTAGTTCTTCGCGTACTTTGACCTCAACACAGGCCCCAGCTGTTGGGGATCCCCGGCCAGTATAATCTGGTGAATTGATGCATTTAACAATATGTGAATCAGGTAATCTTTTATTTGAGACTCTAAAAGCTGGGCAGAATTCAGATAATAACAAATATGATAAATTACTGAATCTTTTTGGGGGCAAATATAGTAACTACAACCCTACCCTCTTCCAAAGAAATGGCTTAAGAGGTACTGTATCTTTGAAATAAATAAATGATAAATATTGAAAAAGCACATACTTTAGGTATTCAGGATCGGTGGTTATGTGCCCCTCCCACCAGGGTACAGTTGGTCAATTAGTTAATGTAGTATTTACCTGGCCCTCTGTACTTGATACGAGACCAGACGAAATCATGGACTCTGGTTCTGTAGCCTGGCCTCCCTATATTAAATGGGAAAATTCCTTATAATTTTTTTATAATTTATGTAATATAAAAGTACATGTTTCTTGTCAAGCCAATGACTAACAAATGATTTTTATGCACCATATTTTTATATTGCAAACACATATTGCAAAGTTCCAATTAAAATCCTTTGACAAGATAATTCAGAAACAAAAAGCATGTATAGGATAGAGGCTATGAAGAGAAATCTTCACCATTAAGAAACTGAAAGGGAGGGGGCGCAGCGACCGACCGCGGTTTCTTAATGGTAAAGATTTCTCTTCATAGACTCTATCCGGCTTAGTGTTTACCATAGCTTTATCGACAGACACTATACAGGAAACTCTCTTAACCATGAAGACTGCTTATAGTAAAATCTTCATGAATGAATGGTGCAAGTATTTGAAAATCTGAGGCAGTTGACTGGTTGAATTGAATTGAATTGGGGAATAAGGCGCACCAACACATGAAAGGTTATATGGCGCCTAACAGGCATGAACATGCCAGGCTCATCTCCCATGTACATCGAGATAAAATATGGAGAATGGGCCTAGGACCTTCTCACCCTGAACTGCAGAGTTGCTGCAAATTCTATTGTAGACACTCCATTTACGCTGGAGCCACGTTTATTGTTTTTCTGCCACTGCTCTTAGTGAAGTGAGCGAGATGGCACCTGAAACAATGCAGGGGTCATGATGAAGACCTTTAATGAGCATGAACAAAAAATGACAAAATGAATATGAACTCTGCATGTGACGGTGTGTTTGCAGCAGTTGTATTCTACCCCGGCAACCACACAGGATTGACTGGTTGAAAAATTAGGGTAAACACTAACTACAGCTAGTGCAGACACTCGACTTGTCTATTTATTGGGAAACTAAGTTGAAGTGGGTTATTCTGCTTAAAGGCATAACAGAATTATGGGACTTGTCTCTAAGAGTTCTTCACATGAAAATGAATACATGTGAGATGTTGTCCAATAATGCCAAAGACATGTGTGAAGTTTCAATCCATTATGTGAAGTAGTTTCCAAGATACAAGCTTACATACAAAACAGTATCCATTTTTATCTAAGTGGAAAAATGGGCCAATTATTTCCCCAATAAAAATATGAGTTATAGAACCTGGTTCTAGATGTTGTTTAATGATGCTGAAGACGTGTGAAGTTTGAATTCATTATGTGAAGTACTTTCCAAGATACAAACTTACATAAAAAACTGTAACAATTGTTTTCTGAGTATAAAAGGGGCCATAATTTTGTTAAAGTAAAAGCTGAGTTATAGAAACTGGCTCTATGATGTTGTCCAATGATGCCAAATACATGTGCAAAGTTTAAATCCATTATGTCTAGTAGCTTCCCGAGATACAAGCATACATACAAAACTGCTGCATATGTGTTTATTGCAGAGGTAATGTGCACGTTCAGCTAAATAAATAAAGTGACCTTGATTTTTACAGGAAATTTACTTTGTCAATTTAACTTTATGTTTTTGCATTTAAGTCTCTAAAACTACATACAACAGATTAACCGACAAAAAACATATAAATTTAAATTGACAAAGTATTTTAAAATGACCTATATAAATCAAGGTCATTCTGTTTATTTACCTGCACGGATACATTACCTCATCCATAAAAACATGTGTATAGTATCCAGCCTTTATCCTAGCATATACAGAACACCGGCACTAACACATGTAATCCCTTAGTTTGATATATTACATCCTCAATAAATACATGTGTATGGTATCTAGCCTTTATCCTAGCATATACAGAACACTGGCACTAACACATGTAATCCCTTAGTTTGATATATTACATCATCAATAAATACATGTGTATGGTATCTAGCCTTTATCCTAGCATATACAGAACACTGGCACTAACACATGTAATCCCTTAGTTTGATATATTACATCATCAATAAATACATGTGTATGGTATCCAGCCTTTATCCTAGCATATACAGAACACCGGCACTAACACATGTAATCCCTTAGTTTGATATATTACATCATCAATAAATACATGTGTATGGTATACAGCCTTTATCCTAGCATATACAGAACACCGGCACTAACACATGTAATCCCTTAGTTTGATATATTACATCATCAATAAATACATGTGTATGGTATCCAGCCTTTATCCTAGCATATACAGAACACCGGCACTAACACATGTAATCACTTAAATTGACATATTACTTCATCAATAAACACATGTAAAGTGTCCAGCCTTCATCCCTAGCATATACAGAACACCAGCACTGATACATGTAATTATTTTGTATGACATATATTACCTCATCAATAAACACATGTGTAATGTGTCCAGCCTTTATCCTAGCATATACGGAACACCAGCACTGATACGTGTAATTATTTTGTATGACATATTACCTCATCAATAAACACATGTGTAAAGTGTTCAGCCTGTATCCCTAGCATATACAGAACACCAGCACTGACACGTGTAATTACTTTGTATGACATATTATCTCATCAATTAACAGATGTGTAAAGTGTCCAGCCTTTATCCCTAGCATATACAGATCACCTGCACCGACACGTGTAATTACTTTGTATGACATATTACCTCATCAATAATCACATGTGTAAAGTGTCCAGCCTTTATCCCCATATTATACAAAACATCTGCACTGATACATGTAATCACGTTGTATGACATATTACCTCATCAATAAACACATGTGTAAAGTGTCCAGCCTTTATCCCCAGATTATACAGTACCCCTGCACTGACACATGTGGTCACTAGTATCCTGTATCTAGAGGCCAAGTCAATGTTGTCACCCACGGTACAGTAGGGCCTTATACATTCTGGAATTCCCTGAAATTAACATATATTTTCAATCAAAGAGAGGATATTAAAAGAACTGATCAAATGTACACGTGTATGACATATAAATGATGACTTGGCAGTATGTTACTCAACATAGTCAATGTCCTTGTGGCTTTAAAAACAATTTGCTGTATTGTACATTGTTTACATTTCGTCATGATAAACTATGTATGGACAGAAAGTGTAATGGATTTTTTTTTTTTTTTAACTAGGTTTTTATTCAACAAAAATGTCGATGGAATGAAATTCCTCGGCTACACTTCTTTGGCACACACACAAAAGATATAGAACAATTTTCATAACCTCCAACCTATTTAACGTCAAGGTTAAGGTCAATACTGGTGAAACTCATATTTTTTTATGTCCATTTAGTTCCAAAGATACAGCTTTATGTTTTATGTAAATCTAAAAGTTAATGACCTTAAAAATTGAAGGCAAAGAAATTGATGAAGAATCCTCTTTTTTCAAATGGGGGCATAATGACCAGCAAAAGTCAAGTCGAAATGATCTGAATTACCCAATATACAAATATGATTCAAGTTTGATTGATATAAAGCATGTATTTCCTGAAAAGCAAAAACGCAAAATCTTGAACGCAAAGACTTATAGAAAAGTTCATAACCCATGAAAGTCGAGATCATTTGTTGGCATGTTCTGTATATTGTGCATGTAGAACCTGAGATTTAGATTTAAATACAAAACCAAGCCACTAAATGGTGTTAATGACCTATGAAAGTCAATGCCAAGGTCATTTATGGGACTGTTACGTGTAACTGAGTTGTACTAATGTTATAAATGGACAGATGAACTGTAATGTTTAGTAGTCCTGCTATAAGGCATTCCGTCTGACCAAATGTTGACCAGCCTACTATCATGTAGTCTAACAGCTTGACTACACTCCATATCTTACCTCCTCTGACCTCCTCTGACCGCTGTAAGACATTTAGTCTGACCAAATTAGCCTTGCTGACCAGCCCACTCTCATTTAGTCTAACAGCCTGACTACCCTCTATATCTTACCTCCTCTGACTGCTGTAAGGCATTCAGTCTGACCAAATTAGCCTTGCTGACCAGCCCACTCTCATTTAGTCTAACAGCCTGACTATATACCCTCTATATCTTACCTCCTCTGACTGCTGTAAGGCATTCAGTCTGACCAAATTAGCCTTGCTGACCAGCCCACTCTCATTTAGTCTAACAGCCTGACTATATACCCTCTATATCTTACCTCCTCTGACTGCTGTAAGGCATTCAGTCTGACCAAATTAGCCTTGCTGACCAGCCCACTCTCATTTAGTCTAACAGCCTGACTATATACCCTCTCTATCTTACCTCCTCTGACTACTGTAAGGGATACAGTCTGACCAAATCAGCCTTGTTGACCAGCTCACTCTCATGTAATTTAACAGCCTGACTACCCTCTATATCTTACCTCTTCTGACCACAGTAAAGCATTCAGCCTGACTAAATCACACTTGTTGACCAGCCCACTCTCATGTAGTCTAACAGCCTGACTACCCTCTATATCTTACCTCTTCTGACCTCTCTGACCAAATCAGACTTGTTGACCAACCCACTCTCATGTTGTCTAACAGCCTGACTACCCTCTATATCTTACCTCTTCTGACCTCTCTGACCAAATCAGACTTGTTGACCAGCCCACTCTCATGTAGTCTAACAACCAGACTACCATCTATATCTTATTTCTTCTGACCTCTGTAAGGCATTCAGCCTGACCAATTCACACTTGTTGACCAGCCCACTCTCATGTATCTAACAGCCTGACTACCCTCTATATCATACTTCTTCTGACCGCTGTAAGGCATTTAGCCTGACGAAATCAGCCTTGTTGACCAGCCCACTCTCATGTAGTCTTTAACAACCTGACTACCCTCTATATCTTACCTCCTCTGTAAGGCATTCAGTCTGACCAAATGTTGACCAGCCCACTCTCATGTAGTCTAACAGCCTGACTAACCTCTATATCTTACCTCCTCTGTAAGGCATTCAGACTGACCAAATGTTGACCAGCCCACTCTCATGTAGTCTAACAGCCTAACTACCCTCTTATCTTACCTCCTCTGACCTCTGTAAGGCATCCAGTCTGACCAAATCAGCCTTGTTGACCAGCCCACTCTCATGTAGTCTAACAGCCTGACTACCGTCTTATCTTACCTCCTCTGACCTCTGTAAGGCATTCAGTCTGACCAAATCAGCTTTGTTGACCAGTCCACTGTCATGTAGTCTAACAGCCTGCAAAATACAATGTACAAATCACTCAACAGTATTGACTGATCTCAGTCACCTTTATTAGTCCATGTCCATAACATAAATATTGATGAAAATAAATTCCCAGGGTGATTATCACTTAAAATAGCGGAGACATCTACACTACCTGTTTATAAAGAATGCAGATAAAAAAAACTATAGCAGTGGGTCAAGCTTACTCCGTAAAAATCTCACATTAAAACACTGTTTGACTGAAACATTACATACAAAGTTCACATACAAATTTTACACAAACATCACATAAGAATCAGGCAGCTTGTGCATAATACTCCCTCTCACACCTCACCACTATCCCCCAACCTGAACCGAGCTTCCCTACAACCCTCAGTAATACCACTAGACCTGCAGCACTGTTACATGGAGTAAAGGTTATAATTCTACTGTTTGGCCATTAGCGAAGATTAAACAAGAGGCCCAAGAGGGCCTGTGAACGCTCTACTGGCTGTTATACCATTGATGAATCGAGTCGTACTTCATGGTGTCTAGAGTGTACACAAGGTTTTTCAAGTATTTGACCTAGTGACCTAGTTTTTGACCCCATGGGACCCATTTTCGAACTTGACCAAAATATAATTAAGACAACATTTCGACAAAGTTTCATCAAGATCGGGTCAGAAATATGGCCTCTAGAGTGTACTAGTGACCTAGTTTTTGACCCTGTGTGACCCATTTTCGAACTTTAGCAAGCTATAATGGAGACAAATATTCTGACAAAATTGCATCAAGATCGGGTCAAAAATATGGCCTCTAGAGTGTACACACGGTTTTTCCAAAGTTAGACCTAGTGACCTAGTTTTTAACACCATGTGACCCATTTTTGAACTTGACCAAGATATAATTAAGACAAACATTTTGACAAAGAGTGTACACAAGGTTTTTCCAATATTTGACCTAGTGACCTAGTTTTTAACCCCATGTGACCCATTTTCAAACTTGACCAAGATATAATTAAGACAAACATTCTGACAAAGTTGCATCAAGCTTGGGTCAAAAGTATGGCCTCTAGAGTGTACACAAGGTTTTTCCAATATTTGACCTAGTGACCTAGCTTTAACTTCATGTGACCCATTTCCGAACTTGATCAAGATATAATTAAGATAAACAATTTGACAAAATTTCATCAAGATTGGGTAACAAATATGAACTCTAGAGTGTACACAAGTTTTTTCAAGTATGTGACCTAGTGACCTAGTTTTTGACCCCACATGACCCATTTTTGAACTTGACCGAGATTTCATAGAGACAAACATTCTGACAAAGTTTCATCAAGATCGGGTCAAAAATATGGCCTCAAGAGTGTACACACGGTTTTTCCAAAGTTTGACCTAGTGACCTAGTTTTTAACACCATGCGACCCATTTTTGAACTTGACCAAAATATAATTAAGACAAACATTTTGACAAAGTTTCATCAAGATTGGGTCAGAAACACGGCTTCTAGAGTGTACACAAGGTTTTTCAAGTATTTGACCTAGTAACCTACTTTTTAACCCCATGTGACCCATTTTCAAACTTGACCTAGATATAATCAAGACAAAAATTCTGACAAAGTTGCATCAAGCTTGGGTAAAAAATATGGCCTCTAGAGTGTACACAAGGTTTTTCCAATATTTGACCTAGTGACCTAGTTTTTGACCCCACATGACCCATTTTCGAACTTGACCGAGATTTCATTGAGACAAACAATTAAGATAAACATTCTGACAAAGTTGCATCAAGCTCGGGTCAAATATGGCCTCTAGAGTGTACACAAGGTTTTTCCAATATTTGACCTAGTTACCTAGTTTTTAACTTCATGTGACCCATTTTCGAACTTGATCAAGATATAATTAAGATAAACAATTTGACAAAGTTTCATCAAGATTGAGTAACAAATATGACCTCTAGAGTGTACACAAGTTTTTTCAAGTATTTGACCTAGTGACCTAGTTTTTGACCCCACATGACCCATTTTTGAACTTGACCGAGATTTCATTAAGACAAACATTCTGACAAAGTTTCATCAAGATCAGGTCAAAAATATGGCCTCTAGAGTGTACACACGGTTTTTCCAAAGTTTGACCTAGTGACCTAGTTTTTAACACCATGTGACCCATTTTTGAACTTGACCAAGATATAATTAAGACAAACATTTTGACAAAGTTTCATCAAGATTGGGTCAGAAATACGGCTTCTAGAGTGTACACAAGGTTTTTCAAGTATTTGACCTAGTGACCTAGTTTTTAACCCCATGTGACCCATTTTCAAACTTGACCAAGATATAATTAAGACAAACATTCTGACAAAGTTGCATCAAGCTCGGGTCAAAAATATGGCCTTTAGAGTGTACACAAGGTTTTTCCAATATTTGACTTAGTGACCTAGTTTTTGACCCCACATGACCCATTTTCGAACTTGACCGAGATTTCATTGAGACAAACAATTAAGATAAACATTCTGACAAAGTTGCATCAAGCTCGGGTCAAAAATATGGCCTCTAGAGTGTACACAAGGTTTTTCCAATATTTGACCTAGTGACCTAGTTTTTAACTTCATGTGACCCATTTCCGAACTTGATCAAGATATAATTAAGATAAACAATTTGACAAAGTTTCATCAAGATTGGGTTACAAATATGACCTCTAGAGTGTACACAAGTTTTTCAAGTATTTGACCTAGTGACCTAGTTTTTGACCCCCCATGACCCATTTTTGAACTTGACCGAGATTTCATTAAGACAAACATTCTGACAAAGTTTCATCAAGATCAGGTCAAAAATATGGCTTCTAGAGTGTACACATGGTTTTTCCAAAGTTTGACCTAGTGACCTAGTTTTTAACACCATGCGACCCATTTTTGAACTTGACCAAGATATAATTAAGACAAACATTTTGACAAAGTTTCATCAAGATTGGGTCAGAAATACGGCTTCTAGAGTGTACACAAGGTTTTTCAAGTATTTGACCTAGTGACCTAGTTTTTAACCCCATGTGACCCATTTTCAAACTTGACCAAGATATAATTAAGACAAACATTCTGACAAAGTTGCATCAAGCTCGGGTCAAAAATATGGCCTTTAGAGTGTACACAAGGTTTTTCCAATATTTGACCTAGTGACCTAGTTTTTGACCCCACATGACCCATTTTCGAACTTGACCGAGATTTCATTGAGACAAACATTCTGACAAAGTTTCATGATGATTGCATCAGAAATGTGGCCTCTAGAGTGTACACAAGCAAAAGTTAACGGACGGACGGACGGACGACGGACGACGGACGGACGACGGAAGACGGACAACACACCATCCCATAAGCTCTGCTGGCCCTTGGCCAGTAGAGCTAAAAATGAATTCACTTAACATACTGTGAGATCTTCAGAACTGTTAGAGGGATACAGTTATAATTCTACTGTTTGGCCATTAGTGAAGATTAGAAAATAGATCCACATAACATACCACGAGATCTGCAGCACTGTTAGATGGGGTACAGGCTATAATTCTACTGTTTGGCAGTTTGACAAACGTCTGCAGGATGGCCTCCACCACTGTCACTGTTTTACCAGTACCTACAATGGAAATGTGCAACCAATGTCAATGTGAAAGAACATATAAACATACAATCTCTTTATTAAAGAGACGAGGGCTGGCGTGGCGCAGTCGGTAGCGCGGCGGATTTGTAACTGGAGGCCCTGGGTTCAATCCTCCGTGGTGCCACTGAGTTCCGTCGGTGTGTTCTTGGGCAAGACACTTTCCCTTAGCCTCGTCCGTGGGATGGGGACGTAAACCGGGCGGTCCCGTGTATCGGTCTATCCTCCGAGCACGTCAAAGAACCATAGGAATCTATTCGATAATAAGAGTAGGGCAGGTTCCCGGATTCCTATGTATCCTTCCCCTCTCTCTGGGGCGGCTCGAAATAACCTATACTGTGTTGATGAGCCGTTAAACAACATGCAATTATTAAAGAGACACAAGACAATCTTCTTTTTTTAATCCTTGCAGTCCTGTTAGTTTTTCAACATTACATTTTTTCGATCAATAATATTAATTATTACAATAATTCAAAGCAGATTGTTTTTGCTTATTACTATTTGTTTATTATATTGCATCAATAATATATTTAAACCTATGGTAGAATAATGAAGAACAATTGAGAACTCAACATTTTAATTAATTCTATGCAAGCAGTTTTAAATTCAAAATGGTACAGGATTTATTAATCAACATGCTAATTTTAATTCTTAACAAAAACTTCAAAATTGCTGGTCTCCATTAATTCTCTCGATTTTATTTAATTCTATGCAAGCAGTTTTAAATTCAAAATGGTACAGGATTTATTAAACAACATGCTAATTTTAATTCTTGATAAAAACTTCAAAATTGCAGGTCTCCATTAATTCTCTAGATTTTATTTAATTCTGTGCAAGCAGTTTTAAATTCAAAATGGTACAGGATTTATTAAACATCATGCTAATTTTAATTCTTGATAAAAACTTCAAGATTGCCGGTCTCTATTAACATTCTTTACGCACATAGCCATGTTTAAATAGTGAGAAATCTTATAACGAGAGCATCTTCAATCAATAAACCAATAAGACCTGTATTTTTCACACAGGTAATTTTCTTTTTGATAAGATATTTGAAAATAAACTTCATGTTAGGTTAATTGTCTGTTGATTCATTAATGGAACATCTTTGACTGCCTTATAACCCTGAGCTTCAACCCAGCTCTGCATCTGAGATAGTTATACAAACATCTTTGTGAAAAACTTACCTGGTGGACCGAACAGTACATATGGCAGTGGTCTTCCTTGCCCTTGGACAATTCTTACAACGGCAGACTTCTGCCGATCATTCAACTTGGTGTTGAAAAAACTGAAACCTGAGTGGAATGAAGGTGTGGAGGACTTGCTAGATGACACTGGAGTCGGTGTTGCTGGCTTAGACTGTTTACTCCTGTAATACTGTGATGGCTTGGGAACTAGGCACTGCGGAAACAACACTGAAATAGATGAAAGCAATCAAAATAATAGTCAATACACCACAACAATTACCAATAATTAATTACAGACCAGGTTGCATTCAAGTATCCCAAAAATGCATTCCATATGCATTCTGTTTGCATTCAATATGCATTGCGTTTGCGCTCTGTTTGCATTTCATTTTTATATATGCATTTGTTTGTGTTCTTGAATGCATTCAGCATTTATAAATGGAACTGCGTTCATTTAAATGCCCCGAACTGCATTCCTGAACGCAACAGAATGCGTGCCTTTAAATGCACAAATGGAGAAAATACACTCGCGTTTGTGCAGCGTTTACCAATCCCTGCATCTCTCACAATTAAAACAACTATCGTTTTCACCAAAATTATTAATTCTTCAATTTTATATAGCTCTTCTTTTTAAAACACTGTTAACACATGATTAATTCTTTATATTCAAATATAGAAAAATGTATTTCATGTAATCGACAACAATAAAAGATATTCAAAAGTGCGAAATGCATTTGCATACGTTTTAAAAAATGCAGTTTTAAACTTTGCATTTCAGTGGTTGCTTTCGTTTTCAGCATTTTAAAAAATGCACACAGCGTTCAGTGTATTGATCGTGCATCGTTCATTCTGCCTTTGTTCTGTTTAAACTTTGGATTCACTTGTGTAGAGTTAATAGCAAAGGCCCCATAGTCCCAAAAATGATATAAACAGAGACAAAGTGGCTGATGGGAACTATAAATCAATATGATTTAGATCTTTCTTTTTTTATATAAATCAATATAAATAAAACAAGAGGTCAATGACCTTGAAGCTCTACTGATAGGTTTTTGATAGCTAGATCAACATTCCTGTGAAGTTTCATGAATATCCGTCAAGTAGTTTCAGAGGAGTAGTCGCTACAAGTTTTCATTATAACTCTATGTAAACAAAGATGGTTGCTGGCGGCCATGTTTAACGTCAAAATCAAAATAATTTTTGACAAGGATCAACATTATGTCATACTGACCATTTTAGAAAACGTCACATATCAATATCTCTTATAGTATTTTGAAAATCTATTTTTAGCCATGGTGGCCATCTTGAATTTCCGGACGACCTGAAGTTTTGCTAGGATCAATTAGACATCAAGAGGAACATTCCTGTGAAGTTTCATGGAAATCCGTCGAGTAGTTGCAGAGGAGTAGTCGCTATAAATTTTTACTAGATAACTCTATGTAAACAAAAATGGCTGTTGACAGCCATGTTAAACATCGAATCAAAACGATTTTCGACAAGAACTAACATCATGTCATGTCATGTCATGCTGATCATTTTAGAAAAAGTCCCATATCAATATCACTTTTTTCAAGATGTAGTCGCTACAAACTTGTTTTTTTGAAAAAAATCTATTTTAAGCCGTGGCGGCCATCTTGAATTTCCTTCCGACCTGACATTTTGCTAGAATCAAGAGCAACATTCCTGTGAAGTTTCATGAAAATCAGCCAAGTAGTTTCAGAGGAGTTGTCGCTACAAGTTTTTACTATATAACTCTATGTAAACAAAGATGGCCACTGGCAGCCATGATTAACGTCGCATCAAAACAATTTTCGACATGGATCAACATCATTCCATACTGATCATTTTACAAAAAAGTCCCATATCAATATCACTTACAGTTTTCAAAAAGTAGTCGCTACAATCTTTTTTTAAAAAAAATTGTTTTTAGCCATGGCGGCCATCTTGAATTTCCGGCCGACCTAAAAAACTTCTGGGATCAATTAGACATCAAGAGCAACATTCCTGTGAAGTTCATAACAATTCGTCAAGTAGTTTCAGAGGTGTAGTCGCTACAAGTTTTTACTATATAAATCTATGTAAACAAAGATGGCCGCTAGCGGCCATGTTTAAAGTCACATCGAAATAAATTTCGACAAGGATCAACATCTTGTCATGCTGATCATTTTAGAAAACGTCCCATATCAATATCACTTACAGTTTTCAAGAAGTAGTCGCTACAAATTTATTTATTTTAAATCTATTTTTAGCCGTGGCGGCTATCTTGAATTTCCGGCCAGCCTGAAATTTTTCTAGGATCAACTAGACATCAAGAGCAACATTCCTGTGAAGTTTCATGAACATCCGTCAAGTAGTTTCAGAGGAGTAGTCGCTAAAAGTTTTTACTATATAACTCTATGTAAACAAAGATGGCCACTGGCAGCCATGTTTAACGTCGAATCAAAATAATGTTCGATTAGGATCAACATCATGTCATGCTGATCATTTTGGAAAAAGTCCCATATCAATAATACTTATAGTTTTCAAGAAGTAGTCGCTACAAACTTAATTTTTAAAAATCTATTTTTAGCTGTGGCGGCCATCTTGAATTTCTGGCAGACCTGAAATTTTGCTAGGATCAATAAGACATCAAGAGCAACATTCCTGTAAAGTTTCATGAAAATCAGCCGAGTAGTTTCAGAGGAGTAGTCGCTACAAGTTTTTACTATATAACTCTATGTAAACAAAGATGGCCGCTGGCAGCCATGTTTAACGTCGAATCAAAACGATTTTTGACAAGGACCAACATCATGTTATGCTGATCATTTTAGAAAAAGTCCCATATCAATATCACTTATAGTTTTCAAGAAGTAGTCGCTACAAACTTAATTTTTAAAAATCTATTTTTAGCTGTGGTGGCCATCTTGAATTTCTGGCCGACCTGAGATTTTGCTAGAATCAATTAGACATCAAGAGCAACACTCCTGTAAAGTTTCATGAAAATCCGCCAAGTAGTTTCAGAGGAGTAGTCGTTACAAGTTTTACTATATAACTCTATGTAAACAAAGATGGCTACTGGCAGCCATGTTTAACGTCGAATCAAAACGATTTTTGATAAGGACCAACATCATGCCATGCTGATCATTTTAGAAAAAGTGCCATATCAATATCACTTATAGTTTTCAAGAAGTAGTCGCTACAAACTTGTATTTTAAAAATCTATTTTTAGCTTTGGCGGCCATGTTGGATTTCACATCAACATGAATTTTTGCTAGGATCAACTAGACTTCATGGGCAACATTTCTGTAAAGTTTCATGAATATCCATCAAGTAGTTTCAGAGGAGTAGTCGCTACAAATAAAAGTTTACGGACAGACGGACGACGGACGCCGCACCACGGCATAAGCTCGCTGATCTCTGATCAGTCGAGCTAAAAATAACAGTATACCATTATATCCTAAATGGAGAGCCATCTCCACTGCTCTGTGACACTTTCTTATTGGCCCCCTGAAAGAAAATTAATATTTCAATTTATATATATGTAAATTGGTTTTAAACTAAATGGTAGAAGAAAACAAGGCATTTTATTTAATTTGAAACTATACATACTTCATTATTAAGATGTGCTCTTTTTGTACATGATTAATATGAATATTAAAATATCTAAACTAGCTTTGTTTGTGATACCCCACCCAGTCACATTATACTGACACCGGGGTCGACCAGTCCTTGAAAACTACACCTTATATAACCTACGACATATATACCAATGTTAATACAATTAAAGTGTTACTGTCCGTAAGGAAAGCATATATTGAACATAAGTTCAATAACTCTGAGTTTTATTCGGTGAAATGTAAACATGAAAACATGAGCACAGACTCGAATAAGTATGTAGTTAATAAATTCATTAATTTGAAGGAGAAAAAAAAGGATTTTATTTCTTGTTTGTAAACATCGCTGGAACCACAATACTGACATTTCTGTTGCCCATGTGACATCCATTAGCACCTAAGGTTTTGATTACACTATGTCTTGCATCACATAAATGTCCGGAAATGCATTAATCTTACTCGCAAGTGTAATTTTAGTGTCAGCTTGGAGTTCAATCCCACAAAGAACCTCAAGTGCTATTTTTTTTTGTTGTACCGCTACTGAATTCCGTCAAAACATCTTGTTTTTATTTACTAAATATTCAATAATTATAGTAGTTGTGTAATGGTTGTCAAGGTTATAATCTAACAATTACGGTTAATGCAGCATTAAACTAAATAAATATATATACCTATTAAATGAAAAGATGGCATCAAAGTCCTTTCCACTGTAGCTTTTGTGGAAATCTGGGTTAAACTTCAGTAATACTTCGTCTTTGAGAATCTGTAGTAGAGAATAACTGCACTATCATTAATGAAACACACTGCAATCTTGAAGTCTTTATCAAGCATTGAAAGATATGTTTTGTTTGCTTCAATGAAGTTTTATGTCCTTTTAAGCACATGGACGGCCATATATGACGGTCATTTTTTTTGTGGTAGATCTAGAGCACCTAATTTTTCCTGGGTAGAACCAGTACTGTGTACCTCTCCGCAAGAATCAACACTTTCCCACTAGACACGTTGAGCTCCCAGTGGGATTCAAACCTGCAGCGGTGAGGCCAGAATTTTTTTAAAAAGAGTGTGTGTGTGTAGTTCTAAGGATAATAGTTCCTCTGTCAGTGTACCGATAGGAGACTCCCTCACAGATGATAAACTAGCACCTCAATTTATTAATCCAGTTGCATTATGACTTTAATAAACCTGCTGGCCTTTAATTAAACGAAAAAAGGTTATCAAAGGACAAGGTATGATAAGGGGGTATTTTGGCCCCCAATATATTCAAAATGCAAAAAAATAATATTTACATATAATCTGTTGTGCATATTGAAGTAAATTGATCATATTCTATCTTCAAAATATATTTTTATTTATTTTATTTATCTAGAAGATTTAATACGGTCTCAAAAAAGGGTATTTTTGTAATTTTGTTATATTTTGTAGATTTTGGACCTTTCTGGGCAAGATTTTGAGCCTAAAAATATAGAGCGCACCTCCGAGCACACACAGTTTTTTGGCTGATGATGCATCCCTATCAAGTACCTATTTCAACAACAAATCAGCTATGCTCGAGGGTGCGCTCTGTATTTCCAAGACCAAAAACTGATCGAAAACTGCTGAAAATGAACAAAAATGTAATTTTTTGAAAGAAAAGGACTTGTTTGTGCGGCTCTTAAACTCATTTAAAGCCTTCACACGTACTTGTAATGAGTTTTAATATTGATTCAGTTCATTTGTAGCTAAATTAGATGTTCAAAACTTGTGCATTAAAACTTTCAATATTGGGGGCCAATTCTGTCTCTTATAATACCTAGTCCTTTGGTTCTGCTAGCTGCCAGCGTTTACTAAAAACCCTGGGTTGACATGAACCTTTTTGTAAATTATCATTCAAATCAATCTGTATAAGGTTCAAATGTTAAAGACGGGTCAAGAAAATACCCATTCTCTGAATTAAAAGTTAAATCAGGGGGACATATGAATGCAAGTTCAGCATATGGACACAGCGCAATCCTATATTTCCCAGCAGGGGAGTGAAATTACTTCAAGATTTTAAAGTATGTGTTAGTAAATTTAAATATTACATTATTATTAGGAACATATCACCACAAGACATGGATAAAACCTGGAATATAGCATTTTTGCAAAATATGGCTTTCTTAAACTGAATTTTTTACTTATCTCAAATTCTTGGCCGTAACTTTGTCAACATATTTAATATAAGGATTATACCTACCTCATGTACATAACCCTCATAACAGGGTCCACATGGGTCCCCCGGGTCTGTGAGCGTGACCTTGTCACCAAGTAACACGGAAGGCCGTCCCTCCGCAAGTCCAGGCACCTTCAGGCCCAGGTACTCCCCTACTGGTCTCAGGCACACCTGTAATGAGTAATAAGTAAACTGTTAATAGAAGCCCTCTCATTGTTTATATATTGAAAATGGCTATAGTATGTAAATAGATAAAGCTGCTAGCAACTAAAAAATTGATTAACTTCTATACACTCACTTGTAGCATGGTCGGTGACATTTCCTTTGATGAATGCAGAGCAATAAATCGTTTAATTTAGGGTAACAAAAGGGGTGTGGCTATACCGTACTACAACATCCAGATACGCCCACTCGGTGTTTAAATAAGCCAACTTGCTGAGACCAGACTCTATCTATTACTTGTAATATCATGTATTTCCAATTTACATTTTCACCATTTTCTCTGGTAAAGTTTTATCAATGATCCTCTTTTACACAACACTAATTTCATATTTGTTATAAACCAAAAGACATGAAAAATTTACATCTGAACACAGGAAAAGAAGCAGACACGGTTTTACTGAGCCGGGTCATGAGAGGTAATATAAGGTACAACGCCTCTCACGCCACCTAGCACTGGCTTAAGCAGTATTCTACTTTAAAGCCACAAAGATTGGGCTTGATGATCCCGAAGGACCAGTAATAAAACTACTGATTTGTAGTTTACAAGTGTGTGTGTGTGTGTATTTCTAAGGATTATAGTCCATCCGCCTACGACAGGCGTCCTACACGACAATTATAGGCACAATGGATTCTGGACTTTTATCTGTTTTTGTGTGTGATGGGATGTCTACTTGAAGCAGCGAACTCAATGGTTTCTTTATAGTGCTGCCACTCTGGAATACCACGCCGTAGTAGACATGATTCCCCCACAGTCACATTATTCTGACACTTGTCAATCAGTCGTAGCACTACCCATTATTTGCTCATCAGGCAAGGGTTACAAGTGACTACTCCATTTTTAAAGTATGACGCGGTCAGGGGACTCAAACCCACTACCTCCTGAATGCAAGGCAGATGCTTTAAGCACTACACCACAATGCTTCGGTGTAGTTTACAAGTGTTTTGCTCCAATCATTTTATAGTGTCAGTAAGGTTACTGCATGTCCCCTTAAGAAACAAGATTGCCATGTGTCACTTTTAAGTTTCCAACATACAAAAGACTTCAAAAACTAGATGCACACACAGTCCACACTCTTTCTGTAATATTGACCGTAGAAGGAGTATAGACATCATAGGTAAGCATCCTGTAAAGTTTTGAAGAAATTAAAACTAGAAGGGTGTTCCACAGAACCCTTGTGTCGCCTGCCGTGTGCTTATTTTAGCCAGTTATGAGCTTGGTTAGGTTGCAGGTTAAAGTTTTATGAAAAGGGGTATAATTCTGCCAAAATGAAAGTCAAGAGTTATTGGACATGTGTAGCAACATTTCTTGTGGTAAGACGAAAATATGTGTGAAGTTTTAAATACTTTTTAAGTTATGGCAATGGTTAGATTGCAGGTTAAAATGTGACGGACGACAACCGACGACGGACCAAGTGATCCCTAAGTGTATGCCATGCTATGCAGGCGACACAAAAATACTAACCCTATGTAGGTCAAATTCCCGTATATCTATGTCCATTTGAATCTCCTCTAGATGTAACAGATGTTTGAATCTTTCTCGGTAGTTATCCCTAGATAATTCCTGTAGGAGTGTACATAAAATACATTATCATGCAGATAATTATGCACTGTTCTGCCTGATAAAGGGGTGACCTAATAAATCTTGCTTTAAAGCCCATTACAACGGTACTTCGAAAATTCCCGTACAATGTCACATGGCGCAAAGTCACATGACTTCAAGAACGAATCAGATGCTGGTAATCAAATAAGTATCAACAATCACAAATTAACCAGTTTTAATGTATATATTCAGTTAAGGTATGCGTATTCGATCGCTAAAATACCAGTCATTAGTGATATACTAAACCATCTTGAATCATTCATTGGAAACGAGATCGGATTTCTAGGCTACAAAAACATGTGTTGTTGAATTGTTTACATTGGAGCATGTGCGCGTAAGTTGGAAATTTCTTGGCATTTATTGTATGTAACTATATCTGATGTCATAAAACGTCATGAAGACAAAACAATTTGGCTGCATCCTTGACAAGCATAACATTGTTAAATAGATAAAACTAGTAACCCTTACAGAAAACGTGGATAATCTACATGGTCAAAAGAATATTGTATCAATGCCTTTTACTATCAAGTTTATTAGGCTTGGCATGAAAATGCAGAATAGCTTGGCAGGGCCTCGCCATTCTTGGTTTTCTAAGCCTCGTCTAATAAACTTGATAAAAAGGCACTGACACAATATTCTCCATTATCCATGTCTTTCTTAAATGCAATGAAAATCAAGCATATATACAACATGACTGTACATTAGATCACGTTATTTTACACTTTAAACCAATCGAGTCCCAAAAAGGCGACATTTTTTACCGTATTGGCTCGTAGCCCTAAAAATCCCCGATATATTTTCCATATTGAACGCTATGTATCGGAAATGTATCCGCAACATCACAATGATACAACATCTCTGATAGAAGGTAAATGATCAAAGTAGATCTGAATTTATTATAGTAGACAATTGACAGCTTTATAATTTATAAAAACAAGAGGCCCAAGAGGGCCTGTGAATGCTTTACTGGCTAACATGGCTCTTATACCATCAATGAAGCGAGAGACTGCCATTTACGTTTTTTTGAAAGTTTTGGGCTAAATACAGCTTTTTAACTAAATCAGGTCCATAACTAAAGAATCTGGTAAAGTTTGGTAAAGATCAGATGAAAAATGAAGGCCCTACCGTATTAACGAGGCAAAATATAGCATTTTTAACTAAATCAAGAGCCATAACTCCGCTGTTACTGGTCCGATATGAATGGTTTTCGAACTTGTCCGAGCTTTCATTGATATTAACAATCTGATAAAGTTTGGTAAAGATCGGATGAACAATGAAGCCCCAATCGTCTGAAAGAGACAAAATATAGCATTTTAAACTAAATCAAGGGCCATAACTCCGCTGTTACTGGTCAGATATGAATGGTTTTCCAACATGTCCGAGCTTTCATTGATATTAACAATCTGATAAAGTTTGGTAAAGATCGGATGAACAATGAAGCCCCAATCGTCTGAACGAGACAAAATATAGCATTTTAACTAAATCAAGGGCCATAACTCCGCTGTTACTGGTCCGATATGAATGGTTTTCGAACTTGTCCGAGCTTTCATTGATATTAACAATCTGATAAAGTTTGGTAAAGATCGGATGGACAATGAAGCCCCAATCGTCTGAACGAGACAATATATAGCATTTTTACCTAAATCAAGGGCCATAACTCCGCTGTTATGGCTGGTTTTCGAACTTGTTCGAGCTTTCAACAACATTAACAATCTGATAAAGTTATGTAAAGATCGGATGAACAATGAAGCCCCATCGTCTTAACGAGGCAAAATATAGCATTTTTAACTAAATCAAGGGCCATAACTCCGCTGTTACTGGTCCGATATAGCTTTCATCAATATTAACAATGTGGTAAAGTTTGGTAAAGATAGGATTAAATATAAAGGCCCTATCGTCTTAACGAGGCAAAATATAGCATTTTGAACTAAATCAAGGGCCATAACTCTGCAGTTACTGGTCTGATATGAATGGTTTTCGAACTCGTCCGAGCTTTCAATGATATTAACAATCTGATAAAGTTTGGTAAAGATCGGATGAACAATAAAGCAGCTATCGTCTTAACTAGGCAAAACATAGCATTTTTAACTAAATCAAGGGCCATAACTCCGCTGTTACTAGTCCGATATGGCTGGTTTTCGAACTTGTCCGTGATTTCATTGATATTAACAATGTGGTAAAGTTTAGTAAAGATAGGATAGAAATGAAGGCCCTATCGTCTTAACGAGGCAAAATATAGCAATATAGCCCTTTTAACTAATTCAAGGACCACAACTCCGCTGTTACTGGTCCTATCTGGCTGGTTTTTGAACTTGTCCGAGCTTTCATTGATATCAACAATGTGGTAAAGTTTGGTAAAGATAGGTTGAAAAATGAAGGCCCTATCCAGGGATCACCCTAGGATTGACTTTCAATGAGACAAAATGTCCCATTTGATTGATTTTAATGAGACATTCACCATTTTCATGAAACATTTCCGATGCGAAGCTGACTGCCAGCAGTCATTCGTCCACCGTGCGTAGCACTGGAGGCCGCTAGTGGGGCATGCGCCCCAGAACATTTTTGAAATTTAGATGTGATTTCCTGCATTATGGCTCATTCCCACCCCCTACCCCTCCCCAAATTTTTTGACAAAAACTAATACAATTAAAGAGACAGACAGACAATGTCTCCCTAGTATGGGGGAATGTTTTGGAAATTGAGAATATGACCCAACAGCCCAGCCATTTCACACCTGACATTTGCCAAACAATCACGGTTAATATAGTGATAAATACCTCAGATTTTGAAAAGGGAAGGGTGTTCCCTGAAAAAAGGGCATTTTTTAAGCGCTCTAAATTATGTAAAAAGGGCATTTTCGAGCGCGCGAAAACTTCATAATGAAACAAACAAAAATGTCAATTTTATTGATACAAAGGAAATAAAATATAAAGTTGTTATAATTAAAAATACAGTTACATGTGTAATAGAGTCCTCCCTCATTTATTTGTTTTAGTTGATTTCTAGATTCTCTCTTTTCTTCTTTCCTTTTGTATACAATTTATTGGCAATACATTGAAGATAACACGGAGCCGTTGTTTCTTTTTATGTGAATAACATTTAAAAAAATAATAATCTGAAAAGCGCAAAGCGAAAATAGAAGTTGTTAAAGCATCCGAAATAAAGCATGTCCGAATTTATGTCAACCTTTTAACATAGTTTTACAATTGCTTGCACCAGTTCATAGTTAATTGCGTCAAATTATTATAGATCGGAGGATAATGGTCAGATATTACTAGAAGTTGATGAATTGTTATAAAAATTGCCATGTTTATTCATAATCAATCGATTTACTTTTGACACTGCGAAGCGAAAGCGAACCGGAAGTTTACCGACATAACAATGTCGTTTTGATTTTTTCATGTGATTTTCGAATAATTTGATATTTTCTCATTTTATATGTTTTAATCGCGAATAAATGGATCTGAACAAATTTACACGAGATTTTAAATGAAATATAAATCAATATAATTTCATTACGAATCGACATGGTGAAAATGGATTTCCCCGACTTCGGTGCGACAATTTGTTCCATTTGTCTTTTTTTCATGTGATTTTTGATATTTTAATGCGAGAATATCGCGGAATCGCGGCCTAGAGTGATCCCTGCCTATCGTCTTAACGAGGCAAAATGTAGCAATATAGCATTTTTAACTAAATCAATGGCCATAACTCCGCTGTTACTGGTCCAATCTGGCTGGTTTTCGAACTTGTCCGAGCTTTCATTGATATTAACAACCTGTTAAAGTTTGGTAAAGATCGGATGAAAAATGAAGGCCTTATTGTCTAAACTAGACAAAGTTAACGACGGACGGACGACAGACGGACGACGGACGGACGACGGACAACTCGGCATCCCATAAGCTCTACTGGGCCAGTAGAGCTAAACTTCGATTACACTGCCATTACTTCCAACCAGACAAGAGCAATTTTATTTTCAACCTTTCAAAGAAAACATCTCTTGAAAGTCAAAGAAATTAAAAAGGGAACCTTTCAGATCTCATATAAATTCACCAAATTTAGGAAGTTTCACGTAAAATAAAATGTATTACCTTGCACAGTACATTCATAACACATATTACAGCCAGGACTTGGCTGAGTCATTGGGCTCATATACAATTTGACCAAGTTTGGAGAAGACAGGATAACAATTATCAAGTTATGAGTCTGGATAACATTAATTTTGTGAATTTTTATTGTTCCACAGGGCATAACTTTTGAATTACTGAGGCGATGGGGTCGATTATCCAACCTTGGCCGAGACATGTGCCCATATACCATTTGTCTAAGTTTGGAGTAGACTGGATAACAACTATTCAAGTTAGAGTCCAGACAATATTTTCGACACATATGAGGCGAACACGAGTAACACTATATTAAAAAGTTATAGGCTCGGTTTAAATTTACTGTCTTGGAATATTTTTGATGTCTTCAGTTTGTTTGTTTGTTTGTATGGTGTTTTATGTCATTGTCAACACATGACGGTTGATTGTTTTGTGGAGGAGGCAGACCACCCACTTTTCCTGGGTAGAACCTGTACTGTCACCTCCCACATCCGAAAGAATTGTCACTTCCTCACTTACAAGTCAGATGGATGAATGTAAGCACAGACTAACGGACAGATGGTATTAGTATATTCTTTTCCGGAGGTAGCGTGCTGATAATAAAAAATATACCTCTTCCAAGACTTGTGCATACTGCAGCAGGTCCCCATTGTTGAGTACAGTCTCTCGCAACTCTTCTGGCACTTCATAGTGAGGCAATCGATGTGGGTACTGCACAACTTTCTTGTTCCTGTACGAACATAATGTCACCTGATAAAATTGACCTCATATTGCATGTTGTTTTTCAGCCAATAATTGCTAGACCAAGAAATATTGAAATCAAAAGCTATCAATTCCTTGTATGTAAAAGGTGAATGTCCGAGGTCAAATTAAAAAACTTTTGCATTCAAATCCAGATAAAGGAAAAAAATCATGTACACACAGTACCTTCCCAGGTACTCCAGTTTGCCTGCATATATATATATATATATATATATATATATATATAGATATACAGTATGTCTGCCTTTAAAGGGGTTGATGCACTATTTTCAAACATGGTTTATTTAAAAGGACTGAAAAACTTGAAAAAAGCTGAAAGAATTATCAAAATGCCATGAAAAATAAGAAATGTCAAAGTGACAAATGCCCCCGAAGTGGTTTTGACCTTTTGACCTCTAAGTGTGACCTTGGAGCCACGGACCTGGATTTTGATTGTTGTGGTGAGCACTTGTGCCAAGTTATCTGAAAATCCGTCCATGAATGTCGGAGTTATTGACTGATGGACGGACAGACTGACGCTCGGACGGACTGACGACGGACGGACCTTCGGGGGCATAATAAAGGAGATATGACCTATTGAAAAGAACATAAATGGAAGCGGCCATCTTGGAACGATGACGTCATTGTGCCTTTTTGTCTCGACAAAATATATTTTAAAGCAAAGAAAATCACTGCAAATTGATTAAAAATAAATATAATGTATACATTGTATACTGATTTTTCATTTACAGTGATTTTCTTTGCTTTAAGACATTTTATCAATATGCCATATATGGTAAAAAGGCGTGATGACGTCTTGTTCCAAGATGGCCGCCTCCATTTATGTGCCTTCATTTATGTTTCTTTGCAAGTTTTCAATAGGTCATATTTCCTTTATTTTTCGCAGCATTTTGAAAATTCTTTCATCTTTTTCCATTTTTTTCAGAGCCCTTTAAAATAAACCTTGTTTGAAAATAGTGCAGCAACCCCTTTAATACTGGTGTAACAGGATCATTAATACCGTAAACATGTCCACTTACCTATTGGGTCTCTCCCCAGGAATGAGCCAAGGTGTGGCCTTATTCTCCACTGTTTCCCTGTATCTAGTGTACCCCTGCCTTCGACCTTCAGTGTACGGTTCGTCATGTACGAGCATACCCATCATCGGGTCTGTGACATGAGCCGTAACATATCGACCAATCTTGAAGTTGTCAAATGTAAAAATAACCAAGTGCTTCTCTCGACCTTGAGATCTATAACAAATAAAAGAAAGCTGTTGGATGACAGAAGGCTCAAATTTTGAGGCCTTGTTAATTTATAGGGAAACTAAGTTGATCTGCTTCGTTGTTTGGTTTTTAACGTAATTGTTTCAGCACATTTTAGGCCATGTATGACAGAGTAAAAAGCGGTACAGTTCTGCTTAAATATTTAGATAAATTCGGAGCTTCTATTATCACAGTGAATACATGTGTCAAGTTTCATTTATTTTGTTAAAGGAGAAATGGAGATATGGCAAAAAACGAATATTTAAAAATTCTAAGATGAAAAAGGGGCATAATTCTGTTAAAATCAATAACAGAGTTATGGCACTTGTATGTACCAGTTCCTCTTACGAGAGTGAATGAGTGAATACATGTGTATAGTTTCATTGAATTCCTTTTAGCGGTTGCTGAAATGTGAGCTTAACATAAAAAGTTGACCAATACTGGGTTGAGTAAAATTGTAAAGCTTGCCATTCCTTTAAAAAAGCGGATTCTAGAAACATGCATTGAATAGTACACAAAGAATACATGGACTACTACTTATAATCTGTAACAAGTGTAATAGTCTAGTAAGCATTTTTGATGAGTAAACAGGGATTTGATTTCCCACCTTCTACAATTGTCTTTCAGATGTTATTAATAAGAGGCCCACAAGAGCCTTATCATTCAATTGGATACTTAAAAATAAGAGGAAGGATGAATTTTACTATTTATTTATTTTAAAAAAGTGATAAACAACACTGTTACAAGTACTACATATACAAAAAGGTTTTAAAAGAATATATACTCGAGGACTATCTCACTGAAAATAAACAAAGATTATACCATAGTTTAATATCTGATTTCAAAATCAGTAAGGCCAAAAAAAAATATACCTGTGTTTCCGGTGGCCCGACCGACCCTATTTTTAAGGGGCCGACCCTAAAACTTTTTCTGAAAAAAAAACAAAAAACTATTTTGTTCTGAACAATGATTTATCACAATATATCGAGGTAAACTGACATCACAGAGAAACTTTTAGCTGTATCATCATTTTGTATGGGGTTTATGAGATAAATACATTTAGAATCTCACAATAGCTTGCTCCAAAAAAAGAATTAAAAAAAAAATGCCTACCTACCGACCTTATTTTTTTTATAGAGCATGCAATAGGAAACACACCTATTTTTTTTTTTGCCTAATGAGTATAAATCATTACATTTTCACTTCATCAATAAAAACTGCCGTTCTTGACTGTTTTCAGGTTGAAACAAGCAGTTAAGAAGTTATGGACCAGACATAAAAAATGCACGACCTTGACCCCTGACTTTGAACTTAAGCATAAAACCCCAATTCTAATGCAACTATAATGTAACACGTTACTCCATTGGCTTATGTCTCAAATTTGCGACCGTAACACGCACGATTTATTGTTTGAAAGAAAATTATGTGACGTCACATTACATTGTAACAAGCGACGCCATTGGATGACGTCAGCAAAACGCGTGAAACGCCATCATTAATGATAATCCTTTCATACCTAACCTTGGAGTCTTACTTACCTGGCATCTAGTTCAATGTTCACATAGAGTGACATGCCGGGGTAGAGAGACACGTTGCCCTTCACTTCTTCATTGCTTCCACTTTTTAACATAGCACTGTGCTCCTGCCATATAAATTATTAACCAACATATAAATAATACATAAAACGTTTTTTTGCCAAATTCTTTTTGCTGAATTCCTAAAACCTCACATAAGATAAGTTCCGCTTTGTCAATGTAATAATTATCACAAGTCACTTGGTTATAAAAGGGACACACGGCAATCTTGATTTTTTAAAACCCACTGTCCTGTTATTTTTTCAATCATTAATATATAATTATAAGAATAGTATAAAGCAAATTGTTTTTGCATATTATTAATTGTTGGTTATATTACACTAATAATATATTTAACCTTTAACCCGCTAAGCATGACTATAATAGCTTTTGCGTCCATTGTAAACACAGATCAGCCTGCTGGTAACTCGCAGGCTGATCAGGGTTTACAATGTCCAGCTGCTGATCAGTCATTTTCCCCAAAACACCCCTTTGTCACATAATTGGAATGTTCTTAATTCAAAGAAAGAACAGTCCATTATATATATGTAGCGGGTTAAGGGTTAAATATATGGTAAAATAAGATGAAAAATGAAACTCAAAATTTTAATTTTATTATACGTAAGCAGGATTAAAGTCAAAATGATAGTGGATAAGTGAATCGGGACGCTAATTTCAATACTTGATGATCACTTCAAGATTGCCATGCGTCCCTTTAACCTGTACTGCCTTACATTGCGTGGTCTGAGTATTAACTTTCCAAGAAGCGAAAACGGGGTTGACTGGGGTATGAAATAAAACCTTAATTTCGGCTTGAAAAGTTTGCATATTGTAAAATCAAAACATTTTTAATAGGTAATTTTACACAGGTTATAGCATTTTTTCAGTAAAATATGATTTTCGATGTGTTTTATTGTCGAAATATCCGTTATTAAATCCTGCTAATATAAGGTTTCATCGCTTAATGGAAATAAGGCGGGACCATGTAATGATATCCAAGTTTGGTTGTCACTTGATAGAGTCCCTGAGAAACACACTAAAATGTAATAACTTAATGCAAAAACGTAATGTGAAACTACACGCAAAGTTAATGACCCATAAAAGTCAAGGTCAGTGTCTTCTGTGGAACTGCTATGACTAATTATAAGTCAAGTTTGGCTGATCAGGGCCCTGTTTTATGAAACAACTTACGACAAATTTGATCGGAAGTCGACTTCTTAAATGCTTTACTATGAATTACACTTTACAAATAAACGTGATTTAATTTCTGCTCTACGTACACGCACAATTGTCTACATTGAATATTTGGGTGGAAAAAAGTGGATGATTTTATAATTTGATTTACGATCAGAATTGTCGTAAGATGTTTAATAAAATGGGGCCCAGGTGCATGCAGTTCCTGCAAAACTGACAGACATAATTGCCAAAGCGTAATTAGAAATGTACACAAAAAATTAATGTCAGATCCACAAAAATCAGGTCAAGGTCATTTGTGGCAAGGGACTATCTTACACAATAATAACTATGAGCCATGTTTGGCGGATCTAGAGAAAGCAGTTCCTAGGATTACACTGATGTCTTCAGTACTTTCGCTTCCGTGGCCGAGGGTTTAATGACGTTGCGTTGTAAACCTTATCGCCTCTCACCGCTGCGGTTTCGAATCTCACTGAGAGCTCATCTTGTAAGCTAGGAAATGTCGATTCTTATGGATGGCAGGAGGTGTACAGTACTGGTTCTACCCAGGAAAAGTGGGTGGTCTGCCTCTACCACAAACAAATCGGCCGTCATATATAACTTTACATGTGTTGAAAAGGACATAAAACCCCATACAATACAATACAATATAATCGTCATTGTCTTCACCTTCACTGAGGCAAACTGAAATATTTTGTCTCCCCTTATTCTTTGAAAAGACGAGACAACAACACAACACAAGATACTGAAATGGTCTCTTTATTTTTTATTTTGTATATATTTCTTGTTTTTGGAAACTCAACTCTTATATATTGTTTGAGACAGTTAGTTATACAGCTATATGAGGTTTAATCAAATAATTTTAATTTTGAGAAAAAAACAAATATCATGATATGTATCACAACATACAATGAGCTGAGTACATTTATACATCTCACCGCTGTGGGTTTGAATCCCACTGGGAGCTCGACTTGTAAGTAAGGAAGTGTCGATTCTTACGGATGGCAGGAGGTGTACAGTACTGGTTCTACCCAAGAAAAGTGGGTGGTCTGCTTCCACCACAAAAAATCGATCGTCATATATAACCTTAGATGTGTTGAAAATGACGTAAAACACCATGTACAAACAAACAAAACATTTATACATATGGAATCATATGAATACATTGAATCATGTGGTTTGCGTGTTACTTTAAAGACTTTGCTTTAAGAAATAAAATATTTCGAGCGGGTTTATATTGTCCCGGATCAATACCTGGTGGGAGAAACTTGAAAATCATTGGTACCAAGGTCAGCAGGCCCACTGTTTTGATGTTGTTCAAGTCTCAAATACCAGGTTTTGATCTCATACAATATACACGTAAATGTACACTCTGGAAATATTTTATTTCTTATCTGACATGGATTTTTATGTATATGATACACTATTGAAGGGATTGAACATAATACAAATTCTCACAAATGATGTTGAATGCCCAGCAGCTTCAACATCAAACGAACAAAATATGCAAGTTCCTCCTCAGTTTCAATGTGTTGTTAGAACATAGTGTTGCTTTAAATATGACATTTGCAGTTTTCTTTTGCATCTGACATTATCAAAGACGTCTTAACGGTTAATGGTTTATCTCTCCCATTTAAAATGACATTTTAAAAGTTAATGTACAGGACATCAGAGGTATTGAAAGGAAATTAATAACTCTTTTATAACCAATCAGTATTTTAATGAACCATTTAGATTCATTAATGTTGTACAATTTACATTCCTTGTTTATATAGACAGCGAAATATTTGAAAAAGATACATGTGGAACCCTTTATAAAATTATGTGTTTCCTTAACGCACTGTTTCAGGCCGGCCTATTGTCTACACATATTTTGAATAACTGTTTTTATGGTTTACCTTCAATAACTTGACGTCTTTTATCTGTAACTGAGAACTGGAGGCAGTCATGTGACACCTACTGAACAGCTTGGGTGATGATCCATTATTCTTCACCCAGATTGTCAATGTTTTCTTTGTTCCGACGGCAACGGTTTTGAAGTCAGTTTCCTTCGTTACAGTGATGCCCTCTTTATCAGCCAGGAGCTCTTGTGTAAATGACTTCTGAAGAGGTCCCTGTAAGACTTTCAGACTGAAGAAGAAATAACAGGTTTCTTTCAATATCCTCCATGTGACAGGGCTTTTTTTAGGTGTCCTTTTTCTAGGTGTCCTAAGGGCTCGAAAAATGGACACGTTCCCAATGCAAAATAGTCTTTTATTCCCAATTCCTGAAAAAATTCCCAATCTCAAAAGTATAAATGTATGTTGTACTGATACATCCCTTATGTTACATACTAATCAATATAAGTGCCATTAGGTGGTATGTTAATGATGTAATAGTGTTCCTAATTACACCTTTGAGGCCTTTACCTCGCCCTAACTTACAAAATGTTGCCGTAAACAAGTCTCAATTGGCCATTTTAACGATGAAAGAAATTCCCAATTTGGTGGTTTTCAAAATAAGTGATTTGATTTAGGGCTATTTAGTGTTGGGAATCGGCTGAAAATTCATGATCGATCATCAGAATATTTAACCGACCGATGATCGGTCATGGCTGCTATAAAAGACAAGTGTAAGTCTTTTTCAGACTATAATGAAGAAAATAATCACATTTCAAGTATGTTCTGGTATTAATAAAGGAATTGAATGAAACTGACCAACATATATTTTAAAAAAGAAGTTGTGACACCCACTATAAATATGTTATTGTTGCAAAATTATGACTCATTTTATTTTCTTGTATATTTTGGTACAAGAGAATGAAATCAGCCATAATTTTCAACAACCGATTAAAGTCGATCATGAAAGATTGTAATCGATTAATCAGATCAAAGGCATAACTGATCGATGATCGATCAAATTGATTAATAGGAACAACACTAGGGCTATTCCATTAAAAGTTACTCAGACCCCAGGAAGGAAATTTAATAAACAATTATGGGTGTACCCTATTTTTCGAGATAAAAGTATAGCCTAAATCACTGGGTTTTTTTAAAACCGTGATTGAATATGTGCATGAATGAATATTGAGTTGGTAATTCTTAATTTGACGCTCCAGTTTTGGAGTTTGGCCTGGCTGGTTAAAGCCATTTATATTGTGACTACAGAGTTTGGATTCTCAAAATACGTCGTATATATATACCGGTATACCTCTTCATCAGTATGTTTAGACACGATGTACAGATTTTGTAAAAATGTGGCTGTTATTGGTGGGATAGCTACATTAAAACTGATATTACCTGGTGATGTTAGGTTTCTGCGACTGTTTGACCATGACGGCCCTCCATGAACACCTTCCTTGCAGACTCTCCACTGCCTTGTAGCACACTGGGTCCCACTTCCGTGGCAAATATCCGTCTGCTATAGCATCCACCATATAGAATACCTCGCCGTCAATATAACCGTGATCTTCCATCATCGCTGAGACTATCCCCTCGACTTCCTTAACACGTAGTGGCTGAATGGAGTCGGCGATAATTTCTGACCTGTTTTCGCCCGTGTAAGACACCTCAGCTTTGACCCAGTCTCCTTTACACGGTTTGAAATCGTCACATTTACAGTGAGCGAGATCATAAAAGATGTTATCGTTGATATACCCAGTGGAGCCACTTGAATACGTGACATTACCCATCATCTCTGCGGGATAAGCCAGGTCACTGCTGTCAGGGTCCGGATCATTATCCCAGTCATCACTTAGAGTCACCTTCATAGGCAATTTTGTGATATAAGGCAATTTTGCGATATATATATATAATACACATAATGGTCTTACAGAAACTAACCTGATAAATAATGACAAAATTACACTACAAAGCCGGTTAACGAAACTATCCAGGTGTTCAGTTCATATAATAATGTATATGTGCAGATTAAAAGTATAGGTTTATTAACGAGTTCTTAAATACCCGTGACTGAATATACGTAAAATGAATTATGAGTTTGTAACTCTTAATTCGACGCTACAGTTTTTGGCTTTGGTTCGACTGGTTAAAGCTGTTTATATTGTGTCTATAGAGTTTGGATTCTCAAAATATGCAAGTTATGTAATATACCTTGTCATCTGTATGTTTAGAAACGGTGCACATATGTTGTAAAATTTGGCTGTTGTTTGTGGGATAGCTACTTTATATAAAAGAAGCCATACATGATTCTTATAGGATCATATAGTAGGAGTTTGATATAATTTTGAATAATTCATAAAAGTTCGTTTTTCAAAACACACACATTTTGGTTTAAATTTGTAAAAAAAAAAAATTGTGGACGCTCTACTGGCTAAAACGGCTCTTTTATCAAGGCTTGTCATCATAAAATTCCCATTAGTACTTCTTTTAAAACATTGCAAAAACCACAACAGGAACTTAAACCCTTGACCCATGCTAACAATTTAAACAAGAGGCCCTAGTTCTAATTTGGTATGGTTATTTAGGGACTCGAGGCACAACAATTGTTTCAATAGGTTTTGACCGCCTGTAGAGAGGCCCCTTTATGCAGGCGGTCAAAACTGATTTTATATATAATTGTTGTACCTCGAGTCCCTAAATAACCATACATTTGTAAATTAGAACTAGAGGGTGTTTTTAGTAAAAAAAAACAGATGCATATGTCTCCCCTACAGGAAAAAGGACTATAAATCCGCCAAAAATTATTCAACTGGAACACGATGAAGGTATGTGCAACTAGGCTTGGTAATGGTCATCCTTACCAAGTTTCATGGATATCCAGGCAGGAGATCAAGAGAAGTAGCCGGGACAAAGCTTAAGTATTAAAACCTTTAAAGGGCCATAACTCCACCAAAAATCATTCAACTGGAAAAAGACAATGATATTGGCAACCCGTTGAAAACCGAATAGTGGTTGAGGAGAACTAGTCCGGACAAAGTTAGTGTATTAAAACATTTTAAAGAGCCACAACTCCACCAAATATCATTCAACTGGAACACGACAATGACAAGCGCAACTAGTCTTGGTACTGAACATTCCTGCCAAGTTTCATTGAAATCCAGCCAGATGTTCGAGAAAACTAATCTGGATAAAGTTTGTATATAAGGAGCCATAACTCCGTCAAAAATCATTAAACCGGAACATGGCAATTGTATGTGCAATTAGGCTTGGTACTGATCATTCCTGCCAAGTTCCGTTGAAATCCAGCCAGGGGTTCAGGAGAACTAGTTTGTACAGTGTATTAAAACCTTTAAGGGCCATAACTCCCCCAAAAATCTTTCAACTGGAACAAGGCAAAGACATGCACAACTAGTCTTGATACTGATCATCCTTGCCAAGTTTCGTTGAAATCCAGCCAGGGGTTCAGCAGAACTAGTCTGGACAAAGTTTGTGTATTAAAACCTTTAAAGGGCCATAACTCCATCAAATATCTTTCAACCAGAACATGGTGATGATATGCACAATTAGGCACTGATCATTACCTGCAATGTTTCACTGAAATCCATCCAGGAGTTCAGAAAATACTAGTCTGGACAATTTTTGTGTATTAAAACCTTTAAAGGGTCACAAATCTGCCAAAAATCATTCAAGCAGAACACACGGCGATGATATGCACAACTAGGCTTGATACTGATCATCCTTGCCAAGTTTCGTTGAAATCTGGCCAGGGCTTCAGCAGAACTAGTCTTGTTTGTGTAGTAAAACCTTTAAAGGGCCAAAAATCATTCAACCAGAACATGGTGATGATATGCACAACTAGGCTTGGTACTGATCGTCCCTGCAAGGTTTCGCTGAAATCTGGCCAGGGGTTCAGGAGAACAAGTTCGGACAGTTTGTGTAGTAAAACCTTTAAAGGGCCATAACTCTGCCAAAAATCATTTAACCGGAACATGGTGAAGATATGCACAACTAGGCTCGATACTGATCACCCTTTCCAAGTTTCGTTAAAATCTGGCCAGGGGTTCAGCATAACTAGTCCATACAAATTATGTGTATTAAAAAACCTTTAAAGGGCCATAACTCTGCCAAAAATCATTCAACCGGAACAAGATGACGATATACACAACTAGGCTTGGTACTGATCATCCCTGCAAAGTTTTGCTGAAATATGGCAATATGAAGGTCCTATCATAACAATCTCGTACAGTTTGGTAAAGACTGGATGAAACATGAAGGTGCTTAGGAGTGTTGACATCAGAAAGTTAACACACTTTTAAATATTTCAAGGGCAATAACTTCGGTGTGACTGGTCCCATCTGGCTGGTTTTCGAACTTGACCAACCTTTCATCAATATCAACAATCTGGCAAAGATTAGTAAAGGTAGGATGCAAAATGGAGGCGCTAGAGTGTTGATAAGACAACATACAGCAATTTTCGTTAATTCAAGGGCAATAACCCCGGTGTTACTAATTGATATTAATAATCTGGAAAAGTTTGGTAAAGATCGGATAAAAAATGAAGGTGCTAGAGTGTTGAAATCAAAAAGTTAACGGACGATGGACAAAAGACCATAGCATAAGCCCTACTGGCCTGGCCAGTAGAGCTAATGACTGTTTTCAGTTGTTGTTTTTTGGCAAAGTCTTGTTGATGTTGTTATGTCCTTGGATAATCTTGCATACATAAGAAATGTGGAGATACGTTCAAAATGCATTTAAACATGATTACCGAAACTTGAATTAAAATTATATTGGGTTAGTCAATTTTGAGCAGGTCCAGTGCTTTTACCCAACTACTAGAGGTAGTCTAGTAAACTAAAAATGTTAATTTCTAGCCTTGTATCATCATGAAAGCTTACCACAATTTTCAAAATATAGGTTTAACACCTTGGCCATGTTGGCATTAAAGAATTTCTTAATAAACTCTGTACTTCAACACATTTCTGTTTTTCAATATAGGTCCATCCACAGAATTTCTAAATTGCATGTTTTTAACCAGGTTTTCCATGGAAAACATGGTTATGACATTGGGGTATGTCGTTTTGGCAGGCAGGTATGCGAGCGTGTGGGCATGTGTGTGTGCAGCGTCAAACTCTTAGCTGCCGCTCAATAACTTTTGTTAGGAATGACGTATTCCAATGAAACAAAGCAGGGTAGGTAGCTTATATGGAAAGGAAGGTTGGAAATGCATTTCAGGTCACAGGGGTCAAGGTCATTGTTACTAACAAGAGGTCAATGACCTTGAAGCTCTACTGATTGATTTTGATTTCAGGAAGTAGTCGCTACAAACTTGTTTTTTGAAAATTTATTTTTAGCCGTGGCGGCCATCTTGAATTTCCGGCCGACCTGATATTTTGCTAGGATCAATTAGACATCAAGAGCAACATTCCTGTGAAGTTCATGAAAATCCGTCAAGTAGTTTCAGAGGAGTAGTCGCTACAAGTTTTCATTATATAACTCTATGTAAACAAAGATGGCCACTGGCAGCCATGTTTAATGTCGAATCAAAATAATGTTCAACTCGGATAACCATCATGTCATGCTGATCATTTTAGAAAAAGTCCCATATCAATATCACTTATAGTTTTCAAGATGTAGTCGCTACAAACTTGTATTTTGAAAATCTATTTTTAGCCATGGCGGCCATCTTGAATTTCCGGCCGACCTGAAATTTTGCTAGGATCAATTAGACATCAAGAGCAACATTTCTGTGAAGTTTCATGAAAATCCGTCAAGTAGTTTCAGAGGAGTAGTCGCTACAAGTTTTCATTATATAACTCTATGTAAACAAAGATGGCCACTGGCAGCCATGTTTAATGTTGAATCAAAATAATGTTCGACTCGGATAACCATCATGTCATGCTGATCATTTTAGAAAAAGTCCCATATCAATATCACTTATAGTTTTCAAGAAGTAGTCGCTATAAACTTATTTTTTAAAAATCTATTTTTAACTGTGGCAGCCATCTTGAATTTCTGGCCGATCTGAAATTTTGCTAGCATCAATTAAACATTAAGAGCAACATTCTGTAAAGTTTCATGAAAATCCGCCAAGTAGTTTCAGAGGAGTAGTCGCTACAAGTTTTTACTATATAACTCTATGTAAACAAAGATGGCCGCTGGCAGCCATGTTTAACGTCGAATCAAAACGATTTTTGATAAGGACCAACATCATGTCATGCTGATCATTTTAGAAAAAGTCCCATATCAATATCACTTATAGTTTTCAAGAAGTAGTCGCTACAAACTTGTATTTTGAAAAATTATTTTTAGCCGTGGCGGCCATCTTGAATTTCCGGCCGACCTGAAATTTTGCTAGGATCATATTGACATCAAGAGCAACATTCCTGTGAAGTTTCATGAAAATCCGTCAAGTAGTTTCAGAGGAGTAGTCGCTACAAGTTTTCATTATATAACTCTGTAAACAAAGATGGCCGCTGGCAGCCATGTTTAACGTCAAATCAAAACGATTTTTGACAAGGACCAACATCATGTCATGCTGATCATTTTAGAAAAAGTCCCATATCAATATCACTTATAGTTTTCAAGAAGTAGTCGCTACAAACTTGAATTTAAAAAATCTATTTTTAGCTTTGGCGGCCATCTTGGATTTCACATCAACATGAATTTTTGCTAGGATCAACTAGACTTCATGGGCAACATTTCTGTAAAGTTTTATGAATATCCATCCAGTAGTTTCAGAGGAGTAGTCGCTACAAATAAAAGTTAACGGACGGACGGACAGACGGACGAACGACGGACGCCGCACCACGGCATAAGCTCTGCTGATCTCTGATCAGTAGAGCTAAAAATAGAGAAAAACGGTTTCTCCTCAATAACTTCAGTATGGAATGAGATACTAGAATGAAACTTGCTGTGTAGGTAGCTTATATCAAAAGGAAGTTTGGGATTGCAATTGGGGTCACTGGGGTCAAGGTCATTGTTAATAAAAATAGAAAAAACATTCTGCTCAAATGAGATATTGGAACGAAACTTGCTATGTAGGTACCTTATATGGTAAGGAAGCTTGGGATTGCATTTGGGGTCAATGGGATCAGACGCACTGACGGACGCCTACTTTTACCATTAACTCGCCTTCGACGGGGGATACAAGAATAAACAAGAAATATCACTGTAAGTGATAAATGCCCCCGAAGTGTGCTTTGACCTCTAAGTATGACCTTGACCTTGGAGCCATGGACCTGGATTTGTGCAAGACACCTCATTTGGTTGTGGTGAGCACTTGTGCCAAGTTATTTGAAAATCCGTCAAGGCATGCAAAAGTTATTGACCGGACACGATTTGACCTTTGACCTCTAAATGTGACCTTGATCTTGGGGCCACAGACCTGGATTTTGTGTGCGACACATCGTCTTGTTGTGGTGAGTACTTGTGCCAAGTTATTTTAAAATCCGTCCATGAATGCCAGAGTTATTGACCGGACACAATTTGACTTTTGACCTCCAAGTGTGACCTTGACCTTGAAGACCTGGGTTTTGCTTGCGACACATCGTCTTGTTATGGTGATCACTTGTGCCAAGTTATTTAAAAATCCCTGCAGGGGTTGTGACGTTACGGTCCGGACACGAAATTGCATACCTGTTTTTGACCTATGAACTGCAAGTGTGACCTTGACCTTTGAGGTACGGACCTGGGTTTTGCGCGCGACACATCGTCTTGTTATGGTGATCACTTGTGCCAAGTAATTTAAAAATCCCTGTAGGGGTTGTGATGTTACGGTCCGGAGACGAAATTACGTACCTGTTTTTTACCTATAAACTTCAAGTGTAACCTTGACCTTTGAGGTACGGATCTGGGTTTTGCACGCGACAATCATCTTGTTATGGTGATCACTTGTGCCAAGTTATTTAAAAATCCCTGCAGGGGTTGGGACGTTACGGTCCGACGAAATTGCGTACGTGTTTTTGACCTATGAACTTCAAGTGTGACCTTGACCTTTGAGGTACGGACCTGGGTTTTGCGGGGGACACATCGTCTTGTTATGGTGATCACTTGTGCAAAGTTATTTAAAATTCCCTGCAGGGGTTGTGACATTACGGTCCGGACACAAAATTGCGTACCTGTTTTTGACCTATGAATTTCAAGTGTGACCTTGACCTTTGAGGTACCGACCTCGGTTTTGCGGGGGACACATCGTCTTGTTATGGTGATCACTTGTGCCAAGTTATTTAAAAATCCCTGCAGGGGTTGTGAAGTTAAGGTCCGGACACAAACTTCGGAATGACGGACGCACGGACGCACAGAATCCGGACTGACAGACGGACGGTGCGATTACTATTACTGAAAAAAAGCCTGAGGTCACTCTTCTTGGGAACAAAGCTTTCATAAAAATTGATAGGAAGGGATGAATGTATATTTAATGTCCAAGCATCATTTTTTAATATGCAAAGCAATATCCAAGAAGAATTATGATCAATCGCCTAATTTCTGTCTATTGATGATGCATACAGACATCAAGTTTCATCCAATCAAAAATTGCAAATTATACAAAACTAAACAATCTTACCTGTTTAGCGTGCCACCCGCCACCTGTATACTGCTGGGTTGCCACCACCGTGACAACATCATCCACACAAGGTCGCACACCACCTAGCACATGCTCCAAGGAGAAGTAGACCTCGCTGTCAATAAGGCCATGCTTGTCAAACATATGGGTAATCTTGCCTTCAAACTCACGTCTTCTAGAGTCACCATCCTCCTCATCGCTGTCAACATAAGACTCAGCATTTGTGGAGTATCCTTAAAAAATATAGAATAATTTGCTTTTTTATTTATTTATTTTTAAACTGTAATTTTTTGCAATTAAAATTCTATTAGGATAGGAACGTTGGTCGATTCTTGATAGACAATATAAAAATTATATAAATCTTGTAATAATATGTTTTCTTTTATAATTTTTTATTTTGTTTTTTAAACAAATTTTTTGCAATTAAATTTCTATTAGGAACGCTGGTAGATTCTTGATAGACAATATATATAAATCTTGTAATACCGGTTAATATGTTTTCTTTTAATAATTTACGATTTTTTTATATTTTTTTTAAACTGTCATTTTTGGCATTTAAAATTTCTATTAGGAACACTTGTAGATTCTTGATAGACAATATATATAAATCTTGTAATAAAATGTTTTCTTTTAATAATTTATGATTCTTCATTATTTTTTTTAAACTGTAATTTTTTGCAATTAAATTTTTTATTAGGAACGCTGGAAGATTCTTGATAGACAATATATATAAATCTTGTAATAATGTGTTTTCTTTTAATAATTTAGAATTTTTTAATATTTTTTTTAAACTGTAATTTTTTTCAAATAAAATTTCTGTTAGGAACACTGGTAGATTCTTGATAGAGAATATATACAAATCTTGTAATAATATGTTTTCTTTTAATAATTTACGATTTTTTTTATATTTTTTTAAACTAATTTTTTGCAATTAAAATTTCTATTAGGAACACTGGTAGATTCTTGATAGAGAATATATATATATAAATCTTGTAATAATATGTTTTCTTTTAATAATTTACGATTTTTTATTTTATTTTTTAAACTGTAATTTTTTGCAATTAAAATTTCTATTAGGAATGCTGGTAGATTCTGGATAGACAATATATATAAATCTTGTAATAATATGTTTTCTTTTAATAATTTACGATTTTTTTTTTTTTTAAACTAATTTATTGCGATTAAAATTTCTATTAGGAACGCTGGTAGATTCTTGATAGACAATATATATATATAAATCTTGTAATAATATGTTTTCTTTTAATAATTTACGATTTTTTATTTTATTTTTTAAACTGTAATTTTTTGCAATTAAAATTTCTATTAGGAATGCTGGTAGATTCTGGATAGACAATATATATAAATCTTGTAATAATATGTTTTCTTTTAATAATTTACGATTTTTTTTTTTTTTAAACTAATTTATTGCGATTAAAATTTCTATTAGGAACGCTGGTAGATTCTTGATAGACAATATATATATATAAATCTTGTAATAATATGTTTTCTTTTAATAATTTACGATTTTTAATTTATATTTTTTAAACTGTAATTTTTTGCAATTAAAATTCCTATTAGGAATGCTGGTACATGCTTGATCTAGACAATATATATAAATCTTGTAATAATGTGTTTTCTTTTAATAATTTAGAATTTTTTAATATTTTTTTTAAACTGTAATTTTTTAAAATAAAATTTCTATTAGGAACACTGGTAGATTCTTGATAGACAATATATACAAATCTTGTAATAATATGTTTTCTTTTAATAATTTACGATTTTTTTATATTTTTTTTAAACTAATTTTTTGCAATTAAAATTTCTATTAGGAACGCTGGTAGATTCTTGATAGGCAATATATATAAATCTTGTAATAATATGTTTTCTTTTAATAATTTACGATTTTTAATTTATATTTTTTAAACTGTAATTTTTTGCAATTAAAATTCCTATTAGGAATGCTGGTACATTCTTGATAGACAATATATATAAATCTTGTAATAATGTGTTTTCTTTTAATAATTTAGAATTTTTTAATATATTTTTTAAACTGTAATCTTTTTCAAATAAAATTTCTATTAGGAACACTGGTAGATTCTTGATAGACAATATATACCAATCTTGTAATAATATGTTTTCTTTTAATAATTTACGATTTTTTTATATTTTTTTTAAACTAATTTTTTGCAATTAAAATTTCTATTAGGAACACTGGTAGATTCTTGATAGAGAATATATATATATAAATCTTGTAATAATATGTTTTCTTTTAATAATTTACGATTTTTTATTTTATTTTTTAAACTGTAATTTTTTGCAATTAAAATTTCTATTAGGAATGCTGGTAGATTCTGGATAGACAATATATATAAATCTTGTAATAATATGTTTTCTTTTAATAATTTAAGATTTTTTTTGATTTTTTTTAAACTATTTTTTTTCAATTAAAATTTCTATTAGGAATGCTGGTAGATTCTCATTAGACAATATATAAATATTGTAATAATATGTTTTCTTTGAATAATTAACAATTGTTTATTTTTTTTAAACAAATGTTTTGCAATTAAAATTTCTATTAGGAACTCTGATAGATTCTTGATAGACAATATATAAAAATCTTGTAAAAATAATATGTTTTCTTTTCCTTTTAGTTTGTCTTACCATTTTGTTGCAATCCTTTGTCACCTTCTTGTGAATCAGATCCCCACACATATCCCCACACTTTACCCACAGCAGTGAACATGACAAAACAGTCCACAAATCAGCTGAAATGGACAGAAAGAAAAGCAAGCATGTGAAATTAATGCCAAATGTACATAAGATTTGTAATTTAAATTAAGTAAAGTCTGGATTATTAAGGACCATATGACTTTAAAATAGAAAGAAAGATTTTTAAAGAATGCAAGTAATTTTAAAAAGCAAGAGCCTACAACTGGACCCATATGGAGTCAAAAATGGAGTGATATGGGACTCTGGATTGGGAGACTAACGTGCTGCAAACTCATACATTTATAAAACTTCTGTGCAAAAAACACAAAAGGTCCAAATGGCCCTGAGCCACTCACCTGAGAATTTTTGCAAAGAGGAAAAAGAAGTTAACAGGTGCAATTGATTATTAGATTGAAAACTTTGTTCGACATAAGGTAAAGTTGCAAAACTTGGTTCTTCATATTTACAGAGAATGTTTGTATAGAAATGGATGAATAGGAAACTCCGAGGCAGAGCCAATTTTTACCCTAGGAACTTCATTTGTACAACTTTTATAGTATATACGAGAGGTGTTCAACTTATAATTGAACACTTCCTTTGTGTAATTGAATCAACTATCTTGAAATTCTCCAGTCTAATGATTCCTTCGATATGAAACATTATGACATGCACTATTATGTGCTTCCTAATACATCCGCATTTCTGAAAAAGGGTACAGAATGATATTTTGAAGAAAAAATCTTCAATTATAAAAATAACTGCAATACAAATTTTAAGACAAATGCTTTTAAAATGTCGTTTAAGGTTATATAGTATTCTGATATGTCCATGTTTGAACGTAAAAAAAGTGTAATATGCATTTTTTTGAAATCTGTCGATTTTTTCAAGATTTCAGCGAAAAATTAACATGAAATTCAAATATGAAAATGATTAAATTTACGAAAGCTTCTAGTTCGAAACATCAACTGCAGGCATTTTTGTGATTTCCTCCGCTATAAAAAAGCAAGTTTCATAAGTTTCTTAAAAGAAAAGATAAAAAAAATATATAACTTAAAATTTAGGGGCAAAATACACACATTTGCAAATAATGATAAAGATAATATAAAGTTTTACCAAAGAGATATCTTTATAAGGTATATGATATACATCAACAATAACCGCTGATTTTTTTGTATCACAAAATATGATTAAAATAGTTATTTTGGTTAATTTATCAAATTATCAGTAACGTACGACCAAACTGTCCTATTATCTGTCAATTTCTTAATATTGCGGTAAAAAGTCAAGCTTTTTTAAGCTGTTCTCTATATCAGTCTATGTAAAACTCTGACCCCTGGGGCGGGGCCAAATTGATCCCAGGGTCACATTTGAACAAACTTGGTAGAGGACAACATGCTGATCGTAAATACAAAATATTAAACCTTTGGTTCTTATAGTTTCAGAAAAGAAGATTTTTGAAGTTGTTCCCTAAATAAGTCTATGTAAAACTGTGACCCTTGAGGCATGGACAAATTGGAACAAAACTTGGTAGAGGATCCATAAGCTGATAATAAACAACATATATTAAACCTTTATCTCTTGTAGTTTCAGTCAAGGAGATTTTTGAAGTTCTTACCTATAACTCTATGTAAAACTGAATCAACAAGGGTCCCTAAACTCCCAATTAAAGAAAAATGAACCAAGGTTTCTTATGAGAAAAAAAATCAAAAAACATTAAGAAAAACAAATAAAAAAAGAAAAAGAAAATACAAAATAAGAAAATAAAATAAAAATAAAAATATTTAAAAAAATTCAACCCATCAATCAAGATTTTTTATGAAAAAAAAAATTTGCCTCCAGAGTGAGATTTGAACCCATGACCCCTGGGGTTTCCAGTGTATATTAACAAATATTGATAAAGGGCCATATCTCAGAAGTTACTGGTTCGATCTGGCTGGTTTTCAAACTCATCCAAGCTTTCATTGATATCAACAATCCGGCCAAGTTCAGTCTTTGAATTATTTTTTTTGTGTCACTAGCCCAAATTCTTATACACTCAAAGAAAACCCGTACAGTTTCCTTTAGCCCGACTACATAAATTAAAAAAAAATCACTAGCCCGAATGACATATTTCTAGCCCCAGGCTTCGGGCTAGTGGGTTAATTTGAAGACTGCAAGTTTGGGAAAGGGTGCTAGAGTGTTTGTAAGGCTAAAAATGGCATTTTTCAATAATTCAAGGGCTCATATAGCTGCTATCGAACTTGTCCGAGCTTTCATTGATATTAACAATATGTTAAAGTTTGGTAAAGATCGTCTTAACGAGGCAAAATACAGTATTTTTAACTAAATTTATATGGTAATGGTGGCCAACTTGGATGTCACATTGACCTAATTTGTATAAATTAGGAAGGCACTGACATCAGTATCATCCACGTGAAATTTGGTCAAAATTGGTCAAGTGGTTTCTGAGCACTTGCCCCCTATATAAGTATAACTTTGGAAGGCATTGATCTCAATATCCTCCATGTGAAATTTGGTCAAAATTGGTCAAGCGGTTTCTGAGTAGATGTTGTTTACACTTGCCCCCTATATAAGTCTATGTAAAACATGTAAAATCCCCATATACAAAATTTGGAACCCCGAGGCACAGCCATTTTTGACCCTAGGAACTTCGTTTGTAAAACTTTTGTAGTCTTGGAGTTGGTGATCATTTATAAACAAAAACTGTCAAAATCTGTTCAGCGGTTCTTGAGAAGACGGACAACGGACAAAAAGCAGTCACAATAGCTCACTTTGAGCCTTCGGCTCAGGTGAGCTAAATAGAAAAAGAGCAGGAGTCTTTCTACATTTAAAATTAACTTGCTATTTACATGTAATAGAATCATGCTCAGTGTACAAAAACTTATAGAGCAATTCCCATGACATTCTTTTAAAAAACATCTCGTTTATTTTTAAACCTCATTACCACAAAAGTGATCCTGATCAATCATTTTAAATAATTTTGAATAATAAAAAAAATTGAAACTTTTTGCAAAAAATATAGAATAAACTAATAATTGAATATATATAGACTCACATACATGTGATATTTTCAGGAGGGTTACCTGCGAGATTTGACTTTTTCCAGGGAGATTTGACAAAAAACAGGGAGGTTTTTATTCTTGAATTTTTAACGCGTATCGGTAGCTTTTTTTCCTGGTATAAACCTTAATAAAGGGGGTAAATCAGCATAAAAACATGATATTTTATACATACAATACTGTTTATGTCATGTTAGCATAGCATATAATAAGCATTTAATTAAGCATAGCAAAACTAAGCATAGCACATAATGAAGATGCTTCCCATTTTAGTCACAGACAAAACACTCTTCTAATCATGACAAACTGCAATCAATTAGTTGAAATCGTCGTCCTTTAATTGTCCTCAATTATATTATATACCAATACACCAATTTATATCAATTGATGCTGAATTCGCTAGTTACCATCCCAATTATAGTCAGTACATTTCTATCAATCTCCCTTGGACATTACAAATATCGCCGCCAAACAAACAGTCCAATCATTATTTTCACACAATAAACTAATTAGCTGACATGCTAATCCTTTTAATTACCTGCCCAGGGGCAATGTTTTCACAGAAATAGATAAGACGGTTGATGTTTATTTTCTAGTTCATTCGGAAAACTCGGTCTTGATCCAATAAATCATAGCAATTACCCAAAAGGATTCGCAAATAGCGAAATTTTGGAACTCGGCGGAAAATACCGGGAGAAGTGAAGCTCCCGGCGGGAGGCCATGAAATTCCATGAAATCCTGGGAGAAATTAGCTCCCGGCGGGAGATATCACATGTATGGACTCATATCGAGAGCTTTAGATAAGGATTTTACTATTTGGGGTTTTTACACTTCATTTTTGTATTTTTGGTTTTTCTTACACCAATTGTTTTCTAATCAATATTTTTACCCTTCATTTGTTTACATTTGTTTTTTTTTTCCTTTCTTTAATTACTCTTGAGTTATTGTAAATTGTAGTTATAACTAAAAAAATATATACGTTTGGCATTGGGAATATGACCAAATAACTATAAAAACGGCCAAATAGAAACCCCTTACCCTTACTTCTACCTATATATTATGAGTGCTATATCCTCTTGAGAATATTGAGCAGCCCCGTTTCCGGAGAATGTTTATGCGCATTAATCGCTGATAAACACATTAAAGTTCAGCGAGATTTTGAATGTGTAAAGGGTATAACCCTCCCTTTACATGGAACCGACAGCTTTTCATCCCATATGCAGGATGGCATATTTGTACCTTGCTCTGGTAAGGTATATCTGGAGTATGTTTGAAAAATCTGGGAAGTAACTTCGCCGTGGTATATGTTTGTATAAATATGAAGTAGGATCAATACTGGTGAATAAATTCTTTGCATTAGACAGACACTGACTTTTGTATTTGTCTTTAAATGTGACCCTATACATATATTGTCATCGTACTTACACACTCTATATACATACAACTGATGAAAACGAAAGTGGTATTTTCGCGAAAACTAATGACAAAGATAATTGACGCTTTTCTTCTTATTTTTCAATAGTTTACCAACATCAAAATCACTATGTGCAAATTATATAGTGATTGACCATCATTAACTCTGGAAGATTATATACAAATGATTATTTCATCTGAGAATTGGGAACTATAAAAAAAATTGTCAGAATTGCAGAAACCTGAAAGATCTTGATCAAGTAAACGCTTATTGAAATTCAGAGAAACAAGGTTTATGGAGATCGTGATCATTTATAATTTACGACACTGATAAACTGTTATGGTATTAAATGCCAATGTTGATAAAATAGTTTATTTAAAGAAGATAATGGCATGTTATTCCAAAGTTTATTTTAAAGTGAAATGTTACTACAAATTTCTGCCGTAAAATTGGGTCAGACGTCACTTCCTATGACCTCCTTTGTTAACAAAACAGATGACACATTACTGATTTCTCTTTTTGCGTTTTCCTTCCTCTTTAAGACAAAGAAAGAGATTAAGACTGAGGTAAACCCAGATGTTACTTCAAATTGAAGGTAAGATTGAAAGTGTTTATCAATTTTTTTATTTATATTTCGTGAAATAATTTCCCAATAAATTTATTTTGACAAATTATTCATATTTGAGCCATTATTATTTTTGTAAACAAATCCCTGTTACATCATCAGCAATGATAAAGAGGGGATTTTTGTACATGCGCTGCCTAGACGACAGGCAAAGCACTTCAATAAAAATTAAATATTTAAATAGTAATATGATTGAAAATAATAGATTGTCTGTTTCTACTGTTTATACTGTAGTCGAAGCCGGTGTAAACCAACAGGTTTCTTAGGCCCTTTTAGAAATGGTTGTTTTCCCAGTCTGGTTATGATTTTTTTCTTTTCATAGTGAAAGACTTCCGGTTCCTTTTTAGCTTTTCGGTCTGAATTTATTAGGATGATTTGCCCAATATTTATTTAGCCTACTTTTAAAGGAATTGATGGTGGGTGCCTCAATCACTGTGTCCGAGAGTTTGTTCCAAGATTCTACGACTCTGTAAGCAAATGAATTTTTCCTAATATCAATTCTTGCTCTTTTTTTAAATAGTTTCTTGGAATTTCCCCTTGTTCCAAGATCAGGGGCCTGAGTGAACAGTTTATTTTTGTCAACTGTATTGATATTATTTAAGATTTTATAAACCTGAATCACGTCAGCCCGCTCTCTTTTATACTCAAGGGTCAGATCATGATTGTTGGTCGGTGGTTCTTTTGACAAGTTTTGCTACTAAAATGTTATTCCATTAGTAAACAACTTAAATTCTGCGACTGTAATTTACCCTCTGATATATTGTGACGTCTTGTAATGAGCATATCTGGGCCCCGCTCCCATCTACCCTTCCCTAAAATCTAGCATGCATATATCAGGGCTGTACAAACCCTATAGACCTACGCCCGGGACTAGTCCAAAACCAAAGTCGCGGCGTGTCACTTTTTCAAAGATTTCAGTCCCGGACTAGTCCAATTTTAAAAAAAGAGAAAGTCGGGCTTGTCACTGTTTGAAAGATTTCAGTCCCTGATTTGTCCAATTAACAATGTCGGCCACCTGTCATAAAACAACCCCAGCACATTTCTCAACATAATCCTTTAATTGCACTCGCTTATGTAATGCAATTAGCATACACAGCGGCGATCAGCGATTACCCCTGGCAGTTTTTTATCAACAATCAACTATGCCGGAAGTCCCGCCTCCAAATTACTTTAATTGACAGTCGGCATTGTCGACATTATCCAATCAATTGACCCGATCTATTTTAATCCAATGAAACGGCTACTATAGGTAAATCACGTGTTCATCATTCCTGTTCGTCACGTGGTGAGCTGAAAATGGTGATACACTGAAACAATAACACTAACACGTTGATTAATTAGCAATCATGCCGATTTGTCTATTAAAGGACGTTTGATAATGGAAGTATGTTTGATATGAAACGGTAGGTGTGATTTTTTATTGTTTCTCAGTGTATTGTTGAGCGTAATTGTAACAGACATGAAAGGCGGGTGGGGTAACGGTTTGTGCATAGTTAGTGTACTAATTACGTTCGAAGAATTGAGTTGTCAAAAAAAATGAAATAAAAACAAAACAGACTGATAAACATAATCAGTTTGATTTCGTATTTGGCAGTGCTAATGTTTACATTTCAAAAATGAGTTTGTTGAACTTTTTCAGTGTTAAAAATAAGGAAAATATGAAAGTGAAAGTAAAAATAAAAAGAGGAAAAATGTAGAATGTGATACACAGCCAATCAAAAAGTCAAAATCATCTGGTGTAGTGGACAAAAACATAAAAATAAAATGTTAATATTGATTTGCATGTTATTTATTGTTTGCATTAGGTAAAATGATAATCAAATCTGATAATAAAGGTAAGAATCTCATCTGTAGCCCCTTAAGTTACCTATATAAAGTTATGACTTTTTTCTCTCCATTAAAGTAATATGAAACTCAATATCTATATTGAAATTTAAAAATGCAGATGTGATTCTTACTGTAGCTACTGAAATGGCAGTCTACAATCTATACCACTGAAACATACATTAATTGTCTGAAGAGTAAATAAGGATTGTTTCCTTTACTGTGTATTATTAATGAATTGTAATGAGTATGCAAGATGCAGTTTTAACATATTGAGAAATCAAAAGAATTCAGGACTTGTGTCCATTTTTTGGGACTAGTCACTTTTGACAGGGTGACTAGTCCTGGACTAGTGGCTAAACAAATTATTTGTACAGCCCTGTATATGGGTTGAAACTATGCTTTTGTGATATTAGGTAGGTGTGTGCCTGGTTCACTATTGTCCAACAATGGAATTAATGACTTAAATATTCTGAAACTGCACTAGAGTTCAACAAATGCTTTGTTCTTTGTAGGCATCTAAAAATTGGCCGCTCAAAAGACTGCAAGGTTCCTCTAAATCCAATCCTGGATCCATACCTGTAACAGGATTATCTATATATTAAAACCGTGGCGTTTCCTAGTGTTAAAGCGTCCATCTCGCATGCGGGAGGTTGTGTGTTCAATACCCGGCTTTACATAATTATATGTATACGTCTCCCCTACAAAGAGGTAATGGAGAAAAATAATTTTTGGCCTGTCCATCCGTCAAAAATGTTGTCCGGATGCTACTTCTCTTAAATGGCTTGTTGAATTTTGTCAAAACTTTGAACGGAGCATTAGAATGAAATAAAGTTAAACATATCTTTCTTGTGTTTTGGTTCAATGGTTTTTGACAGTAATGTGCCCAATATAATATTTGTACCGCACAATTTTTGTCAGAGCTACTGACCTCTTAAAAGGCTTGTTGAATTTTGATAAAACTTTGAAGAGGGGTACAGATCATCCCACGCGGAGCTTGCACTTTCCGCGATATCATCGCGGCTGTAAATATTTGATCATCACAGATTTCCCCCAAGAATTACCCGAGTTCCATCGCGGTCCGATCTGCGGCAATCACAAATGTCCAATAAAGCTGACGAAAAGTTGCCTTCACAGTAGTTATGGCCTAGGACTAATCTGTCGCGGAATCGCGTTGATTTTCTAAATGATTGAAAACTCGGCAGATAGAAAATTTGCAGTTTTTTCTTTATGTGTTCACACATAATAAACTTAGTTCATTTTAAAAACAACAACATTTTCAGTGTGTACCTGTTTAGAAACCATTTAAAACCATTTGATAATTTGAATAAAATAATACAAACACACGCAATCAAGCGAGGGTAAATTTCCACTCCGTTGCTAGGTGCGTTGCTATCCGCGCTTATACTGTGTATAAAATAGTGAGTATACAGTCAGAAGCTGAATTAAAGGGACACAAAATCTAAATCTAAGGCTTTGCATTATCTCAATAATTTTGAACAATGATTTGCAAATATATACTAAACACAGATCTTTAGATAATGTAATTCACATGAACATGCAAAAACATTTTAAGGATACAATGTGTTATTAAAACTACAGTAAAAACATTTAAAGGTAACATGGGGAGAAAAAACGCGGTGATTCGCGGGTTTCAACCTTATTATTCGCCGGGATTACGCGATGACTCAATTTACTGACCACGATTAGTATATCTGCAATGAACGAAAAACAAAGTCGCTTAGAAGGGCCGACTTTTACGCTATCAACGCGGGTCCGCTAACCAGTTTTTCCGCGGGGCTAAGTGGAAAATGTATGAGGCGCAGATGTTATTTTGAACATGGTCTTATATGCCCTTTTACAAATTGCTTCAAGTTTCTTCATTTTTATCCAGGTATATAGAGAAGTGTACACAATGTCCGATGAAATGAAGAGCCAGGAGTCTGATCATGACTCAGAATACGAAAACTCGGATCACATGGATGACGACGATGACTACTGCGGTTATTATGATGATAATGATGACCTTGACATTGATAAACCAAAGAAAAGCGACGACCCAGAGTATTTCGAGTACGAACTTTTACAGATCGAGGATGTAGAAAGGTTTCTCAACGAGGAAGTCGAGGTGCTATGTAGCTCACAAAAGGTGTGTATAAGTAGTAATGGGACAGATCTGAAAACTAATTTGCTTTGGCATTATTTTATCGTGTTCATCACATACATGTATATTTGCAACACGTTGTAAAATATATAGTAATATAATAAACTGTCAATAATGAATAGCTCTCCAAAGGCAAAAACATGAATAGGGTCACGATTTAGTGGGGTTGCTACACAGGGACCTTCAGTGCTCTTCATTCAGATTCTAGGGGCTGGCGTGGCGCAGTCGGTAGCGCGGCATATTTGTAACCGGAGGCCCCGGGTTCATTCCTCTGTGGTGCCACTGAGTTCCGTCGGTGTGTTCTTGGGCAAGACACTTTTCCTTAGCCTCGTCCGTCGGATGGGGACGTAAACCGGGCGGTCCCGTGTATCGGTCTATCCTCCGAGCACGTTAAAGAACCATAGGAATCTATTCGATAATAAGAGTAGGGCAGGTTCCCGGATCCTATGTATCCTTCCCCTCTCTGGGGCGGCTCTAAATAACCTGTATTGTGTTGATGAGCCGTTAAACAACATTCAATTCATTCAGATTCTCAATCCCATATGAGCAATGCATGTGGATTTGGCAGTGGCTCTAAATAAAGAGTGTTAAAGGTCCCTGTGGGTTATAACTTGTAACAAAAGAACAAATATTTTTAAAGTGTAGCGAAATAGTGGTAAATAGTCTCTGATTGGTCATTTTATTATTTAAAACTTCACAAAATCTTATTTGAATACTGATTGGTTAAAGGTTATAGATTATGTCTTCCATTGTTGTATTATATTTTTCTGGCATGATTTCAACCCAGTCGGTAGCAGAGGTCCTACTCCTTTCAAGTAACCCTAAAATGCTGTCTGTTATATCCCAAATGCACTAATATCTATGTTTTCAAAGTGATGGCTGGCGTGGCGCAGTCGGTAGTGCGGCAGCTTTGTAACCAGAGGGCCCAGGTTCAATCCTCCATGGTGCCACTGAGATTCATCGGTGTGTTCTTGTGCAAGATACTTTCCCTTAGCCTTGTCCGTCGAATGGGGACGTAAACCGGGCAGTTACGTGTATCGGTCTGTAGAGCACATTAAAGAACCATAGGAATCTATTCGATAATAAGAGTAGGGCACGGTTCCCGGATTCTTATGTATCCTTCCCGTCTCTATGGGGCGGCTCTAAATAACCTGTACTGTGTTGATGAACCATTAAACAGTCAATTCATATATCAAAGTATAATCATTTGCAGCTAAAAGAATATTCAAGTTTGTTTACAAATTCTGTAGTTGTTTATGCAATGTGCAATTTTTAATTAAGGAAATTAATTATATTTGATAAACAAGTGACAGCCACACATAACTAATTGCAAATCAGCCTAATTAACATAGACCTAACACACATACAGTATCCCTTAATGACAGTGATTTATTGCCTTAAGGGACTATGAACTCGTGTTTATTATGATAACAACACACTTGTTTACAATCAACAGTCTTGTTATGATCAGCCTGGGTTAAGAAGAAGAACTGTTTCAAGTCAGTTCAAGGCCTGAATATTTTGATTCAGGGCTGGTCTGTAAACAAAAATAATTTTTGTAACACTGCATACATCAGGGCTTGGTTTTATGAAACAACTTACGACATTTTTGATCGTAAGTTAATTTCTTCACTTTGATTTACAATTCACAAATGAACGTGATTTATTTCATTTCCTTATACATATGATATTTCTGCACACAATGCACACATAATTGTCTACATTGAATGCTTATGTGCAAAAATGTGAACAGTTTTAAAATTAGAGACTTATCGTAAGATGATTAATAAAACGGAGCCCAGAGTTGTTGATAGTTGTGAGTTTAAGAAGTATTTACTCATCACATTCAAAATGAATGAGTAAAGGTACACGTTCGGGGAAAAAACATTTTCAAATAGTTCTTGCTTCCAAAATGGATTTGAATCCATATAATACATTTTAAAAGAAACAACCATTCTGATTAAATCATGGTTCAAATTTAACACTTATTTATTTGCTAAATGCAAGTAGATTTATGCAGATTGCAAGTCAAAAATATTAGCACTTGCTAAATTGTTCAAGTATAAATAAAAGAAACCCACTACATTTATTACTGATCATATTTATCTAACAGTTAAATAGGTGCCTTGGATATGAGTAAGCATAAATAACAGATGAGTGGTCTCAGCGAGTTGGCTTATTCACCTTTTATGAGTTGTTTAAATAACCAACGAACTGAGACAGACTCTTATCTGTTTTGTAGCATGGTGTACATAGTAACACTGTGATGTCAGAGTGACATCCATACTCTAAATTCCTCTATCTGGTAGTTGTAATATAGTATAGCCACGCCCCTTTAGTTACCCTAAATTTAATGCTGTGCATTCATCAAAAGAAATGTTACCGAACATGCTACAGTTATACATTATTACATTCCTGCATCTAGCTGAATGTGAAAATGTTATTATTTACATGTATTACAATCCTTCTAAAATGAATCGAGGTTTTATATTATTATTAAATGCAAGTACTTAAGTCAAAATACCAAGTAGAAAAAAACACTGCATGGCCTTTGTTCTTATTAATATTAATATTAGTTCCATGCTTAGAACAATTTTCATCATAGCCATTACCATTACATACAAATACAATACTCATGATTTTTAACTCGACTTTTCCGAGGGAAAAATGAGTTATTGTCATCACTTGGTCGTCGTCGCTGTTGTCTGCGTCCCCTGGTTAAAGTTTGTACGTAAGCTGGTATCTACCAAACCACATTACGTAATGAATTGAAACTTCACACATGTATTCAGCATCATTGGTTGACACCACAGAGTCAGGTGATATAACTCTTGCTTTTATTTTGACAGAATTATGGCCCTTTTCATACTTAGAAAACTTGGTTAAAGTTTGTAAGTAATCTTGTTTCTCCCAAACCACTTTACACACTGGTTTGAAACTTCACACATGCATTCAGCATCATAAGTTGACATCACAGAGTCAGGTGATATATCTCTTGCTTTTAGTTTGACAGAATTATGGCCCTTTTCATACTTAGAAAACTTGGTTAAAGTTTGTATGTAAGCTTGGTTAAAGTTTGTATGTAAGCTTGTATCTCACAAACCACTTTACACAATGGATTGAAACTTCACACATGTATTCATCATCATTAGTTTCACCCACAGTATCAGGTGATATAACTCTTGCTTTTATTTTGACAAAATTATGGCCCCTTTTATACTTAGAAAAACTTGGTTAAAGTTTGTATGTAAGCTTGGTTAACGTTTGTAGTTAAAGTTTGTATGTAAGCTTGGTTAAAGTTTGTATGTAAGCTTGTATCTCTCAAACTACTTTACACAATGGATTTAAACTTCACACATGTATTCAGTATCATTAGATGACACCACAGAGTTAGGTGATATAGCTCTTGCTTTTATTTTGACAGAATTATGGCCCCTTATATATACCCAGCTGCAAAAGAAAGTAGCCACTGAGTTTTGTTTAGATTTAATTGTATAAAGTCTTTTTAGAATTAATTTACAAATTCCAAAAAAAAATGCCATGTTTGGTACCAAAGTTTTTATCATTCCATTGTCAATCTCATGTTGTCCTTTGTTTTTCAATAGGTTGAATCATTAAGGGAATGTTGCTTGATAAAGAGGATAGGGTGTATAGTATAACTTTCAAAGTTGCTACTTTTTTTTGCAGCTGAGTATACTTAGAAAACTTGGTTAAGGTTTGTATGTAACCTTGGTTAACGTTTGTATGTAAGTTTGTATCTCCCAAACCACTCTACACAATGGATTGAAACTTCACACATTTATTCAGCATCATTAGATGAGATCACAGAGTCAGGTGACGTAACTCCTGCTTTTATTTTGACAGAATTATGGCCCCTTTCATACTTAGAAATCTTGGTTAAAGCTTGTATGTAATTGATGGGAACCTTGTTTATCAATTGTAATTCCACCAAAGTCGAGCGTCTGCACCATTGGTGGTGCTCTTGTTAAAAGTTTAGAGTATCTGTTGTAAGTTGATGAGTAAGTATACTTACAATTTTAAAAAACAGGGTGTATTTGTAAAAAATGTATGTGTAAAATACTCAATTTCTCAGCTTATCAACAGTTCTGCCATACAACTCAAATTCCTATTTCTATCTGCAGCTTCAGCCATCCTTAGCCAAGATGTTACTTCATGCTCACAACTGGAGGAAAGAGTATGTTATAGAATGGTAAGTACATGTAGAATTGGGACCTGCTTAGCCTTCGTCAGTGGGGCCATAATTCAGCCCCTTCACAACTGCAAAAAAATCTATATTTCCCAATTCCTTAAAAACTTTAAACAAATCTTTAAAACAGTGATTGACTTTCCATTGTTTGTTTAAGTAGTTGCTCAATTCAGTAATTATATATTTTACTAAAAACATACATTTTAATGAATAATTTTCTTTTTAAAAATGTTGTCAACACAAATCCAGCTCATTTTTTTCCCCAATGGAAAGTTCACAAAATCTCCCCAAATTCAAAGCCATGGCCCCCTTCTCAGTTTGGTGGGAAATGGTTCTGAGAATACAAGGCTGTGTACATTTCACTGAGTTTACTACCAGTGTGTGTTAAAAAGTGCATAGTTGTTGGCACTTTATCTTGGATGATTGGCTGACATGGAGAGGAGGAATCCTATCGCTTTTGAAGGTCAGTAGGTCAAGTCAACCTGACCTCATGAAAATACAGATTTCTCTTGATTGCCAAAGATATAACGCCCACACTCACGAAACTTCATAGGTGCCAGGGCACTAGATTGGCCATTTTTGGGGCTGAAATTCGGCCCCTTTCCCTTCCCCTAAAAGTTCATTTGGTCAATTCTTACATAGCTATGTTGCCTGCCACCCCCACTTTTTTGTTTGTTTGTTTTTGCATATATCTGTGTTGTTTTGTTTTATCAGTTTATCATGTGCATATGTTTCGTCATTCCTATTGCTTTTTTGGGTCAGTAGAGCAAGCATCAAAGTCACAAATTGACCTGAAACAAGCATCAAGATCACAATGACCTGACAGTGACCTAATCCTGAAAAACACTCTCTGCACTGTAGCTCAATCACTTGCTTGTTTCTTGACATAATTATTGGAATGTTGATTGGCGTATTACTTACCATTTGTGGTGTTCTTTTTTTAGCTATTTAAAAGAAAGGAACTTTAATAATTTCACTCCTGATGTAATATGTGTACCGTGATTTATTGTCAGTTTTACTTGAAATTCTCTTTCAGTCATTCCAAAAATCCATCCAAGTTATTGATGGAGTCCAGAGTAATACCAAAGATAAAACATCAGGTAAATTTTTTTCTTTGTTTGAAGCCAAGGAGAGAATTTAAAAAATAAAATTTCCTCAGAGTTGTATCCCTTTTCATTAAAATTTACCCAGCAGCCTAACATATCTCATAACTTGACAAAATATTGACCTATGATTGTAAAACATATACTTAAAGCCAGCTGTAGTCCACACTCCGTTTTGCCTTTAAAGGCAAAGCAACTGTACACCTTAGACTTAGTACTAAAACACACTGAAAAAGAGCAAGTTTAATAGTGTATTTTTGTTAAACAATACTATGTGTTGTACTTTAATACAGTATATTGACCGTGGGAGATCGTACACCTTAGACTTAGTACTAAAACACACTGAAAAAGAGCAAGTTTAATAGTGTATTTTTGTTAAACAATACTATGTGTTGTACTTTAATACAGTATATTGACCGTGGGAGATCGTGCGTTCAGTCCCCGACCATGTCTTAATCTTATCACAGACTTCTTGAAAATGGTACTAGTGGCTACAAGCAGCTTATAAAGGGTAGTTATAGGACTGGTTGGCACGGTGTCAGTATAATGTGACAGGGTGGGATATCATGTCATGTGTCGGAGGCATGGTATTCCAGTGTGGCAGCACTATAAAGTCGAGTATAACGCTCACTGCTACAAGTAGACTAATTTGACTAAAAATATTGTTAAAAGCGACGTTAAACCCCATAAATATATAATTATACCAACCACACTGGTGATGGAGCAAGAGCATTTTTGTATAAACGAATACTTATTATTTATTCTAATACACCCGCACTATATAGCCTAGTTTAAAATATCTTGTTATATTCAACGATATATCACTGTAACCTTTGCAATGTTAGGAGAATAAGCAAGACAATGCGAAAGATATCACTGTAACAATTATTGTTTACAATTGAACTCCAAACCATGATATATTAAACGATAATTCACCATAAATGATGTTCTATTTCTTAAATAAAACTTGTATTTTTTTCAATGTAACCTTTAACATGTGCAATTCTATGAGGCAAAAAAGAAATACCTGTGTTTCCGGTGGCCCGACCGACCCTAATTTTAAGGGGACGACCCTAAAACTTTTTATGATTTTTTTTTTTTAATTTGTTCTGAACAATGATTTATCACAATATATCGAGGTAAACTGACATTACAGAGAAACTTTCAGTTGTATCATCAACTTGTATGGGGTTTATGTAATAGATAGAGCCTGGTCTCAGCGAGTTGGCTTATTTAAACACCGAGATGGGCGTAGCCCATCGAGGTGTTTAAATAACCAACAAGCTGAGACAGGCTCTATCTTTTTTGTAGCATGGTGTACCCTGAATTTAGTTACCCTGAATTAAACGATTTAATGCTCCGCATTCATCAAAGGAAATGTTACCGACCGTGCTACAAGAGATAAATAATGTACAATATCTTATTAAAAAAAAAAAAAATGCCTACCGACCTACCCTATTTTCAGCTCTACTGATCAGAGATCAGCAGAGCTTATGCCGTGGTGCGGCGTCCGTCTGTCTGTCTGTCCGTAAACTTTTTTTTGTAGCGACTACTCCTCTGAAACTACTGAATGGATTTTCATGAAGCTTTACAGAAATGTTGTCCATGAAATCTAGTTGATCCTAGCAAAAATTCATGTTGATGTGAAATCCAAGATGGCCGCCAAATCTAAAAATAGATTTTTAAAAAACAAGTTTGTAGCGACTACTTCTTGAAAACTCTAAGTGATATTGATATGGGTCTTTTTCTAAAATGATCAGCATGACATGATGTTGGTCCTTGTCGAAAATCATTTTGATTCGAAGTTAAACATGGCTGCCAGTGGCCATCTTTGTTTACATAGAGTTATTTAGTAAAAACTTGTAGCGACTACTCCTCTGAAACTACTCGACGGATTTCCATGAAACTAAACAGGAATGTTACTCTTCATGTCTAATTGATCCTAGCAAAATTTCAGGTTGGCCGGAAATTCAAGATGGCCGCGACAGCTAAAAATAGTTTTTCAAATAGATTTTCCAAAAAAAAGTTTGTAGCGAGTACTTCTTGCAAACTATAAGTGATATTGATATGGGACTTTTTCTAAAATGACGTTGATCCTTGTCGAAAATTATTTTGATGCGACGTTAAACATGGCCATCTTTGTTTACATAGAGTTATATAATGAGAACTTGTAGCGACTACTCCTCTGAAACTACTTGACGGATTTTCATGAAACTTCACAGGAATGTTGCTCTTGATGTCTAACTGATCCTAGCAAAATTTCAGGTCGGCCGGAAATTCAAGATGGCCGCCACGGCTAAAAATAGATTTTCAAAATACAAGGTTTGTAGCGACTACTTCTTGAAAACTATAAGTGGTATTGATATGGGACTTTTTCTCAAATGATCAGCATGACATGATGTTGGTCCTTGTCGAAAATTGTTTTGATTCGATGTTAAACATGGCTGTCAGCGGCCATCTTTGTTTACATAGAGTTATCCAGTAAAAACTTGTAGCGACTACTCCTCTGTAACTACTCGACGGATTTTCATGAAACTTAACAGGAAAGTTGCTCTTGATGTCTTATTGGTCCTAGCAAAATTTCAGGTCGGCCGGAATTTCAAGATGGCCGCCATGGCTAAAAATAGATTTTCAAAATACAAGGTTTGTAGCGACTACTTCTTGAAAACTATAAGTGATATTGATATGGGACTTTTTCTAAAATGGTCAGTATGACATGATGTTGATCCTTGTCAAAAATTATTTTGATTTGACGTAAAACATGGCCGCCAGCGGACATCTTTGTTTACATAGAGTTATATAATGAAAACTTGTAGCGACTACTCCTCTGATACTACTTGACGGATTTTCATGAAACTTCACAGGAATGCTGATCTAGCTATCAAAAACCTGTCAGTAGAGCTTCAAGGTCATTGACCTCTTGTTTTAGAGCAAGCAATAGGAAACACACCTATATTTTTTTTTGACCTTACCTGTATTTGTATTGATATATGATGGTCTTGCTTCATGTTTCAGCATCCCATTGTGGGAACAACGGCTGTGTGTACAGTGTGTTTGACCCAGGTGTCACGCGATAACCTGCACAGTCTGGCGTGTGGTCACATGTTCTGCGGGGAATGCTGGGATGCCTATTGTCAGGTTCAAATACAGCAGGGCGTTACTCTAGGTACGTGATGATATCAGGTCAAAGGTCAAGGCCATGACCTGACACTTTGAAAATACTTTTCACATAGAACCTTAACAGTTTAAATGCAGTGGGGTTATCACTGAGTTTGGTGCTCAGTCAGTGAATATTGAAACCACTTAACCCACTAAGCGTGACTATAATAGCCTTTGTGTCCATTGTAAACCCAGATCAGCCTGTCCGGCTGCCGATCAGTCATTTCCCCCAAAACACTCCTTTGTCACATAAATGGAATGGTCTTAATTCACGATATACGCATCATATCATGGGGTCTGTAGCGCGATACTGTAACATTACCCAAATAGGCATAAACTTGCTCTTATTGACAAAAATAATCTCACAATTAATTGTAGAAGTTATTTCTCTCTTGTTTTTTTTATACTATTTGAGGTTGTTTAAAGAATTATTAATGTATAAAGTAGCTACTGTATTTACCCCTCATATGCTAATTTGTGAAAATAAGATATTACCTAATGAAACTCTGTATCACGATACATATCGTATCGCCAGTCAAGTATCGCCATACGTATCGTATCATGAGCATAGTGTATCATTGCAGCCCTAGATAGGTGTCACATAAACATGACATTTGTTTAACCTGGTAAATATTTGTTCATTGTGTTTTAAATTGCAGATATTGGATCAGTGAAGAATTTAGCCTAAAAACGTGTTGTAAATTATTGTGTTTATCGCTAAGCAACAAACAAAAACATTACATTGGGACTCTCTGGAAAATTAATTGTGGTGTGAGACGTCCTTTTAATAAGACTCCTGAAAAACTCTGAGAAGTAAGATAGATTTATCAAAATGAAGGTTCTGTCAATTATTTATAGTTCTAGATAATAAATGCCTCCTTCTAGAACTCAATCAAACCTCTATCAAAACTGGGCCATGTTGAGATGGGGTAGAATTACCAAAACTGATGCTTTGTGTTGCAGGTATAGAGTGCATGGCGATAGATTGCGAGATGATGATGCCAGAGGACTTCCTATACAGTGTGCTCAGTAAACCAGAACTCAGAGATAGATACTCACAGTTGTCCTTCCTAGAGTATGTCAAGGTAAGTAGTCACAGAACCAGGTAATCACAGTTATCCTTCCTAGAGTATGTCAAGGTAAGTAGCCATGGAACCAGGTACTCACAGTTGTCCTTCCTAGAGTATGTCAAGGTAAGTAGTCACAGAACCAGGTAATCACAGTTGTCCTTCCTAGAGTATGTCAAGGTAAGTAGTCACAGAACCAGGTAATCACAGTTGTCCTTCCTAGAGTATGTCAAGGTAAGTAGTCACAGAACCAGGTAATCACAGTTGTCCTTCCTAGAGTATGTCAAGGTAAGTAGCCATGGAACCAGGTACTCACAGTTGTCCTTCCTTGATTTAGTCTTGAAACCAGGTGCTCACAGTTGTCCTTCATATAGTAAGTCTGGGAACCAGATACAGTTGTCCTTCCGAGAGTAAGTCGGGGAACCATGTACTAAGTCTGGGAACCAGGTACTCACAGTTGTCCTTCCTAGAGTAAGTCTGGGAAACAGTTACAGTTGTCCTTCCTAGGGTATGTCAAGGTAAGAAGTCCGAGAACCAGGTACTCATACAGCACAATTGATAAAATGAGTATCTGCGTAAATAGCATTAAAAAACGGCTGGGTACGCATTTAAAATCATAATTGTACCGGAGTACGTATACAAAAAAACATTGTATGCATATCACTTCGTTATGATTGCGTATTCTTGCCGGTAATTTCAGTAATTTCATGTCCGTGTAGCAATTTCACTCTTCTTAAAAGAGATAACAAATTAAGTGGGAAAAGTAGACAGGTTCACATTTTATCGCATAATAAAATACCAGCCTCAGTTGTTTTCTAACATGGCATCCTATGGACGGGAAAAAAAGGGTGACTGTTCAGAAAAACACTTTGGCAAGTTTTTTTTCAATCCCTACAGCAAAAAAACGCAAGCGAACAACATTGTAAACTCAATTATTAAAATATAACTGATTGACAACGCTGTTGCAACAACAAAAAAAAGGAGCAAGGTGGTAGCGTTGTAGCTGAAAAAACTATTCTGGAATTGAAATTAAGTTTCCTTGACTGCTCGTTTCAAATGTCGAAGACGAAATGAGACTGAACTGCTCATTGTGCACAGACGCTTCAAAAAAATCTAGAAAAATGTCCACTATTTGGGCATATGAAGGTAATTTCAATGATATGACATTCTTATTTGTGTAAATGGGCTATTCCAGATTATATCCGTATGTTTTCAAAGTTCCACTTATCCAGGGATGGGGGAGGGTTTGGTTTAAACATATTTTATTGCATTTTTTTTTAACAAAGTATGCAAATGGGTCGGGCCACAAGTTCTTACAACATTAGTTACGGCCCTTCCCAATACAATTTAAATTACAAAGAGCAATTTTAATGTTATGGCTATAGTAAACATATTAAGTAACAATGAATACAGAAATAATCCAGTGGGGTGGGGGTGATTTTTCTAAAAATACCAAGGGGTTTTCTATTGGGTGGAGGTAAATAAGGGATTTTCATTTGAAAGTTGACAGTATATTCATTCTGGTCACAAGTGCTTCATTTGAAAGTGGACAGTCAGCATCATTCTAGTCACAAAGTTATTCATTTAAAAGTTGATATAAAATCAAACACTTGATATTCTGACAAGTTTTCATTTAAACATTTCATCATATACAAATCTTTGACTTCACATTAACATTGGTATTAGTGTATATCAGGTGAGGCTGAGAAAAAAATGAAGCCCGAGGCTGTGCTGAGGGTTTAATTTTTTTCGTGCCGAACCTGATAAGCCGGATGAGATCAGGCACTAACATGATATTCTATTTATCATGTTGATCGTTTCAAATCATTTCATTTACATTTTTTCCCCATTTTTTTCCGTTCAAAAATACCCAGACGTCATCAAATATACCATTACTTCATCAAAAGAGGTGCTGACGTCATCAAAAGAGGTGCATCTGACGGGATAGAAAAGTAACTGCCGAGATAAGATTTTATCTCAGGAACCCTGTTTCTCGGCAGATTTATACAGATCGACATGATAAATTGGGACATCAACCTCAGAGGGAGATGAGATAAAGGATGAAGTTTCCCATCAGACATGCCTCTGATGGGTAGCGAATACACTCCGAGCAGAGGTCTGTAGCTCTAAAACCAAGGCCTTATCCACAGAGCTACCACGGTCGCTATAAGTTAGCAGATTTGATGCATGTATAGTTTTGTATACATAATGCATAATGGTAAATATGTAACTGAAGTCTATGATTGCTGTTGTTAGGGATTTCTACCTTTCAGTGAAAAGACCTCTTGTTTTCTGTTCTGTTCATTCTTGTTATTATTGTTCTTCTCAGTGGCACTTTTCATAGAAATATTGGTCGCAGCTTATCAAATTTTTACACAGTTGTAGAAGTCAGTCTGGAATAGTGCACTCAAAGTTTTGACATTATGATGTTATTCAAATTCTGCAAAACTCAACTGAAGAGCATATTTCTCAAATAACTCACCGTAGACACTTGTAGCAAACTTATTTCATAGCGGTATGTACCAAGATAAAAGTGACATCGTGTATTGTCACGATGTCGCATCAGAAAATCCTGTTTCATCAGATTTTGATCAAAATCTAGTTACTATTTATTATTGTTGTTGTTAATTGTTGTTGTTATTATTATTTTTATAATTGCAGAATCATCCCGCACTGAGATTCTGCACGGGCCCAAACTGCCCAGTAATCGTTAAGGCTAAAGAATGCAAAGGGAAAAAAATCACATGTACGACTTGTAAAACAAATTTTTGGTAAGTTGTCAGCTTACCACTTTTGGTGCAACATTATATCAGGCAAATTTGTTACCAGTGCCAAATATATATTTATGTTTTGATAAATACAGTGTGTGTGTGTGTGTGTGTGTGTGCATATACCCCATGTCAAGATTGTGTTTCACAACAATAATTTCAATATTTTGTTATTATACCTTTAAACATAAAATTATGTTTATGCTAAAACTTCAAAATCCTGATTAAAAACATAGAGAATAAATTGATCCTTGTATTACATTACAGCAGTATGTATTTAATATCCCTTATAGGGTGTCCGGGTTGCTCAGTTGGTAGCCCACTTGCATGTTTAATACCAATACCGCCCGCGTTTGATTCTCAGTCCTAGTGTTGTAAGTGAGAGGGTTTGCGGTCACCCACTTAGATACGAGTGTTTTCAGGTTTCCTCAGACATCAAGGTCACATTAATGCTGTCATCCACACCATAGCGTGAGATTTATAAAAGCTGTGTAGCTTTTGTTTTAATCAATGTTAAAATATATATAAAGTTAATATTAGTTCCATTTATCATGTTTATAAAAATAATAAGAGAAATTTTATTATGAATTTCAAATACATTTTTGGCAGAAAGTTACATTATACTTTTTGAAATTAAATTATAAGTTGAAACACTGTTTTCTGTATTAGTATACATGAACATACTGTTTATAATACAGTTTTCAAAAGTATTGAAGAGCTAACATTTAAAAATATATATTTATGGAAAAATATCTCAAGTTTGTATTAAAAGAGTTCATAAAAGTCACTGTTATTTTCAGTTTTAAATGTGGTATAGAGTACCACGCCCCTACAGACTGTGATGTCATCAAGAAGTGGCTGATGAAGTGCGCCGACGACTCGGAAACCGCTAATTATATCAGTGCCAACACAAAAGATGTAAGCTACCAATGACAAACACCAATATTGTCCAATTCGTATTAAAGGGTCACACGGCAATCTTGAAGTCTTTAACAAGCATTAAGATTACCCTCTCGATTTATTAATCCAGTATCAATTTGACTTTTAATCTGCTTGCATATATTTAAATACAATTTTGAGTTTCAACTTTTCTTCGTTATTCTACCATAGGTTTGAATATATTACTGGTGAAATGTAATCAACAGTTAGTAATATGCAAAAATAATTTGCTTTATGCAATTCATATAATTAATATTAATGATTAAACAAAGGCACTTAATGTAGAAAAACCAATGAGATGCCGTGAGTTTTAAAAAATCAAGATTGCCGTGTGTCCCTTTAAGACACTCCTATAGGGAAGAGTAAAACTGATCTCTTAGTGAAGGATGTCTCTTAATACATGTGAATTTACATTAAAACCAATACAACTGTCAGTGTGAACTGAAATTGTGGTCTCTTACAGCAGATAACAGAGGTGGTCTCTTGACCAGAGGTTTGCCTGGACTGTAAACTAGCATATTTTACCTGTTTCTAATATTGACCAAATTAGCATCATCAAAATTAAAGCTAACATTTAACAAAAAGGCATGTTATTTCAGTCCATAAGGAAGTTTGCAGTTTACAAACTGTGCTGTCTGACCTGGAGTGTTGTATGGAGGAAGTAAAGCTAGAACATTCCAGATTCAGCTCCCCTGATCTTAAACTTGCATATGGACAAATACACCTTGCATTTTGCGTAACACCAAAATACAAGAATAAAATCTGTCATTTGACATTTTAAAGAAAGCTCCTAAAAACCCAGTTGAGTATTATACAGTTACTGGGTATTGCATTCTTTTAGGACATTATTGGAAATTGTCAACCTGAGGGAAACAATATCGCCGTAGATGAGGTCTGAATTTTTTTTCAGTAGTAGTAGCACGATTGCAGTGCCATGGGAAATATGTAAATGGGATAGTATATTTTCCAATATGTATGACAAGTCTTTAATATCCATGGCAGGGCAATTTTACCTCTCTTTTCAGCTGCGTGTATAAGGCCCCTTCCCCCACTCAAATTTCTTTTAAAATCATGCAGATTTCCCCATTTTTGTGTCGCCTTTTCGAAGAAAAATGCGATACATAGGAATTACTTTGTTGTCAGACTGTCCGTCCGTCACGAAAACTTAACATTGGCTATAACTTTCTCATTTCTTGATATTTCTTCATCAAACTTTCAAAATATACTCATCATGACAACATCGACCTGACCATACTAAATTGAAAAGGTCAAGGTCACACTGAAGGTCATTATATGGGTTAAATACTCATTTTTAGCTCTACTGATCAGAGATCTTCTCCTCTGACACTACTGAATGGATTTTCATGAAACTATACAGAAATGTTGCCCATGAAGTCTAGTTGATCCTAGCAAAAATTCATGTTGATGTGAAATCCAAGATGGCCGCCAGATCTAAAAATAGGTTTTTAAAAAACAAGTTTGTAGCGACTTCTTCATGAAAACTATAAGTGATATTGATATGGGACTTTTTCTAAAATGATCAGCATGACATGATGTTGGTCCTTGTCGAAAATCGTTTTGATTCGACGTTAAACATGGCTGCCAGCGGCCATCTTTGTTTACATAGAGTTATATAATGAAAACTTGTAGCAACTACTCCTCTGAAACTACTTGACGGATTTTCATGAAACTTCACAGGAATGTTGCTCTTCATGTCTAATTGATCCTAGCAAAATTTCAGGTCGGCCGGAAATTCAAGATGGCAGCCACGGCTAAAAATAAATTTTCAAAATACAAGTTTGTAGCGACTACTTCTTGAAAACTATAAGTGATATTGATATGGGACTTTTTCTAAAATGATCAGCATGACATGATGTTGGTCCTTGTCAAAAATCGTTTTGATTCAACGTTAAACATGGCTGCCAGCAGCCATCTTTGTTTACATACAGTTATATAGTAAAAACTTGTAGCGACTACTCCTTTGAAACTACTTGACAGATTTTCATGAAACTTTACAGGAATATTGCTCTTAATGTCTAATTGATCCTAGCAAAATTTCAGATCGGCCAGAAATTCAAGATGGCCGCCACAGCTAAAAATAGATTTTCAAAATACAAGTTTGTAGCGACTACTACTTGAAAACTATAAGTGATATTGATATTGGACTTTTTGTAAAATGATCAGCATGACATGATGTTGGTCCTTGTCGAAAATCGTTTTGATTCGACGTTAAACATGGCTGCCAGCGGCCATCTTTGTTTACATAGAGTTATATAATGAAAACTTGTAGCAACTACTCCTCTGAAACTACTTGACGGATTTTCATGAAACTTCACAGGAATGTTGCTCTTCATGTCTAATTGATCCTAGCAAAATTTCAGGTCTGCCGGAAATTCAAGATGGCAGCCACGGCTAAAAATAAATTTTCAAAATACAAGTTTGTAGCGACTACTTCTTGAAAACTATAAGTGATATTGATATGGGACTTTTTCTAAAATGATCAGCATGACATGATGTTGGTCCTTGTCAAAAATCGTTTTGATTCAACGTTAAACATGGCTGCCAGCAGCCATCTTTGTTTACATACAGTTATATAGTAAAAACTTGTAGCGACTACTCCTTTGAAACTACTTGACAGATTTTCATGAAACTTTACAGGAATATTGCTCTTAATGTCTAATTGATCCTAGCAAAATTTCAGATCGGCCAGAAATTCAAGATGGCCGCCACAGCTAAAAATAGATTTTCAAAATACAAGTTTGTAGCGACTACTACTTGAAAACTATAAGTGATATTGATATTGGACTTTTTGTAAAATGATCAGCATGACATGATGTTGGTCCTTGTCAAAAATTGTTTTGATTCAACGTTAAACATGGCTGCCAGCAGCCATCTTTGTTTACATAGAGTTATATAGTAAAAACTTGTAGCGACTAATCCTTTGAAACTACTTGGTAGATTTTCATGAAACTTTACAGGAATGTTGCTCTTAATGTTTAATTGATCCTAGCAAAATTTTAGATCGGCAAGAAATTCAAGATGGCCACCACAGCTAAAATTAGATTTTTTAAAAAAGAAGCTTGTAGCGACTACGTCTTGAAAACTATAAGTGATATTGATATGGGACTTTTTGTAAAATGATCAGCATGACATGATGGTTATCAGAGTCAAACATTATTTTGATTCGACGTTAAACATGGCTGTCAGCGGCCATCTTTGTTTACATAGAGTTATATAATGAAAACTTGTAGCGACTATTCCTTTGAAACTACTTGACGGATTTTCATGAAACTTCACAGGAATGTTGCTCTTGATGTCTAATTGATCCTAGTAAAATTTCAGGTCGGCCGGAAATTCAAGATGGCCGCCACGGCTAAAAACAATTTTTCAAAAAACAAGTCTGTAGCGACTACTTCCTGGTTAAACTCATTTCCACTCATGCTGCACACTTGTTATAATTATGGACCTATTTCCAAACTCAAGTAACAGATAGTCTGGACTCGGCGAGTTGGTTTTTTTAAACACCAAGATGGGCATAGCCCGTCAATGTTTTTGAATAACCAACGAGCTTATACAGATCCTGTCTGTTTTGTAGTATGGTATACTAAGTGACCATGTCCGTACTCTAACTTCTTCCGTACTCTAACTTCCAGTTATTGGAAGTAAGAGTATGGTGAAGCGCCACACTTTGTTTTTTCTGAATTACACGATTTAATGCTATGCATTCATCAAAGGCTGTTTCACAGGCCATACTACAAATGGTCATTACATATGCATGACAAGCTTGCTTATTTACTGCTGACATGTTTTGGTTTTGTTGGACACTATGTAAGAGTGATGGTGGGGTGGGGTGGGGTTGGCGTGATATGTGGCATCACCATGCCACGGTCATAGTTTTGTTTATAGTTCCTTATAGATGTGATAGTTGACAGAACTGTTCCTTTGTTCCTATTGACACTATTAAACCGGATCAATTTTAAAACCTGTCCTACCGCCATCTTGTCTTTCTACAAGTGTAATTATATGTTTGTGGCTTCCCTACACTTGTTCGTCATGCTAGCAATGTCAAGATCTCCATCTTGCTTACATTCTCTTCTTCATAATGTGCACTCCACATTACATTCCACAAAACTAATAGTGTAGACACATTGACCTCAGATGTTAGGTAAACAGTACAGTGTAAATGTTCTATTCACGAAATGCATCACTGTTGTTGGAATAGAAATCACTAATACCACTTGGTTAAGACTTGCTGCTGCAATATTATACCTCATCTACATATGTCCTTGGGAGAGAGAATCTGCTCTAAAACAATATCTTATGTTCATGTGCACACATATATATTTTGCTTACTTGGTTTACATTGTCACCTCTCACACCCCCTAGCACTGGCATAAGCGGTATTCTACTTCAAAGCCACCTATGTTGGGGTTGTTGATCCCAAAGGACTAGTAAAAATAACACGATTCGCTACTGATTAAGTTGTCAATGAAATTGTTTACAAGTGTGGGTAGGAGATGGGAGCCTGGGTATTACTTTACCAAAAGAAAGTAATTAATGGCCAGTAATTCTTAATTTAAAGTAGCTGTCCCGCCAACAACAGTCAAATTTTAAAAGTTATGTACACATGTTTTAAACCTACTGACGACAAGATATATATATACATAACTTCCATATTTTGAGAATCCAAACTCTATAGACACAATATAAACGGCTTTAACTAGCCAGACCAAATCCTGGAGCGTCGAATTAAGAGTTACCAACTCATAATTCATTTTATGCATATTGAATCACGCATATTTTAAGAACCCGTTAATAAATCTTTACTTTTAATCGGCACATAAAAAGTATTATATGACCTGAACACCTGGATAGAGTTTTGATAAACAGTTGTAGTGTAATTTTGATGTTACTTGGCTGGATGCTAATTTAGGGGACAAATGAAGAACAAATCAGTATAATTATTGTTCATGGTATTGGAATGAGCATTGGCACAATTTAACATAGGAATTAATAGCCATTAACTGTTAGCTGGTAATGGGTATTAGAAAATAGTACAATTTAACGGGTCATTTATTAATGCCTAAAAGGTCAAGGTCCTGAGCTGTTAAAATGTTTTTACTGTGGAAAATTGTAGCAAAGTACATTATTGACAATAAATCATTTATTGTAGAAAAACGGAGCAAGCATTAATAGTTAAAGAGGCTCTACCTATATCTTTTTGCCCACCAATTAATATAAACTTTACTTAATTATAAAGAGGACTATGAAAAAGTTAAATGGCAATAATTTCAACCAATGTAATATGCGTTTTGCTGGGGAAAAACAGGACTGAAAAGATCGGATTTTTTGAAATTGTATTCGTAATTGTTTTAGACAAGCCGATTGCGGAGATTTTCCGATCTTATTCCTTTACAATCGGAACTACCTCGTCTGATTAGCGAAGAGTTCCGATCGATTCGTTTGATATCGGAACTGCGCCGAATAGTTTGTAATCGCATAGCGCATGTCCGAGAAAATCGTAAAAACTCGTAGTTCTCCGGCAGGAATAAACGGCTGGGCAGCATTTTATTCAAGATATTGTTTTGATCATAATTAATAATTTACAGAACTGGAATACGAACCATGTTTCTTCTTAGAATACTCATAAAATAGCTTTGTATACATATAAATGCAGTAATATTGAGTATTTAATATTTTACATTGAAAATCGCGTAGATATAGGTAGTGCCTCTTTAAAAACAAGAATTAACCAGGCTTTGTTAAATGGTTTCCATGATGTTTAATGCCCTGCCACAAATAGTCACTGTATGACTGAAAGGTGGTCAAAAGCTACGTTAACCCCATGAAGTAAAAATAGTCACTCATTTTCTTGGCTTAGTCGCCTGTTGATAAAATGACAGAGAACTGTGATAATGAAATTGTCTGAAGTCAGTGAATACCATAACAAGAGTATAACTGATGTCTATATATATTTTCAGTGTCCAAAATGCCACGTATGTATAGAGAAGAATGGAGGCTGTAATCACATGGTATGTATGCAGAGTCTTATTAACCTTCTTAAGTGGGATTGAAATTCGGCCCCTTTCAAATTGCCACTTACGAAACAAACAATTCTGAATCTTTAAAAAAAAAAACTTTCCATGGTTTGTAAATTAAAATAAATGCTTAATTTACGTTTTACATTTTAATGAATAATTTCCCTTAAAAAAAATAATTCCCTTAAAAGCAAAAACCATGCTGTTTATTTTTTCTTAGGGGAAAGAAACTAATTTTGCCAACTTAAAGAGTCGCCCCTTCCCAGTTTGGAGAAGGACAGTTTTTTTCGAACAAATGAAACCTAGCCGTCTATATATAACACCTTTACTTATGATGACAGTACATTTGTGTGATAAGGCATAATTAGTCCGAGCCTTCTCTGACCTTACCAGCCCTTTTTACGATTTTGATATTTCATCTGGCTGTGTACTAAAAAGCCACAAAAAAAAAAGGCTTTTAGGGTCAGAGAAGGCTCGGATTACGTAAAAAGTCACACACAAAAAAAAAGAAGGCTTTTAGGGTCAGAGAAGGCTCGGATTAAGGCATAATGATATGTTGTATGTTTGTATGATGACATCATATGTTGACTCCGTCTTCTCCGTATGACACCAAACAACAGATCTACCTCGTCAATTTCAATAATCTGGTATTTTAAATGTTTATGGAAATTAACGAGGCAATTCCTAAACGGAAAAGACCAAACGATGATTCGGCTTTCATATCCATATTTATTTCACTAGCGTAATATGATAAATATATCTTGGCTTTATTACATTCCCGACCGCAAGTTATTGTGTAAAAATTTGTTTTAGTTATAAAATATTAAATAATGTTTACTTTTAAAGGGACACACGGCAGTATTGAAGTATTTATCAACAATTAAAAAGAGCACCTTGACTTTTTTACCCAATTAATTTTGACAATACCAGATTGCATATATTAATTAAATGGTATTAAAACAATTTTAAAGTTTTTCGTTTTTCTGTCTTCATTATTTTACCTTATATTATTGTTTCAATTTAATCAAAAATTTAGTTAATCCAAAAACAATTTGTTTTAAAGCCTTCAAATAATTATAATGATTTACAAAATTAATTTGCAAATTACCCAGAAAATCTACCGAGGCACAGCAAGTTTTAAAAAAAAAATCGAGATTGCCTTGTGTCCCTGTCAGCACCTCCGTGGTCGAGGGATTAACAGCGTTGCGTTGTAAACCATCTCGCCTCTCACCGCTGCGGGTTCGAATTCCACTGGGAGCTCAACTTGTAAATGAGAGATTGTTGATTCTTACAGAAACCAGGAGGAATACAGTACTGGTTCTACCCAGGAAACATGGGGTGGTCTGCCTCTACCACAAACAAATCGGACGTCATATATGGCCTAAAATGTGGTAATGACGTAAAACACCGTTTAAACGAACAAACAAACAAACAAATAATCGTTATTAATGTTTATCTGTGTCTTAACATCTAAAAACTACTATCTTTTCAATTTAATATATTTTTAATTTTTTAATCAGCAGTGCATCTTAAAACATCTAAAACCTTTATTGGCTGACTATTGATGAGCAATGTTACGTATTTTTGCATCTTTATATAACGTTTGTATTGGCTGTATATTTTCAGCAATGTTCCAAATGTAAATATGACTTCTGCTGGATGTGTCTGGGTGACTGGAAGGCCCATGGCAGCGAGTATTATGAGTGCAGTAGATACAAGGTAAATATATAACTGACAGTATGTAAGATACCGTATACCCATGTTTAAATGCCCCAGGGGCATTTTATTTTAAAAAGGGTGTTTATTTGAGATTATATTTATATATATTTATTTTTTTAGCCCTCCTTTTGAAAAAGGGGGAGCTGGGGTGCATTTATTAGCAGTGGAGCGTTTATGCGGGGGTATACGGTGAAAAGGATGGACAGTTTATGCTTTTTGTTATTGTCATACCTCTGTTGAGGGCGATGACGGACTCGGGCTTTAAAGGCCTACATGCTAATACTTTTAACAGATGTTTAAACATGCCACTATTAATAGATGTATGCATTATATCTATGTACAGAATATAACCAGTACATCCTAAGTATATAAATTTAATCTTAGATACAGACGACAAATTTGGAGGTTACAGATACCGGCAATGAGGTAATTTATTACTACCTTTTTGTTATGCCAAAACTTAAGTGCCGACTGTTTGGCATATACTGTAAATCACATTATTTTCGCGTGACTTTTAAGTGCGCGAATCACAGGGTCTCTGATTTATTCGCGTGATCATGAATTCGCGTCCAAGCATAATGTAAATATTTATATTTTCTTATAATATGTTTCTTTGCTGTTTATCATCGATTTTTGTTTATTTCATTCAGTTTTCCTTGGGGCGCGTCCGTGGCCGAGTGGTTTGAGTCTCTGACTTGCAATCGCCCCTCACCGCTGTAGGTTCGATCCCTCAGAGGCCTAGGAATCTTTATGTGAGGAAGCTATCCAGCTGGCTTGCGGAACGTCGGTGGTTCTACCCAGGTGCCCGCCCGTGCACGAAAATTGTCCGGAGGGGCACCTGGAGTCTTCCTCCACCAGTGGAAGCTGGAAAGTCGGCATATGACCTTAGCTGTTGGTGTGACTATAAAGTCCAATTCAATTCAATTCAGTTTTCCTTGATACTTGCATTTTACCGTTAATCCATTAATTCTGACTTCTTCCGCTATCGCTCGGGAGCCACATCAATTATCCCGGTCATTATCCAGGTCATTTTTTATTGTGTCATTGTCACGTACATAAATAAATACGTTGTATTAGAGTTTGATTGAAAGCTGTTTGTGAACCATATTGTAAGTGTGTATATTACTGTATTCACACTTTTATTATATTACATGAGTGAACTGAAATAAATTTGTTTGCGCTTGTTAACCAATGATTAAAGTATAAACTTTATTTTCCATCAATTACCAATGCGCAACCCAGATATCCCTATTGTATTACAAATTACAGTATTGTACTAAACGATACAATGTGGGAACATAATTGTAAAGGTTTATTGATTGTATTGACCATTATTTGTAATTTCCTTTCACTGATGTTTCACAAGTACAGTTACTAGTACCACTACCTTACAGTAAACAGAATAATAAAATTAGCATTTTTGATTTGTAGGTGAACAACATGTTTTTGCCCTATATCGAAAAGATATAAAGATCGCTGTATATTTATGTAAAACAAACGTCCCCGTTCTTTCTCTTATTACTCCGTATAGCGTAAAGGATAAATGCAAATTATAGATGCCATATATTAAACTTATTCAAAAGCCTCGATTCAATATGATTATTAAAACTAATAAATCTAAAACGTATTTTAAAATATTATCATAATTTCTATTTTAAATCAAATCGATATAAATAAGTTAGTATCGGTTCCCCACTCTAAAGGATAATATTTTCTTGCTTGTACACAGATATAGGCTTACCGATCATGTGAAAATATTTCAAATCTACTTGATTTCGGATGGTCGGGTTTTCGGATACTCTTTCGAGTTTATTATCCATGTTTCTTGAATTCGCGAGACAGTGGATTCGCGAATATAAGCGAAAATAAAACACTCGCGAATAATACCGGATTTACAGTAGTCAAATACATTTACATTGAAACAGGGACTCATATACATATATACTCATATATGTAATATAGACGGGTCCTGATTTGAAACAACATTGGAAAAAACTGGTTTGAGTAGATAGGATGTCAGGAAAAAAACTTAATTTAGATTAATCTCCAAATTGGTCAGAAAATATCAGAGAATATCATTTTGGCCATTAAGATTAACTCCACCCATTGCTGGAGAACTCGGCCGGTTTATAATTTAGAATGTCTTTCCTACATTCTACCATTGTTTGTATACTTCAGGAGAACCCCAACATTGCCAATGAATCCGTTCATGCTCAGGCCAGGGAGGCCCTCAAGAAATACCTCTTCTACTTCGAGAGGGTAAGTCTTCAATTGTTTGAATTTAGTAAATAAAATAATAAAATAAACACATACTGTTCCATCTGAAAGTCGGTGTTCTGTGCACCAAGGTGCGTGGAACAGCCCAAAAACTTTGTCACATCTTCCTCTTTTTCAAGGCAAGCGCATCTAAACGAGCATTGATTTGTTACAGCTTAGACACAGAGGGATATTGTTAGAGGCATGTGTGTTACATAAGACAGGTACTTGCTGGTATATTATCTTTACATTTTATCCAGTGGTACTATTAAAAGAACAACTATTAATAGTGATTTGAAAATTTCTATCTTCTCTGCAGTTTGTTTACGGTAAGGTAAATCCCTTCACTATTTGTTATTTTTTAGTAAATTATAATCTTAAAAATATCACGTTTATTTACCAATGAAAATTATATGATTAATTTATATACCTGTTCTTGTCTGAACATTCCCAACCACCTTTCACTGAAAAAATGACCTGCAAAACCATGCACTCATCTAAGACTTGTAGAACCATTATAGCCTATATCTGCAGTGGTGGCATAGCGGTTCTCTGTCTGCCTTAGCTTTCAGGACATTGTGGGTTCAATTCCTAGCCAGGTCAAACCGAAGACCTCACAATCGGTATATAAAGGGTAGTTCTAGGAGTGGTCGGCATGGTGTCAGTATAATGTGACTGGGTGGGGTATCATGTTATGTGTCTACGGCATGATGTCGGTATGTTGCTGGTTGGGGTATCATGTTATGTGTCTACGGCATGATGTCAGTATAATGTTGCTGGGTGGGGTATCATGTTATGTGTCTAAGGCATGATGTCAGTATAATGTTACTGGGTGGGGTATCTTGTTATGTGTCTACGGCATGATGTCAGTATAATGTTGCTGGGTGGGGTATCATGTTATGTGTCTACGGCATGATGTCAGTATAATGTTGCTGGGTGGGGTATCATGTTATGTGTCTACGGCATGATGTCAGTATAATGTTGCTGGGTGGGGTATCATGTTATGTGTCTAAGGCATGATGTCAGTATAATGTTGCTGGGTGGGGTATCATGTTATGTGTCTAAGGCATGATGTCAGTATAATGTTGCTGGGTGGGGTATCATGTTATGTGTCTACGGCATGATGTCAGTATAATGTTACTGGGTGGGGTATCATGTTATGTGTCTACGGCATGATGTCAGTATAATGTTGCTGGGTGGGGTATCATGTTATGTGTCTACGGCATGATGTCAGTATAATGTTACTGGGTGGGGTATCATGTTATGTGTCTACGGCATGATGTCAGTATAATGTTACTGGGTGGGGTATCATGTTATGTGTCTACGGCATGATGTCAGTATAATGTTGCTGGGTGGGGTATCATGTTATGTGTCTAAGGCATGATGTCAGTATAATGTTACTGGGTGGGGTATCATGTTATGTGTCTACGGCATGATGTCAGTATAATGTTACTGGGTGGGGTATCATGTTATGTGTCTACGGCATGATGTCAGTATAATGTTGCTGGGTGGGGTATCATGTTATGTGTCTACGGCATGATGTCAGTATAATGTTGCTGGGTGGGGTATCATGTTATGTGTCTACGGCATGATGTCAGTATAATGTTACTGGGTGGGGTATCATGTTATGTGTCTAAGGCATGATGTCAGTATAATGTTGCTGGGTGGGGTATCATGTTATGTGTCTACGGCATGATGTCAGTATAATGTTGCTGGGTGGGGTATCATGTTATGTGTCTAAGGCATGATGTCAGTATAATGTTACTGGGTGGGGTATCATGTTATGTGTCTACAGCATGATGTCAGTATAATGTTACTGGGTGGGGTATCATGTTATGTGTCTAAGGCATGATGTCAGTATAATGTTACTGGGTGGGGTATCATGTTATGTGTCTACAGCATGATGTCAGTATAATGTTGCTGGGTGGGGTATCATGTTATGTGTCTACGGCATGATGTCAGTATAATGTTACTGGGTGGGGTATCATGTTATGTGTCTACGGCATGATGTCAGTATAATGTTGCTGGTTGGGGTATCATGTTATGTGTCTACGGCATGATGTCAGTATAATGTTACTGGGTGGGGTATCATGTTATGTGTCTAAGGCATGATGTCAGTATAATGTTGCTGGGTGGGGTATCATGTTATGTGTCTACGGCATGATGTCAGTATAATGTTGCTGGGTGGGGTTTCATGTTATGTGTCTACGGCATGATGTCAGTATAATGTTGCTGGGTGGGGTATCATGTTATGTGTCTAAGGCATGATGTCAGTATAATGTTGCTGGGTGGGGTATCATGTTATGTGTCTACGGCATGATGTCAGTATAATGTTGCTGGGTGGGGTATCATGTTATGTGTCTACGGCATGATGTCAGTATAATGTTGCTGGGTGGGGTATCATGTTATGTGTCTAAGGCATGATGTCAGTATAATGTTGCTGGTTGGGGTATCATGTTATGTGTCTAAGGCATGATGTCAGTATAATGTTGCTGGGTGGGGTATCATGTTATGTGTCTATGGCATGATGTCAGTATAATGTTGCTGGGTGGGGTATCATGTTATGTGTCTACGGCATGATGTCAGTATAATGTTGCTGGGTGGGGTATCATGTTATGTGTCTACGGCATGATGTCAGTATAATGTTGCTGGGTGGGGTATCATGTTATGTGTCTAAGGCATGATGTCAGTATAATGTTGCTGGGTGGGGTATCATGTTATGTGTCTACGGCATGATGTCAGTATAATGTTGCTGGGTGGGGTATCATGTTATGTGTCTAAGGCATGATGTCAGTATAATGTTGCTGGGTGGGGTATCATGTTATGTGTCTACGGCATGATGTCAGTATAATGTTGCTGGGTGGGGTATCATGTTATGTGTCTACGGCATGATGTCAGTATAATGTTGCTGGGTGGGGTATCATGTTATGTGTCTTAAGGCATGATGTCAGTATAATGTTGCTGGTTGGGGTATCATGTTATGTGTCTAAGGCATGATGTCAGTATAGTGTTGCTGAGTAGGGTATCATGTCATGTATCTACGGCATGATATTCCAGTGTGGCAGCACTGTAAAGTCGAGCATTGAGCCCACTGCTACAATGATATGTCAGACTGACAGATTGTTAAAAGTGACATTTAATCCCGTATGTTTTAGGATCTTCCATAATTATCTATTTAATAATGAATAGGGTTCTTACGGCGCACCAGCAGAAAAAGGTTATAGCGCCAACAGGGATGAACATTTCAAGCCCACTCCATTTACATCTAGATAAAAATATGCAAAATGGGCCTAGAACCTTCTCACATGCAGAACTGCAGAGTTGCTGCAAATTTTGTTGTAAACACTACATTTTTCGCTAGAGCCACAATCATTGTTTTCTGCTACCACTTAAGTAATACCTGAAACAATACACGAAGGCTGATGAAGACCTTTAATGCAAATATGACACAATGAACATGAATTCGGGGGATTTTACCCATCTGCTTGGATAAGCAGTTGCCCTCTTCTTGCCTGGAAACCACACGGGCAGTTTGAAAAATAATTCAATAAACCAGTTGGATAAAATTATATGATGTGGGGCTGTGCCGAGCATCATATCGGTTTTATCCAAAGCATTTATTACAATATTAAATAGGTATTCATTTTAGATTCTATTTATGCCATTGCTCCAAAAATGCCACATAACATACATATATTTATGTTTCTACATATATTTACCGTTGTCGTGTGATGACATCATATGTTGCTTTGGTCTTCTCCAAACACACAGGACAATGGAACTGCCTTGTCAGTTCTGTAATCAGGTATTTTTTAATTGACAAGCTAAACTGTAAATACTGAGCGATTATTTGGCCTTCATTTGCATGTTAACTTTGCATGTAATACAATATTTATGTCATTACTTTGGTACACTCCCATAACAAGTTATGTGATAAACAAATATACTTATATCAGTGGGAGAACCATGCCAAAAGTTTGAAGTTGGAAGAACAAACGTTGTCGAAGATCACGTCACGGATACAGGAGAAGGTGATGAAGAGTACAGGCACATGGATAGACTGGCAGTACCTCCTCGATGCTGCACATTTACTCAAAAAGGTAATGTGAGCTGCCATTATGTGGTCCTGCCTTAATTTTATTAAGCGATGGGAAAGCTTTTATTATAACAAATTTTCTAATGGATATTTCGAAAATAAAAACATGTTTAAAAACATTTTTTACAAATTTGATAACCGGTTTAAAATTACCTATTAAATGTTTTAATTTTACAATATACCAACTTTTTAAGCCAAAATTAAGGTTTTATTTCATACCCCAGCCAATAAGTTGAGATATAAATTTATGCAAAAGTTGTTTTAGGGCATTATGCTCCATCAAAAATTAGATTTAAACAGTCTAAATGTGCTGGATATATCCAGATTGAGACACTTCGAAAATGCACCAAACAGAAGAATATTTTGGTTGTAAAATATTTATTTCTCGGCAGCTTTTTATAATCAAGGTATTTTTTATTTGTCACTGAAAATTGCAGTTCCAGTGACATATACTTTATATGCAAATATTGTTCATGTAAATGTGGAAAAACCTTTGACTAAAACAAATTGGGCCCTAAACAATATTAAATTTAGTAATAAAACTATAGGGGCTTCATTGTATTTGGATAAGTTGTGTTTTTAAAAAGGTTGTGTGTAAGTTGTAAAAGTTTGTTAATCTTGTGAAGCAGCGCAGTAACATTAACAACTTACTGGATTATTCAACAACATTTTTTAATCTTTCCTTGATGCCTTATTTTAGATGATTTCCTTTAGTATATTCATGTAACAGTTTTAATATTAATTCTTAACCACCTTAATTTCTTATAGTAACCATTTAGATTTTTTTTTTACGACAGCATAAAATAATAATATAATAATAAATATTATGCTTTATTTTCAGTGTCGCTACACGTTACAGTATACCTATCCATACGCGTATTATACAGAGAAAGGAGCCAGAAAACAACTGGTATAGTTAGGCTTTATTAGTTACATGCAGACGTTTTATATCTAGACGAAGGATTCTATAAATCTTCAAACAATTACACTTTATAATGCTTTTACACTCCGTGGCCTGGGTAGTAAAGACTATGCGATAAAACTCTCTCACCTCTCATCGCTGTGGGTTCGAATCCAACTGGGAGCTCAACTTGTCAATAGAGAAAATGTCAATTCTTACGTATGGCAGGAGGTATATAGAACTGGTTCCACCCAGGAAAAATGGGGTAGTCTGCCTCTACCACAAGAAAGCTGACCGTCATGTATGGCGTAACGTGCTAAAAATGAGATTAAACACCATTCAAATAAAATCAAACACTCTTCTTTCAAAAAACTCTTATTTTAAAAGTATTTAAAAAGCTTTAAAAAATTCAAATTTCAGAAAACGTTCCAATTTGAGACAAATTGGAACGTTTTCTGAAATTTGAATTTTTTGACAAGTAAATGGGCCTTACCAGAAAGTGGAAGCGAAACACTTAATTAACTGAAACTAGTCATTCATGTTAAAATGTCCAAGATGGGCTAGCCAGAGGTCTGTCACATGGGTGAGAATATAAGAATCTTTCATGGGTATCCAGTGAAGATCGGGAATTATAATACAAGATATAATTGTTTTTATCCGAACCCAGCTCTGCAGATGTTCTGATTAAAACACTTATACAGACTGAGAGGGATGGAATTTCTGGACAGTTTTAATACCCATGATTGATTTTTTTTTTTCTTGCATATCATTGACATTTTGTGCATTTACGTTGCCAACTACCAACGTTTTGCATATTTATTTACACAATGTATGCAAGAAATAGTCTGGATTACAGTGTCCAAGGAGATGTTGCCAGAAATGCACTCGCTTCTCAGGCACGGAACCTCTTCTTGATTCCCCATCTGGGCAAATTATGCAGAGGGTACATACTCGTACACGTTGGATATTCAAGGGTTTCTGTATTTTCCTCCTAAAAGAAGAGTATTCCCTCATCCATGCCATTGAGAGTGATTGTTTAGGTTGAAACATTGTTGTAAACTCTGCTGCATGTTCATTTCAGTTTGAGTATCAGCAAGCCCAGCTGGAGGCAGAGGTAGAGAACCTGTCCTGGAAGGTGGAGAGGGCAGAAATCACAGATAGAGGGGTAACTAGTTTACTTTATATACTGGTTGTGAACCAGTTATCGTCATTCACCAGATTTAGTCATTATCAATAAAACGCTCGATGTTGTGATTATTTTTCGACCCAGTTTACAAATCACTACACACTATCATCAGACAATTGGAGAGGAAAAAAAGTTTAGAAATGTTAACATGCACTCTCAAACCAACCCGTTTACCTATATAAGTACCGTTATAAACAAAACACAATCGGGGGAAATCACGCGCTAATGCACATGCGCATGAAAATTTCCTTTTAAGATAGCTGACCATTTACGTCGAACCATTGAATCAATTTGACGTGCCAAAAAAACTAAAAGCATGTGCTAAACATTTTCAGCCAAGGGAGACAACTAGATTTACATTTGCGGACAGTTGCGGACAGTTATTTCCCTTTAAATTATGAATGTCGAAGTGAAGTAAATTACATCCGATACCCACAGTTGAAAAAACATTTTAAATTGTAGATATAATTTTTTTCTAGATATTTTTTTTTTGTGTATGCATGTGCAATGGTATATTTATGTTTCAATTAATAACTAAACACGTTTTCATCATCTCAAACATGGATTATTCGGTATTAAACTGAACATGACGATAACTACTACATTCAGCTCAGACGACCGGCCCAATTCAGTCTATATTTAGTAACGGTCACGTGACACTTGTTACTGAGAATAGGAACACTGTAAACACAGAATATTTACGGCAAAGGGGTAAGCTTCTCTATCGGCAGAAATATTTATGAGATGACTAGTTTTGATTTAGATATATTAAAGAACCAACATAAAAATGACGATATCTGGTATAAAGCCAGTATAGATATTCAATACTAACGTTGGTAGAGAGCTTGTCCTGGAAGGTGGAGAGGGCAGAAATCACATATAGAAGCAAAACTAGATATTCAATACCAATGGTAGGAATATAAATCAAAGATGCATAGGGGTAGGGTTTTTAAAACAGTCTTAAGGATATTACCAAAAACCAAATCATTTCATGTTTGAAGTGCTACTGGTTAAGGTCACCATAACACTAAAGTAGACTTTGAACATTGGTTCGGAACTATGTCCAGTTTCTCATGACATTTGTTTTAAGTAGTTTATGAAATTTCATGAGTTTGATCAATTGGGTGTTGGTCAGTTTCCTACTGATTCCTAACTTCATTTATTGCACCTCGCACAAAATCCTAGGAATTTCATTGGATTAGAGCGGTCACATGGTGACCCTCTATTATTCTATAGTGGGGCAGTAGATTTTATAGAAGGTCACTAAAACAATATGGACTACAATTCCGATTTAAAGTTTAAATCATTTGCAAATAGTTCTTTAAGGCGTTAGTAACAAACATAATAAGTAAATTAATAATGTTTTTAAAATGTACCGGTCATGACGTCAAATTGCCCGGACATCTCAATGACGACGCTTCATTAAAATGGGTTAAATATCGGTGTTTGCTTTAAAAAAGGTGCTCGATGCAATAAATCAGTTATTGGGTTTGTTACTGATCCCCTACAGAAATTTAAGGGGTCAGTCAGATATATAGGGGACTCGGCTATTGCCTCGGCCCCTATATATCTGACTGACCCCACATATTTCTGTAGGGGGTCAGTAACAACCCAATAACTTCATGTACAGATACAGCTGGATGAGTGCTTAATACCCCAACCAAAGGTTATTACTAGGATCGACCTTGACCTACATGTAGTTTTTACTTCTTTCATTTTTTGATTGACATTGTTTCCGAGTCATTTATTACCCTAGACTCTTCACACTATGATCGACTTTGAACTTGTTTTTACAAAATATTTCTTCTTGCATTTTTTGGTTAACATTGTTTCTGAGTCATTTATTACCCTAGGGAAACACATTTAATACATAGATAATAAAACACTATTTATTTTTAAACTGGAAGAGTCAAGTGCATGTAAGTATAAACATTTGAACCATTAATCCTTAACCTGCTACATATATATAATGGACTGTTCTTTCTTTGAATTAAGACCATTCCATTTGTGTGTTTTGGGGGAAATGACTGATCAGCAGCCAGACACTGTAAACCCTGATCAGCCTGTGAGTTACTCGCAGGCTGATATGGGTTTACAATGGACTCAAAGGCTATTACGGTCGTGCTTAAAGGGTTAAGGGTTAACGATACACGATAACGTTTACACTTTTAAAAATGACCATATTTCCATCTCATTTTATTGCAGGACTTGGAAAATCAAATGGACATCGCCGAGAAACGGAGATTGACACTACTGAAAGATTTCCTAGACTTTTAAAACTGAGGATTTCATGTACGAGTTCTTACCCTACCCACCTCCAATAGTACCAGCATTATATTTTTGATTCTTCACCTTCATCACCGTCGTCATCTCGTGGAAAGAAATTAAACGACCTTGCCACTGTATGAGAAAGAAAGGAGCCATACAGGCTTAGTATTAGTTAAAACAAGTATTATATTAAAAACTCTTGTTTAGTTTCAACATATTTTATTTCAAATATTTACATCGGTGGTTCTAAACGTGCTAGCCTGTACACGAAAATTGCCCAGAGAGGCATCTGGGGTCTTCCTCCACCAATGGGAGCTGGAAAGTCACCATGTGACCTTAGCTGTTAGTGCAACAATAAAATTCAGTCAGTCAGGGGTGTAGCTGGTTTGAGTTATTTCAGATATGCATTCAGTTTCATCCGTTTTTAAACCTATTTCCTATCAAAACCATAATTTTCATATGATATTTTGCCCTGGTTCTTTTATATTTGTAACTAGTTTACCATCACTTCTTTTACGCAATGTTTAGAAATCTTTTACGGAAGCTCTTAAAGATGGTACGTGTTACATTACAACACTGGGAATTAATTGACTTTAGGGCAGTCATACCTTATGGTGCCATCATTATTCAGTTATATGTTCAAGTTTTCTGTTGAAAGGATTTACTGCTTGGGCTTTATTTCTGCAGCAACTAGTTTTATTAAGATGAAATTATTTTTCATGAAATTTTCCTAAATATGTTATTTTACCAAAGTAAGAGGAATGAACTCTTACTCTTTGTCAAAGGGAAATAATTTTGTCACTGAAAATAACTTGTTTCAGTTATTTCAAAAATAACTTGAACAAGTTACAACCCTGACTGGTAATACATGTTAAGATTCGAACGAACAGTAAAATCTCAGTTATGTTACAATACATATAATGACTATTTAGTAAACAGAAAATACCATGTCACGTATCATTCCACAATATAATCAAATTTATAATACCTTCCAAAATGTCAGTGTTAGACTAGCACTATCCCTTTTTCTCGTCCAAATGAATGGCCGTGCACACCTTTTTCTGACATCATATATCAGTTTACCCGAAAGCAAAACACAGCTTCAGTGTGGCTCATTGATTTGATTTATAGCATCTTGCTTATTTTCAGATGAGATCACATTTACATTATTTTAATCGTGTTTTTTTGCCTGTTTTTGTTGTTTTTTTGACAAGTCTTTTTTTCTTTTGCCTGTTATTACCAAATATATATAAATTATGACATGGATGTTAGCCAATAACACCATTTTTTTTATTAAGACGCACAAATTGATGAGAAAAGGGGATACATCAAAGAAACACACAAAACTCAACAGTGTCACAGCAACCCTTATTTCCATGACAGTAGTGCTTTAACCATTATGCCTGTTGTAAACCTAACCATGTGTAATTGTCATTTTATTTACATGACAGAAAACAACAACTTGTTTAGCTTGCACACAGCTGAAATATATATACTTCATGACACAGTTCAGGTGATACTGGCACACAGCTGAAATATATATACTTCATGACACAGTTCAGATGATTCTGGCACACAGCTGAAATATATATACTCCATGACACAGTTCAGGTGATACTGGCACACAGCTGAAATATATATACTTCATGACACAGTTCAGGTGATTCTGGCACACAGCTGAAATATATATACTTCATGACACAGTTCATGTGATACTGCTACCTGTATGGTACCTGCTCTCTTTAACCATGGCTATATCTCATTATAAGAATTGTCCCATCATGCATCACATAATCAATGTTCCTTCATGCGTCCTCACATTTATATAAGTAACTACCCATCATGCATCACTTTATAAGTAACTTCCTGTCACATTATAAGTAACATCCCATCATGCATTACATAGTAATATCCAATCATGCATCACATAAGTAACATCCCATCATGCATCACATTTAAGTAACTTCACATTCACATTATAAAAAACATCCCATCATGCATCAAATAAGTAATATCCCATCATGCATCACATAAGTAACATCCCATCATGCATCACATCATAAGTAACCTATCACAATGCTTTATTGAAGACTATTAACACAACTAGTATGGATGACTTATATCTTCAGTATTTTGTGTTGGATTGTGTATATTTGTGTTTCGTGTAAAGTATTAAGTTGAATATTCAGCAAAAAAGCCTGTTTTCAGTGGTCTAAGTCACATACCTAATAACAGATAGATAGGAAACTGTGAATCTAAATTTCACGTGGCACTGTGTGGAAATTTCACGTGGCACCGTGTGGAAATTTCACGAAATAATGCCCGACTTCAAACACATTTTCTGAATCTTTTCAAAACACATACCACAATTATTTTACTTCCCTTAAAACTTAAACATATTGAGCAAAAAAGGAGAATAATTGAAAGTTGGGTTTTAAGAGAAAGACAAAAAGGTTACTATGACAGTTTTGAATTTTAATTTTGAAGATAAAGATAAATTTGTATAATCCCATTTTGCTAATTATTTTGTATTTTCATCAAATGAGGGAGGTCTTATCAAGAAAGGATAACGTGATATTTTTGATTTTTCACTGGTTCGTGTTGGAAGTTTCCTATTTGTTTATTTATTAGGTTTGTGTTTAAGTGTATCATTTAGTTAATACCTGTCCACTCAACCACATTAGGGGTAAAACATATTCATTCTTGAAAACTTGCATACTTCCATTTGAACTGATACCATGGTGCATTGACTGTCCCGTCTGTAAAATTGTTTAAATTGAATTTCATGAATTTGACGGGTGTATTTCATAGTGCAATTAAATCACGTTTGTGTAAGAAATCCAAAATGGCTGCCATTTCTATATTAAGACACTAGTCACATTATATTGTGTGATCACTTCTCACAAAAAAATTGATACATCATATGAATAAACATTAAATGCACCTTGATGAAATAGTTCCTCAAGAAATAAGGTATGAAATATGAATACACAAATAAATGTGTAATTGGTCCTTTTATTAGGAAATAGTTCCTCAGAAAACGTATACATGTAAAGTGATTAATTGGTCCTTCAAGACAAAAGTTTCTCCAAATAAAGGTTTCACATTTGAATATGCATTTAATTGGCCCTAATTGAAAATTATTCCTCAGAAAATAAAGTTTGTTGCACTGTATGAACATACATGTACTTGGTTCCTTATCAATAATGGTTCCCACTGTTAAAAGTGGTTCCCTTACTTGAAAGGGGTTTCCTTTGGAAGTGTATAGGATTTGTTTTGTATTAACTGTAAATAATTCTTATTTATTGAGTGTATTGTTAAAGTGTGTGTTTTGAATAACTGTTGTGATGTACAGTTGTGGTATGATTGTTAACCCTTAACCCATTACATATATATAATGGACTGTTCTTTCTTTGAATTAAGACCATTCCATTTATGTGAAAAGGGGTGTTTTGGGGGAAATGACTGATCAGCAGCCGGACATTATAAACCCTCATCAGCCTGCAAGTGATCTGGGTTTACAATGGATGCAAAGGCTTTTATAGTCGTGCTTAGCAGTTTAAGGGTTAACATAATTATTTTAATACATTGAAAAGAAAAAGAATATAGCATAATGGGAATTTCCCCTGTATATTGTACATATACTTTGCTGCTTTTAATCAAATTGAAAGGAGATTAAAACTACACGTAAAACACCAGATGTTTACCACTCCTAAGTTTCCTTACTGACAGAATGCGTGTTTGGCTCAAGCAGGTGAGAGAACTTAGTCTGCAAAATGTGGAGGACTGTGGTCTAGTGATAGAGCGTCGGAGCCTGGATCTAAGGGTCATTTGTTTTGTCCTTGAGCAAGACACTTGATCTGCATTTACTTAGTACTGGTTCTACCCAGGAAGACATCGAGAGGGATTAAAATAAGTTCAGAGAGCTTTCGTCATAATCAGTGTAAAATAAGTGTTTAAACTAAAATGGTGCAATCACTATATATATGAAATACAGTACTGAATTTCATGAAACAAAGTGTACTGTGATTAATTAAAAGGTCTAATACAGCACAGTATTGTCCTTCCTCTAACTAGCTGTAGCCATTTTTTTTTCACAGAACAACTTGGGATATCTCTGGAATATTACGTGGAATTAAGTTTACATTATAGAGTACTATAGGCAAATTTGTGATTATGCATTTCTTTTTCATTTCAGTTTATGTGGTTGTGTACAGAAATGCATTTTTGTGCACTTTCCCATTCTTTGATATAATTATATCTGATCAACTAGAACTTAAGTATTTTTTGTATGCATGAAGTTTTAATAAATTTGATATTTATGTATATTCTTGTAACGTTCATGATAATGTGTCATAATCTAAAACAGAATATTAAAGAATATTTATTTTGTGTACATGTACTTTAATATTGATACATTTCTATTTAACAGTGACTGTTTAAGCCATCATATGTTTGATGTGTGCCACTTTAATAAATAGTATCTGTTAATTAAGGATAACCATGCTAAGTTTTCAATCTGGGGCGGTATGTGAGTGGTTTTACACGGTAGCGGAGCTGTAAAATGTAATTTCAGATCGTAAAACCAACCACATACCGTCCCAGATTGAAAATCTTAGCATTATTATCTCGATTCTAATGCTTTTCCATTCAAATGCTACAAATATAAAATAAAATCATACATACACGCTTGTTTTTCTATGAAAACTCAAATTCATCGGTAACGGCATTTTGTTGACGTCATCCAATGCCGTTCGCTTGTTACAATGCTATGTGACGTCACATACTTTTTGGACGGTTAATTGGGCATTTTACAGTCGCAAATTTTAGACATTAGCCAATGGAGAAACGTGTTACATAATAGTTGCATTAGAATGCCATTTTGAAAGTCAGTGTAACATTGTTGTAACTACATATAAATGAAGAAGTAGATACACCAGTGATGCATTAATCCCTCATTACCGGCTACATAAAATTTCGTTTGTGGGATGATTATTTACAGTATACAAGCTTTTGATATCCGTCTAAGCCCCAGCATCTGAAGTGACACGTAAAGGTAAACAATTTACAAAAGTGTAAACCTTGATTAAATACTCAAAATTAACATATATCTGGTATATTCTGTCTACTTTAAAGGGAGTACATCAGGCTTTTCATGGGGGTCTAGGTGTCCGACTTAAAATTGACAAATATTAATATTTTCTATTCTACATGGCCAAAACATAATGAATGAGCCTAAACAGTATCCATTATTTGCAAAGAAATTCATTCTGCACAGTAATACATGCTATCCTAGGTGACGCACCAGGGTTAATTTCAGCATTTTACGTCCGATTCCGTCCTGTCTATATGGTGTTTTCAAAGTTTAGACATTAACAAAATGGTTCTAACATCATATTTTGATTAATATAAGTGTTTTATCATCAACGGCAACAATTTTGTAATTTAAGTGTTTCTAGAAAAATCCTGATGTACCCCCTTTAATATACTTAATTTGTTAGAGGCTAAGCAGAGTAGTCATAATCACATCCATGCATTAGTTTGTCATGCTAGATGCATTCCTCATGCATTAGTTTGTCATGCTAGATGCATTCCTGCTGAGTTTTGTCTGGGTAGAATGCCCGCTAGAGCAGTTCTGCAGGTTAGAAGGTTCGAGGCCCATTCTCCATGTTTTATCTTGATGTAAATGGAGAATGAGCCTGGCATGTTCATTCCTGTAAGGCGCCATATAACCTGGCGCCATATAATAACCTTGTATGTGTTGGTGCGCTTTAAAACCCAACTCAATTCAATTGTCTTTGGGCAGTACATTTATCCAGCGACTTGTCCTACATTTGGGGATGTAAACCGGGCAGTCCCATGTTTTGGAGTCTATCCTCGTACAAATTCTTAAGACTATAAAATTTCATCTAGCTCATTTCTTACCTAATGAAATTAATTCGGATTCCTCTATGCAGACAAGCTTGTTAGGTAAAGTGTCTAATATATTGATATTTAAATAAAACATTCTTAAAAACTATTAAATTCTGTAAAATATTTGATAGTTTCCATATAATATTTTCTATCTTTTTGAACATGTTAAAACCCATTGAACAAATATTTGTTTAATTTGTATCGTTAAATTTAAATTTAGTTTGTTTATTTCAGTTTGTTTAAAAACTGTTAATTCAAATGAGAATAAGGGTATTTGGATGGATTTCAGAAAATAATGATAAGGCGTGTAAATTACTGGAGGATATGGATGCATGTGATGTTAAAAGTTTGTATTGAACATGTATTTGGTGTTTAAGTATATATCTATCTGTTTGTGACGTAGATCTGTCGCACATTAAATGTTGTTTATTCCCTTATTCAGAACTTTTTCACCTTAGAATGGAGAAAATAAAGAGGTTCCAAAAAACAGGGTTAATGCTTAAATCATGGTGTTGTTTCTTTTCAACAATTATGTTTCACTTCAAATACGGTTTATTTGCTGATTCAGAGCCTTTTTAGCTCGAATATTCAAAGAATATCTTTATTAAAAAAATGGATAGCTGTTGTACTCTGCCATGCACCTGCGTTGGTGTCCCATCTAGTAATGCTTTTGTATGTAAGCTTGTATCACTAAAACAAAGTGACTATGTTATGAAACATCAGACATGTTTGCCACAAAAGAATTACATTTACCAAGATGCCATAACTGGGTTGTGGAATATAGTTTTCTTTATCGTAACCAAAATATAATGGATATCATTTTGCATGTCGACAACTACAAATATAGGTCTCCGTGTTATGAAACATGTTTGCCACAAAAAGGTTTTACTTGACCCCATAATGTTTGAGACTTTTATTTTCGAAAGCAAATATTTAGGTTACTATTCATTTTTATGTGGAAACTAAGCACACATGTTCACCATGGAAGATTTACTTGTTATACAAAGGTCCCATAACTCCTTTTACAAAATAAAACTCCTTTTACAAAATATTCTACTCAAGTTTGTTAAGCACCAAGATTTCAATTGCACATTTATGGTGGCTGGTTTTATCAGTAGCATAAAACTCAACAATTAGTTTTGTTTTTTGATTGATTGCATTTTATCATTCTATACTTCACATATCTATACTTAAACGGTATAAAAGAAACCTTAAATATCCTTCACCTGGGTTCAAAAATAGGGCGAAAAAGGTTTGGTGCTTCGCAAACTTTGAGGCATATGTTATGTTTATGGGATCTTAGCCAAATTAAAAAAACAAAAACATTTGGTTTGCAAGAGGGTATCCATATAGATGTTATTATAACCAACAACATACACAGCATGTAGAACCTAGAAAGGGTATATTGTAAGGAGATGACTGGATTTTGTTAAAAAATACACAAATATTTCCACTTATTTAAAAACAATTGGCGAATTACGGATTTACTATATTTCTGTTTTAAATAGGTCACATCTAAAATTGATTTTAGGACAGTTATTTTAAATAGTCTAGCGTGCTGTCCTTCTGACAGCTCTTGTTTTACATCGAAAGATTAAACATCCATATCAGTTTTAACAACAAGCAAAATTGTTGTATGTTTTTCAAACAGAGTCAGTGCCACAATCATAGTTAAAAAATTCAATTACAATCAAAATCCACTAATTTCAAATAAATGGAAAACTGTTGTGAAATCAAGTTTGAAATCATATTGCTTTTTATCCAGATATCATGTTTGTTAATATTTTGAAATTGTATTGCATTTAATACATAAATTGAGATGGTAGAAACAGTTGATGGGTATGAAAGAGACATTTACAATTTGTGTGACACTATCCCGTGAGCATTTTTTGACATGGACTGCTGTAGCACTACCCTTTGAGTCATGTTCTGTCTGATTTTATTATCAATTTATTGAAACTCGCTTTCAAACTTATGAATGATGCACATATGATCACGATGCATCAAGTCATGATTGTTATATACTAGTAGGAACTTTTAATGCCCCAGTAGTATCAAATAAATTAAACTTTTAATTTCAATCGATTTACTTAAACATTTGTCATTTTAATGAAAAAATAGGGTTGCATGGGCACCAAGCTTGAAAATAGCTCATCCGAAAATAAATCAAAAATTTTGATGCAGTAATGAAAGTTCAAATGTACCAATACAAAATTTCATTACAAGAAAATGAAAAATAAAAATATATATATTTGAATCATAAAATGGGGGCATTAGGAGTTCATTTTTGTATTCAACAGGATTCACTGTCCCTTGAATGTCCCTCAAACCCTCAACAGTTGAACATATACTATATGTTCATGTCCTTCATAGTTATGTGTTGTTGCTGTTCATTTGCAAATGTGTCAGATAAAGGCCATTGACTCTTTTTTATTGATCATTATTATTATTTATAAATATCTTGATGTTTTCACAGAAAAAAAAATAAAATTTTACAAATGTGTTCATTTTGTTTGTTTTCAAAAATGCTTAAGCATGTGTCCACAGTCTTGTTCTTGGTGAGGTTAAATTTCTGTTAGTTTTTGTGTCACCTGCTTAGCATGGCAGACACTTAGGGATCACTTTGTCCGTTGTCTGACGTCGTCCTTCCATCACACTTTAAGGACCTACTTCCCAACGCTAAATGATCATTGTTAAGACATGGAAAGCTGGTTTATTTACTGCTAACATGATGTTACATGACCGATTAGCTCAGGTATGTATATAAACTGAGGCCCGAGTAAATTTTTCTCTATGAAAAGCATTGGTATATTTGGTATATTGAACAGTATCTAGGGTATAGCAGTATATAACTTCAAACTGTACTTTTATGAAGAAGGAAAAAAGCAAATAACAAGTAAGCTGTACTAAATACAAAACTTTGTTGATAATTCATTGATTTTAGAATAAAAACACACCAAAACACAACTAACAAAACACCTGCGTTTATGTTTTAATATGTTGGCTTCATACAAAAGCTGTATTGGGAAGGCCTCATCAACAGAAACGAAATTGAATACCACATTTTCTCATCACCTATGCAAATCTCCTCCCCCAAATACAATAGGATGGGGTCCTTAACCTGCAACCTAACCTTGGCCATAACTTGAAAACTATTTGACCTACGTCCATAAAACTTCACACACATCTTCATCTTACCTCAAGGAATGTTGTTAACATGTCCAATTACTCTTGACTTTCATTTGGGCAGACTTATGCCCCTTTTCATAAAACTCTAATCTGCAACCTATTCAGCTCATAACTGGCCATAACTTGGAACGTAGTTGTTCTGTGTTCATGAAACTTCACACACATCTTCATCTTACCCCACATTACACATTACACATCTCCAATTACTCGGACTTATTTTGGCAGAGGTATGCCCCTTTTCATAAAACTAACCTGCAACCTAACCTGGCTCGTAACTTGGCAAAATATTGACCTATGATCATAAAATTTTATACAGTTCTTCCTTATCAATTATCCAAAACCGAGTTATGCCCCCTTTTTAAAAAAAATAAACTTTAACCATTTAAAAAAAATCTACCTATAGTTAATGGAACTTTTATAGATCTAGATCAATTGTAATTGCTGAATAAGGACATGGCAGGCGACAAAAGTGTTCCGTGGAACACCCTTCTAGTTCTAAATAACTTATTTTTGCATATTAATATTAACTGTAAGAATAGTTCACTTCATTTCATTTTCAACACTTTTGTATTGTGTTTTATTTCATTTTCAACCCATGTAAGGTTATATATAGCAGTCATTTTTTTGTGGTTGAGGCATACCACCCACTTTTCCTGGATAGAACCAGTACTGTACACCTCCCGCCATCCAGAAGAATCAACGCTTCCTCACTTACAATTCGAACCCGAGCGATGAGATTTAGTCTAATAATATTTTATTACAGATATGTTACAAAACATCAATTCAGCAGCATAATATTCATAGCAACATATGCAAATGGATTGAACTACACGTTATTACAACATTAGTTACAGTTCTCTCCATATGAGATGAGAGGCAAGACGGCTTAAAACGCAACGTCGTTAACCCCTCGGCCACGGCCACCCTGTCAGAATAGTTGTAGCATGGTCACTGAAAATTCCCTTTGTAATAGCACAGGTGTAAATCGTTTAATTGAAAATAGCACCTGCAGTTTTGGAGATTTAAAAAGAACAACTTCAAAGATGAAAAGACATCACAAATGGGTTGACAATAGGCTGCCGCCTTGGAACTGTCAGTGGCAAAAAAGGCCACTAGGGGGTTTAAACCGGTTCTAGGGTGCACCAAACCTCACACTTACCCTACTTCATCCCAATAAAATGGGACTGTGTAAATAAAGAAATCCCCGCCATGAACTATTCTCAAACATTAATAGGCAATATAAGTAAAACACAAACATGCTCGTGTATATATAAATACAAAAAAAACAATAGCCTAGAAAGCCACAAATAAGGTACTCAATGACTTGCAGAAGCCAGAGCAACAACAAACCATTGAGAGCACAAGATAAGATTGCAGACAAACATAAAACTCTACCGTTCTATAAGGATTTAGGTAGACGTCACCGTCCATCATAGGGTCCACAACCTGTCCGGTCATCGCACAATTAAAGAGGAAAGCATGGTGGCGAACCACCACCAAGCATGCAGCGCGTTGCAAAATGATAGGGTCATAACCTCTTTTGATAATGTTGACGGCTCATCAACACAGTATAGGTTATTTAGGGCCTCCCCAGAGAAAGGGGGAGAATACATAGGAATCCAGGCACCGTGCCTTACTCCCATTATCGAATAGATTCCTATGGTTCTTTAACGTGCTCGGATAACGCATGTAAACTATAGGAAAGGTATTGTTCATTATAATACTGTTCAGGCACATAGATACTAAACCAGTGTAACTTTTCAAGTCAAAAAAATAAATGACAAAAAGTGAAGGGAAATAATAGAAGAAGAGTATGCATGCGGTTTGTACGTAGCAAACTATTTTAGAGTTTAGCATGCCAGAAGGAATCTACTTGTAATAAGAACAATTAGGCTAAATTAATACAAGTCAACAAGAAAATACACTACAACACAACTGTAGATACGTGCATTACGTAAAGTGAGGGTACCAACACCCCCCCCCCCCCCCCCACGAGGGCCAGCAGTGCCCGAGCTCTCTAGGGGGGTCCGGGGGCATGCCCCCCCCCCCCCCCCCCCCCCCAGGACAATTTTGAAACCTAGGTGCTCTGAAATGGCATTTCCAGCAATCTGAGACATAAATTAGCATTTTTTTAATTTTTTGGATGGAAAAAAATATTTTTTGAGAAAAATACGGCGTACGGAAAGGGGGTCGGTACCCTCAAAAGTGGTTATTTTATTGCTCAGAAAACACAATAAACGCCATTTATTAGGATTAATCTAAGGGTGTCTGTTTTTATTTCTCACAATAATGGGAAAGCCCTCTTTATAATTGGCGATGAACATAATCACGTGCAGATCTTTCCTACATCATGAATTAGGGGAAACCATTGATGAATACACGCATACAAAAACGTACAGCGTTTTTACACCGAACATTGTTTTGAAGAATAAACATTTTTTCAATAATGGTTTGGTATTGTTATGAATATAGTGTATGTGTGATCAAAGTGCGTGTTATACATTAACTTTATGACTATACTGTTGTTTAACTAGGGCACGTTTAATGTAAGCTATTAAAGGGGCACACGGCAATCTTGGGTTTGTGAAAAACTCGTGTCGTCCCGTTAGCTTTTCTACATAACATGCATGTGTTCAGTCATGAATGTTAATTGTAAGACTAATTGTAAGAACAGTATAAAGCAAATTGCTTTGCATATTACTAACAGTTGATAATAGTGCATCAATAATATACTTAAACTTATTTTAGAATAAGAAGAACAAAACGAAATTCAACATTCTATTTAATTATATACAAGCAGGTTTAATGTCAAAATAATACTGGATTAATAAACCGAGACGCATGTTTTAATGCAGAAAAACTTCGAGATTGTCATGTGCCCCTTTAATGCTGTGAAACATCGTTTAGTGTAACAAATTATCGAGAGTTATTTAGTGCTCGGCAACTGATTTGAGATATGTCACGGGTCGAGTTCATAAAAACTAATCATTTCAACGCAGAAGAAGTCGATAGAGTATATAGTAAATGACCCATCGCCGTACAGATACGTTAAACAAATGGTCTGCCAAAATATGCAGTTCTTGTTTCAACATCACTTGAATTCTTAATAATCAATCATAATGTTTTTGAGTTTGTTTTTTGAAAACACTATACTATTTTATTAATTAGTGTGGGTTAATTACGTTGTACATTCGTAAATCCGTATAGTTTCTCCCGAATCTGTTCATGACAAAATATCATACAATATTGGCATATTTACTCATTTCTTTAAAGGAACACACGGCATTCGCGGGAAAGTTGCAAAATGCTCACAAATTTGTGAAACTGTACATTATTGTTTATTCCATGTATATTGGTCGGAAAGATTTGATTTTATTCAATGATATTTTGTATTATACTTAAATATTATTCGACAAAAATACATGTAGTTCATCTTCTGATTTTTTATTGGGAACATTTTGATTATAAATGCCTATTAGTCCTTGAGCTGGCTATATACCCCCTCCCCAAGCCCCACCCCTAGGAGGAATTTTGTAGGGTATGATTTATCTGAAAGTTCATACAAAAAGCTTCAAAATGAGACATGTGTGCCATCTGAGCGTTGGGGCGTTTGTGTGTAATGCACGTGACAATTACGCTACCATAACAATTTCAGAACACCTGCAATAAATTTGAATATAATTAAATCATGTTAATATGAACAACAAATACTGCCTATATTTATGTTATTTATTAATTGTTTAATTTAGACAGCCTTTTCAACATAATGCAAATATGAAAATATACTGTAGTTTACATTACACCCTCTTCGTTACGAAAAAAATCATAAATACAGTTAATAATAACTAGATCGTAAGTTACCAAAGGAGGCCATCCCTACTCTGGGGAAATTTTGAAGTATATAGTTTCCTGAAAGGGTATGCTTTTGCTGCAAATTAATTATGTTTGCCAAATGAGAGTGGGGATATAAGGGCGTGTCATCCATTTGAAATACGTTACCATTATCATTTTGAAAATCTATTACTTAAAAAACAATTATATGCAACAAAACGGTATGTATGTTTTATATTATTTATCAAAATGTTAAAAACCAAAATCTAACGAAGAAAACAAATGTCCAAAAGACAATGTAGTTTACGTTACGTGACACTGACACGAAATTTACGTTGCCATTTAAAGTTATTTGTCATACATATTGAATGTTTCCAGAAATAAAGGCTCTAGTTCTTTACTGAAACAGTGACTATTTTAATAATAAAATGTTATACATTAAATGAATATATAAAAGAATGAATAAATAAAATATGTGTGTATATATAGATGATACGTTATGTAAAATAAACATGAAAATTTAAAGTTACATGTAATATTGGACGTTTCCAGAAATAAAGGTGCTAGTATTGTACTTTTTTAACTAAAAAAAACATTTAAAAAAGTAATATAATTCATTAGTATAAGTCAATAAATCTAATGTCTAAAAATAAAATAAATATATAATAAATAAATATTTTAAAATGGCTCATAAATCAGAAAAATAGTAATTGCACAATAAACTACTGGGAGCTTATCCGTTATTGACAATGTCTTTTTTTTTTACTAGTTATGGCATCTTCCCATACAATGTATCCTGCTTTTGAGACAAACCCCAAATAAAATAATATATTTTGTCCCCATCCAATGTAAGTTAGTCTTGCCTTATTCTGATTACTAGTAGTTGGGCGTTCACAATACTAATAATACTAACTCTTATCAAAGACAGACACAAGGGAAAATGACCTTGACAAGCATTTATCTTCACTCTAACGCCTATGTCCAATGTTTTTTTAGTATGACCATTGGGACTATGTCAGACACATTCCAGTATATTTAATGACACCCTGAGTCTTGACACAACCCATCCCCGGGTCAAATGAACTTCTCCAAAACAGGAGAGTTAGTGTCCCTCTTCCACAAAGAAATATAAAAAGATCGGACAGGGAAAGTAGCATTCAAGGAGGACAGTCAACCACAAAACACAGGAACAAACACGCAAACAGACAAACAAGAAGGCAAAAGCAATAATAAATGCAAACGACATCACAAAGTTTAACACAAAAGGGTTGACAATAGGGCTACTGCCTTGGAACGGTCAGTGGCAAAGTAGGCCACCGGGGGTTTAAACCGGTTCTAGGGTGCACCAAACCTCACACTTACCCTACTGTCATCCCATTAAAACAGGACAGTGCAAATAAAGAAATCCCCGCCATGATCTAATCTCTAACCAACAAGGCAGCATCAGTAGGCAATATAAGTAAAACACAAATATGCTCGTGTAAATATAATACAAAAAAACAATAGCTTAGAAAGCCACAATGAAGGTACTCAATGACTTGACAGAAGCCAGAGCAGTAAGAGAATAAACCATTAAGGGCACGACAAAAAAGATCATAGACAAACGTCACACGCCACCGTCCCAATGGACTTTAGGTAGGCGTCATCATAAGGTCCACAGCCTGTCCGGTCATCGTGCAATTAAAGCGAAAAGCATAGTGGCGAACTGTAAAAGGGTCCATCACCAAACATGCAGTACGTTGCAAAATGATAGGATCATAACCTCGTTTGATAAACTTTTTAACAAGTTTAACAAAGATAGTATGAAAGTGATCATGACCAAGAATCTTACGAAGTTTATAAATCACATCACCATAGAAGTCAGGTTGTGATAGTCCTTGTCGCAAAAGAGTCCTTAAATTATTTTTATATTTGGAAAGAAGATCAGGGTTACGATAATAATATTTTGCAAAGGTTTTACGAAGTTTATGGTAACGGTAACCCTGATTGAGTAACTTTTTAGTTATACAAAGATTACAAATATTAAAGTCCTCAACTCGAGTACAAGCTCATAAAAAACAAATAAGTTGAGACACATACACCCCATAAGAAGTTGCTCGGGGAACATCCCCATCCAAGTGGGGATAATTAACAATGTCAAAATTAAAATCATCTCTCTTGTCATAGATTTGCTAATTATTTTACCATTTTCAATCGAGAGATCTAAATCAAGAAAAGAAGCGTTATTATCAGATATATTAGCTTTGTTAAGCTGAAGTTCTTTAGGATAAATATAATTAACCATAGTTGTCACATAACGCTTAATAAACTATCAGTCAACATGCAAATGTTCAAGGTATCATTGGATTCAGTAGAAAGTATACAGCATACCACTGGTGCATTACACGTCAATGTAGAGCAAAGCTGCTAGAGGCCACTCTCCAGATGGCAAATATGGCATCAGAAATTATTTCTTTGCGCAAAGAACTGCATCCATCTCAAACAAAGAACAGTGATAAAGACTTGAGAAGAGCCACAGAATCTATCATTGGTTTCACAAACCCAATTCTGAGTTGATAACAATAGCTATGAGCTATACCTCCGATCGTCCTGTATTCCAGCACAGAGAGATGTAGATGATGATCTATTACAGTATCAGACTGAGAAGACCATGACATATTTGTCAATGACTTGTTAATTGACACGCTGAACCGATCTATAACACACTATATTTGGTTAATTGGTTCCCTTATTGATCAGGTATAAGACAGATCTTAAGTTGAAGCTATCATATCCTCTAGGATCAGTACCATGGTCCCTTGCAACAGTTGATGGCCATTCAGTTAAAACTGACAAAGCCAAATTGCTCCTCTGCTAGCTACACAGTGACCTACTGAATATGTGTGTGTGTGTGTGTGTGTGTGTGTGTGTGTGTGTGACGGTAACGCAACAACTCACAATCAGTCGTCAGTTCCTGGTACGATTGACGATTTGGCAGAGATGGTGTTTGACATACTTAACAAAGCACCTGGAGTCGACTTTGTGACAGACACTTGCGTCTCTAGATCTTTCTTTCAAGTATTTGTGTGCAAGAGGCAATGTGAAACCCCAACTTTCCTGTTGTCAGGGCCGAAATCGAAGACAGTGTGTGATTGAAGAGTTACATAAGTAATCGCGACAATACGACACAATTCATTAACCGCATTTTTGGCCAGTGGAAAACGGACAGATATGCACCAAACCCCAAGGTCATGAAACCTACTCTGTCTGGGAAAAAATGTCCCCGGCTTACCATTGCAGATGACATATATGTCTTTGCTGATGGTCAGGAAAATCTGTTTCATCATAGGAGGAAGCAGACATAAGAATGAATCAATGTTCACCAACATCAGAAACAATCGTGTTGCATTCTCTTGACACAGACATACTGATCCTGCTTTCAAAATGTGTTTCAGTAATACAACCATATGTTATGTTTGGCACTGGGATGATTAAAAAAGGAGAAGTTGAATGTGAAATAAATTGTAGATGTTAAGGGGTCTGATATTTGCTCTTTACTACCCACATTACATTGCTTTACAAGCTGTGTTACAACCAGTGGCTTTGTAGGGAGAGACAAGGCTGTCCCATTGAAGATGATTAAAAAGCACAGAGAGTTTGTGTCAATTTGGATTGCTCGAACAGCAGCATGAATGTTCGGATGATCTTCAAAAAAAGTACGGAGAACACGGAGAGGATGGTGTGCTGCCTATTTTTACACGGATGTCAAATACGTTTTCGCGAAAATCCAAAGGTCACAACTAGAGCTTTATTCCGCCGAGTCAATTTTATATAATCATGTATTTGAACATGCACACTTTCAAGTGCTTTGTGGCACCATACTGACCAACATTAACCAGACGCAGAAATAAATGAGAGAAGATAAAGTTATTGAATTTGACTGGACTATTGGTGATATTGCGTCACAATAGTTGGTTGACATCATGTTCAAAGTGACTGACACTGAAGAAGGAAGTAATAATGGGTGGGAAGATATGGCAGCCAACAAACTGATTGATATTAAGTTTGAAGAAAGTGATGATAATGTTTAGAGGAATTATGAGCTCAAATGATGTAATATATTTCCATGAAAATGCCTGCTATCTTATAGAGCTATACATTTATATTTGTAAGTAACGTAAGAAAAGTTCAATTCATTTTGTGAATATGCTTAAATTGCTTAATTTGTTACATTTGATTAATATATGAATACATTAGCAGTTAAAATTGTGCATATAATTTGCTATATTTCTTTGAATTTGGTAACGTAAAAAATACGGAAGAGTCGTGTAAATTATATACAAACTTCATTTCATTCAATGTTTGCCTAAGTATAAACAATATATAAAGGAAAATAAAGATATATATCCATGTTTTTATTTGATACTTAGATGTGGTATTTAAATAATATGATGCAAACGTAACTGGTAACGTACGTAACGTCCAATACAGGAGGTAACACATACTAGCTTGACATAATTTCATGTCTGTTTAAACATAGTTGTTACCATCGATGATATTTAGAGGAATATTGTATTAACATATTTATAAGCTAATTGACCGAATTTTCTAGTAACACACGGAAAATTATTATTAATTATTTTAAAAAAGACACACTGTAACGGACAATACAAGAACCAAATATTGTTCACATCACGGATACGTATGTCTGTTATAACAAAGAAGTTTCAAATAATTTTCAGACATAAAATACTTATTTTCTTAATTTCTTAAACAAAACACCTTCATTCAAGTAGGTAACATAAATTACGGCAACGTACGCTTAATAATGCAGGTATCAAAGGTTTAAACATTAAGTGAAACGAAATTTTGTAGTTTTAATAGCATAAATAATGTTCAAAATGAGTTGTTACAATCAATTATGTCTAAAGGAATGTTGCAATAAAACTTTAATAGTGTATTGAATGATTTGTTCTAATTTCTTTTAACATGTGGAAAATAGAAAATATTTTAAATACACACAATGTAACGGACATTATAAGACCAAACACTATTAACATCATGGGAACGTATGTCTGTGATATCTGTAAGGTTTGGAATAATTTTCGGATGTAACATCATTAATGTTCTTAATGTCACAAATAATAAACTTAAAAAAACAAGGTAACGTAAATTACGGTAACGGAGGAATGTGCATCTCCATTGCATACTGATGCTTTGCATACATGTTTAGTCTTCAAAATGCAGTAAAATTAATTATTATTTTATAAGTAACGTATTCTACACCCAGTAACACGATAAAGCCTCAGTCGCACACATGTTCCAAAATGTTCTACACAAAATGGGCTTTCAGAAAAATAGGGTGTACAAAATTCCCCCTGGGGTGGGGTGGGGTAGGGTTTCTCCTACTAACTTACAGCCTATATATGCAATTTTAAGCACGTCCATGGGTTTAGACAATCACACAAGGATGTGTCAAAAAGTTTTAATGTCAGATATAATGTAGTATCCTCAGTTGAAATTGGACACTTTGAAATATTTTACTTTACATCCTACAGTCCTTTAATGATTCGATCTATTGAAAAACAAATGACAACTTGATATTGGCAATGGAATGATAACAATAAAAGTCATAGAATATAATCTATACCATGACGACGAGCGGCAATACGAATAAATATTGTAGTATATATTTGTTTTAATTCATTGCGTTACGATTAAAGCATCATGTGTGGTTTTTTTGTGTAAAACTAATAGTGAGTTCAATTTGGTGTAGCAAAGGCAGAGAACAAAATGGAAAACTGAAATAAAGATGAAATATTTTTATTTGAAACTAAACGTGCAATTTAAGTGCTTTGCTATAAGCAAGAAAGCGCTATATTCCCTATTTTTATATTAAACAAAGACTTAAAAAGACTTCGCTAAAACCGAACATTTGCTATAGCTTAGTTCCGGCTATATGTATTCTTAAAAATCTGACTCATTATATTGGCGAACTAAATGTGGATGGTGGAGAATACTGTAATAAAAATGTTTAATAATTTTTACAGTCACGTGTTTCGGATTTAAATGTTTTCCTGCACAAAGTGTCAAGACTTGTATTTACAATCAAGCGTCGAAGATGATCAAGAATACCCCAACGACATAGTGACTCCGTCCTTCGTTTGCAAGGGTTTACATAATTATAACAAAGATGTTTTTAAAACATATATGCTCCTCTTCAACGACCATGGCACAAACATTCCTGCCAAGTTTCGAGTTCGTAGTGCCAGCTGTTATTGAGTTATCGCGAAGACAAGCAATTTTTAGTGATTTTTTACAAGTTGTGTTACTATGACAACCACATTTCTTAAGCGAGTCTACCCAAAAGGGAAGATGCACAACTACACCATGATACAAACATTCCTGCCAAGATGCGAGTTTGCTGTTCAAGCTGTTCTTGAGTTATCGAGAAGACAAAGCAATTTTTAGTGATTTTTACATGTTTTGTTACCATAGTAACCACATTTCTTATTCGAATCTACCCAAAAGGGGAGGTGCACAACTAGACCATGACTCAAACATTTCTGCCAAGTTTCGAATTTGTAGTGCCAACTGTTCTCGAGTTACCGTGAAGACAAGCAATGTTTAGTGATTTTTTACAAGTTTTGTTACCCTGGCAACCATATTTCTCAAGCAAATCTAATCAAAAAGGGGAGGTGCACAATTACACCATGACACAAACATTCCTGCCAAGTTTCGAGTTTATAGAGCCAGTTGTTCTTGAGTTGAAGACAAGCAATTTTTAGTGTTTTTTTACAAGTTTTGTTACCATGGCAACCACATTTCTTAAGCGAATCTACCTAAAGGTGGAGGTGCACAACTGTACCATGACACAAACATTCCTGCCAAGTTCCGAGTTTGTAGTGCCCTCTGTTCTTGAGTTATCGCGAAGACAAGCAATTTTTATTGATTTCTTAGCGTCGGCGTCCCACATCAAGGTTTGCGTGTAAGCTGTGTTTACAAGTCTGTTTCTCTTACATTTCTTATCCTAGCACAACCAAATTTGGTCATGGGCTTCCTTATAACATTATCTTAAGGACTGCATAAGCAATTTTGGTTCCTGTAACCCATGGGCTCCCGTGGGACCCAAATTCTGATAGCCCTTAAAATGTGTATTTCACGTCAAATTTTGCGTGTAAGCTGTGTTTACAGGTCTATATCTCTTACATTTCTTATTCTAGCTTAACTACATTTGGGAATTGGTTTCGTTATAGTATGTTGTAAAGGGTTGCGTAAGTAATTTTGTCTTCTGCAAATTCTGGGCTCCAATTGAACCCAAATTGTGATGGTCCATAAAATGTGCAATAAAGGCAGATCTAGGTTTGCATTTAAGCTGTTGTATATATCTATAATTTTGGTTTGGGATTTCTTATAGCATTATGCATTTTATTCATACTTCACCCATATTGGGTCATGGGCTCCCTCCTCCCAGGCCTCCCCCAACTCCCCACACCAACGCCCGTTTTTTTATTGTTTTTTTTTCAAATTTCTCTGTGTTGTTCTTGTCAATTCTTATACATATAGCTATGTTGCCTCCTCCCATCCCCCATGCCATACACCCACTCCCCATCGAAACTTTTTTTTTTACATATTTCCGTGTTGTTTCATTGGCTCCCTCCTCCCAGGCCTCCCCAACTCCCTACACCTTACACATATAGCTATGTTGCCCCTCACCCCGCTGCCCGCATTCCCCGGCCCTCCCCCACTCGAAATATTTTTTTTTTACATATTTATGTGTTGCTTTGGTCAATTCTTACACTTATAGCTATGTTGCCCCATCCCCACAAGCCTGCTCGCATTCCTCCCACCCCCTTACTCCCCCGGTCGAAACATGTTTTTTTTTTTGTTTTTTTTTACATATTTCTTTGTTTTGGTCAATTCTTACACATATAGCTGTGTTGCCCCCTCCCCACCCCACCCCCATTGAAACTCATTTTTTTCTTCACATTTCTGTATTGTTTTGGTCAATTTTTACAAATAGCTATGTTGACCACCCCCCGACCACACACACACTTGAAACTCTTTTTTTTTTACATATTTCTGTGTTGTTTTGGTAATTTCTTACACATATAGCTATGTTCCCTGCCGCCCCCCCCCCCCCCCCCCCACACACACACTCACCCCCGCCTGGCTCCTCCCCGCCCTCCTCCCCACTCGAAACCTTTTTTTCTTTTCTCTTTTACACTTTTTGTGTGTTGTTTTGGTCAATTCTTACACATATATGCTATAAAGGCAGATCAAGGTTTGCATGTAAGCTGTTGTATATATCTATAATTTTGGTTTGGGATTTCTGATAGCATTATGCATTTTATTCATACTTCACCCATATTTGGGCATGGGCTTCCTCCTCATCGCCCCCCCCCCACCCCCAACCCCGCACACACACACACCCCACCTCCACACACAACCTTTTTTATTTATATTTTTTAAATTTTTCTGTTGTTTTGGTCAATTTTTACACGTATAGCTATGTTGCCCTCACCACCCACCCCCACTCCTTCCCCCACGCCCACCTCACTCGAAAATATAGTTGCCATTTATAATAGTTTGACAATTAAAACCCGTCAGTGCCACCATACTATAGCATTGAGATTATTTTGAAAGTACATGCCATTGAAAGAATAGCTTGTTTTTTTTACAATGATTGACTTTGAAATTTGGATGATGTGATAACATGCCGTATTTAATTTAGAAATGATGTCTCGTGTGCCATTTTTAGATAAATGGACAATTATATGGACAACTTTATTTAACATAAAAAACAAAACATCTTCGAGTAAACTTGTACTAAACTTTTCAAATATAAAGGGCACTATTTCTGCCAAATGATATTATGTTTCAAAGATGGCTGACCAATAGTCCTTAAGCTGTTGTATATATCTATAATTTTGGTTTGGGATTTCTTGGCATTATGCATCTGATACATACTTCATCCATATTGAGGCATGGGCTCCCTCCTCCTCCCCCCATGCACTCCAACGCCCTTTTTTTCTCACCATATTTCTGTGTTGTTTTGGTCAATTCTTACACATATAGCTATGTTGCACACCCCCATCCCCGTTCTCCCCTCCCCACTATCCCACTCGAAACTCGTTTTTTGTTTGTTTTTGTTTTTTTACCCCACTCGAAACTCGTTATTTGTTTGTGTTTTTACATATTTCTTGTTGTTTTGGTCAATTCTTACACCTAGTTACGTTGAACCCCCACACACCCCACTCCCACCCTACTCAAAACGCGATATTTTTCTTTTACATATTTGTGTGTTGATTTGGTCAATTCTTACACCTATAGCTATATTGACACCGCCCCCCCCCATACACACACTCCTCCACCCTCTGTTTTGGTCAATTCTTACACATATAGATATGTTGCCCCCCCCCCCCCACCCCACCCCAATCCGAGCACGAAACTTTTTTTTTTTTTTTTTTTTTTTACATTTTTCTTGTTTTGGTCAATTCTTACACCTATAGCTACGTTGAACACCCCCCTTCCCCCACCCAAACCCGAGTCGCTATACAAGCCACGCACCCACATTGTTTTAGCCTTGTTTTAGCCAATATATACTGGCTACATAATTTCTTATTCTCTGAAAAATCGAATAGTCAAACTGTGCTGTTATCCGACAGCTCTTGTATTATATCTGAGGATTTAAATAAAATCTGTAACTCAAAATCTTAGATTTCTGTTTATTTAATAACAAGAGGGCCATAATGGCCCTGAATCGTTCACCTGAGGTACTATTCAATCAATTTTCCATCATAATCGATCAAGGGCAGGTTTTAAGGGCTGGTCAAGATCAGGTCAAAATTGTGGCCTCTAGAGTGCCCACAAGCAAATTCCAATATTGACCTAGTGACATAGTTTTTTGATCCCATGTGACCCATTTTGAAACTTGATCAAGATATCATTCAGATAAACAATCTGAGAAAGTTTCATCAAGATCTGGTCAAAAATATGGCGTCTAGAGTGTACACAAGGTTTTTCAAGTATTTGACCTAGTGACCTAGTTTTGACCCCATGGGACCCATTTTCGAACTTGACCAAAATATAATTAAGACAACATTTCGACAAAGTTTCATCAAGATCGGGTCAGAAATATGGCATCTAGAGTGTACACAAGGTTTTTCAAGTATTTGACCTAGTGACCTAGTTTTTGACCCTGTGTGACCCATTTTCAAAATTTAGTAAGCTATAATTGAGACAAATATTCTGACAAAATTGCATCAAGATCGGGTCAAAAATATGGCCTCTAGAGTGTACACACGGTTTTTCCAAAGTTTGACCTAGTGACCTAGTTTTTAAACCATGTGACCCATTTTTGAACTTGAGCAAGATATAATCAAGACAAACATTTTGACAAAGTTTCATCAAGATTGGGTCAGAAATACGGCTTCTAGAGTGTACACAAGGTTTTTCAAGTATTTGACCTAGTGACCTAGTTTTTAACCCCTTGTGACCCATTTTCAAGCTTGACTAAGATATAATTAAGACAAACATTCTGACAAAGTTGCATCAAGCTCGGGTCAAAAATATGGGCTCTAGAGTGTACACAATGTTTTTCCAATATTTGACCTAGTGACCTAGTTTTTAACTTCATGTGACCCATTTCCAAACTTGATCAAGATAAAATTAAGACAAACAATTTGACAAAGTTTCATCAAGATTGGGTAACAAATATGACCTCTAGAGTGTACACAATTTTTGACCCCACATGACCCACTTTTGAACTTGACCGAGATTTCATTGAGACAAACATTCTGACAAAGTTTCATGATGATTGCATCAGAAATGTGGCCTCTAAAGTGTACACAAGCAAAAGTTGACTAACGCACGGACGCACGCACGGACGGACGACGGACACCTCGGTATCACAAAAGCCCACCATGAGCACTTCGTGCACTTCGTGCTCACATGAGCTAAAAATAGATCAAAACAATGTTAGTTAAATGGTAAATAAAGCATGAATAATTCTATTTCTGATATATCAACATGTTTGGAAATCTAAACCGTTGAGCTTTAGCAACAAAGAGTTAAACTAACAAACTAACTCAGGCATGTCAAGGATGCTGTGTATATTAACCTTGAAATCGTGCGTGAGTTTTCAGGTACTAGTAGACTTGTACTATGTAAAGGGTACCAGTCTATTGTCCTCAAACAGGTATTAGGTTGACTTGTAAACTCAGAGGGAAACCAATCACCAAAGGAGGGTTAATGGACTAACTGTGCACCAGATTTGTGTTGTATTCAACCAGAACTAATTCTCAACCAGTATTCAACCAGATTTAATTCTCAAACAGTATTCAACCAGAACTAATTCTCAACCAGTATTCAACCAGAACCAATTTTCCACCAGAATCAACCAATTTTCCACCAGTAACCAACCAATTTTCCACCAGTATTCAACCAGAATCAACCAATTTTCAACAAGGGTCAACCAGTATTCAACAAGAATCAACCAATTTTTAACCAGAATCATCTAGTACTAAACCAGAATCAACTGACTAAAGACACGTTTAACACAGTCATTCTGAAATGGGTAACTCAGCCTTCAATTGTCTCCTTTGAAAGACTCGCACCTAAATTGAATTTGTTACAAATAAACCATGTTGCTCATATTCTACCTTCAGCATAGTGTGTGGACATTAGTTCAGCTGTTTTAAAAGTAAGCCTTTTTCAATGCCAATGGCCATGCTGAAGGAACAGGTGGCGCCAGTGAAGCTTGAACCCAGGATCTCGGTTCAAAGTCTACCATGTAAACAATGGAGCCATGCTGGCTCTCCGAAACTAGAACTATCACTGAAGGTCATGAATACCCCAACATTATTCTAAGTCCATTGAATTGGGTTTTAAGGTGCACCATTATTCTAAGTCAAACAAAGGGCCATAATTCTGTTATAAACTATGCAATCAGCAATAGGTGATGTAGAGCGACATAAGGTCGTCAGTTGTTATGTGTATATGAAGTTTGGGAACAATCCATTTAAAACTGTTTCAGGAATGCAAGTAATAAAAATGTGTTGCACAACGCGACGTGACAAAATGTGTTACATGACGGGACGTTACGGACAGCACGATTCCTATATAGCCCCTACTTCGCTTTGAACGTTAATATTTGGTTGGATTAATGGCTTTACTAGTCCACCAGCACATAAAGGCTCTTAAGGTAATTGAATTGGATTGGTGTAAAGGCGCCACAACACATGAAAGCCTAACAGGAATGAAAGTGCCAGGCTCATCCTTCATTTACATCAAGATAAAAATATGGAGAATGGGCCTTCAAACCTGCAGAACTCCAGAGTTACTGCAAATTCTACAGTAGACACTGCATTCACGAAGGTGCCACGTTTCCATGTTTGTATATGGGGTGTCAAGATGAAGACCTTGAATGAGGATAAAAATTGACAAAAGGAATATGAATGTCGGTGTGTATGTGGGTATGGGGGGTAGGTGGGTGGGGGAGGTCCTATCCCGCTGCATGTTGACAGTGTGTTTATGAGATTGCAGTGGTTGTATTGGTTGTATTCAATCACACGGGAACATTTAAGGTAAATCTGACATTGAGAAATATGCTTTTAAATAATATGTGGAAACTAGAATGTTTGCATTTTATTGTAAACAAGAGAAGACTTGATTGCTGAATACAACACAAATCGGAATTAGTTACCTACTATAATATAAAATATGAATAGGAATTTGAATATACATGTATTAGCTAAACAGTGAATAGTAACAGACAATAAAGTTAAAATGTATATCATTGTTTCACAGGATTTGCAGCAAAAGCTTGACCCATCACACTTATTGTACCTACAACAGCGTTCAAACAGAAAGAACACAAAGGACAAGCAGTAACCAAATAAACAAACCTAAAGAACACTAAATATAATTAAGTCAATAATTAAAAACTAAATAAGTTGAGAGAAAAATAGCAAAACTACTAGGTACCTGTGACATTATAACAGACTAACATGTATATCTAACATATAAAATTCATGATTGCTAGTGAAAATTGTAACTTTTATAAAGGTTTGCACCATAATGTCAATAGGCAAATCTATAGACAACAAAGTAAACTATGTTCAAAAGTAACAAAGTTACCTTATATAACACGAGATCTAGAAATTTCAAAGTAAACTACTTATTTGGCATATTTTGCAAAGTTCTGTCCTGTTGATAGGAATTTTCCTAGTTATAAGACAAACAAAAACTTTGTCAACCATTTAATTTTACATTTTTCAATAAGCATAGTCTGCCTTTAATGCTGTGGAAAAACAAGACACATACCGTCTGCTTGTAGCACGATTATAACTCGATTTATAACCTTTCAAACAGATGATAAAAAGTTGACTTTTGAAATTTTGATAAAATAGGTATGTATGACCTAAATAAATAATAAATTGCCTTTATTCTGAATATGTTTCTTATTTAGGGCATTAAATGAATAAGCGGCCTTTTGTTTACAAACACTGACTGATCGTCTGTCAAAATAATGCGTCATAATCTCGGAGAAGCGTATTAATACTTAAACAATCTAAGGATTTACTTAGGAGAATATTTGTTAATTACGCAGTGAGCGAACACACAAGGACAATTTTTGTTAATTACACAGTAAGCGAACACACATCATCATTTTCTGTCAGTGATCACATAATATCGAATTTATTAAAGGCAAGCATATGAGACTACTTCTTCTAGCGTAGTGTTGCATAGTGTTGCATTGTGCTGTTAGGTTTGTCACATTCCTAGCATTCCATTGAAAACAAACCATTATACCTCTGACGGTGCTAAATCACCGCCAAAAATGCAAGCTAGATTGCTGTGCTGAAAATGAAATAAGCCAACTCTACGATATTAATTTAATTTCTTTGTGAAAAATATATATTTTAAGACATTTGACTACGAACTATGGTTCAAACATTTGAAAATGCAATTAAATAACTATGTATAACACGCACAATATGTAACATTTGTTCTGACAACTCTTAAATATAAAATCTTCTATTACAAATAACAAGAACAGCGCTAAAGACGTAAATAACATAAAACATGATAGAATAATTGGTTCATGTATGGCTCAGATTCTAAACGAGATACTAATAATAACAGTAGATTACCTAGGTATATCTATCATCCTAAAAAAGTAACTATCCTGTAATAAATAATAGTGTATTTGATAACCTAGTAGCACATTTTAGAAAAAGTTTTTTACACATCACAGTTTATTGCACAATTCCCTGACCATCATTGGGCTTTTACCTCAATTCACAAGAAAAAAAAGTTGAACCTTCTTTAGCATCCCAAGGAAGAACTAAGCAGTCGAAAAGAAAGCAGTTAAAGGGACACATGGTAATCTTGAAGAGTTTATCAAGTACTGAAAGTAGCGTTCCAATTTATTTATCCAGTATCAGTTTGACTTAAAACTACTTACATTTGTTGGTCTTATTCTACCATAGGTTTAAATATATTATTGGTGCAATATAATCAACAATTAATAATGTGTAAAAACAATTTTGTAGAATATAGAGAAAAACTAACGGTGTTTAAAAAATCAAGACTGCTGTGTGTCCCTGCACTATAGTATTCATTCAACGCAATATTTAAAGGGAAGTCATTAAATCGTACTGTTGTTACCCTCTCAATCGTGCATATAAATTATATATAAATACAAGTAACTTCCCTTTGAAAACAGTTTAAAGATATTGCGCTGTTTCAATGTTTAAGAACACAGCACATATAAATTTGATGAAAATATATTATTTTAGGCAAAACAGCAAGTTTACAACTGTCAAGATCTAAGCACTGTAAGTTGAAGAGGACACGTTGCCTCCATGACCTGTCCAGTTAGTGTGGATAAACTTGCCGGGGTCACCAAGGAGCTCGTAGGTGTGGGCACCAAAATAGTCCCTCTGGGCCTGAAACAAAAACAAGAATACAATTTAGTACCAAAACAGTTGATTAAAAGGCAAAGATTGATAAGTCACACTGGGCCTAAAACAAATAAAAAGGATAACATTTAGTATCAAAGCAGTCGACTTCTGGTCTGAAAAAAGGCAAGGATAAATAGACCCTGGGCCTGAAACTTCAACCTGGATAACCTTTGGCTGTTGTTACATACAATACTACAATGTGACCCTGTCTAAGTTACTAGATCCACATGCAAAGTTTGGCCATACTGTTGGACAACCATCACAAGAAATCTATTTCTGTAATAAAACGATTTGAACATTTGCACCCCAATTCCTAAAGGTGGCAAACATTTTATGTAATCACTAACATTCCTCGGACAGTTTACAGTATTCATAATTTTCACATGATATCATCAAAATAATTTGACCAATCAGTGATCAATAAAATAAAATACCTCCACATTCTGGTAGGGGGTTAACTCGGTGTTTATCGTTAGTGCTCAACTGAATTTAGCCCTTTATAAAACTAGTTTGTTAGTGATAATTATATTAAAAGCTTTGTTTTTTGTGTACATCTATGTATCTTTTTTTGGTGTTGTCTGATTTTAAAACACCAATATGGATACATTTAATATAAATCATGGTCTAATATTTCCGTTTTTCATATAGAGATTGAGGATAAAGTCCGAGTAAACACAGTTATTTTCACCTACTGAATATCTCGACCTACCGGAAGTTGACCGGATGTGGAAGTTATGAATACATACATCTATTACTTGACTCATTCTGATTTACTTGGAGTATTTCTTAAGACCCTAGAACAGATGAATATTTACCTGTAAGAGATTAGCTGGCAGTCTGGCAGATCTGTATCCATCGTAGAATGCCAGGGCCGTGCTGAAGGCCGGGGTAGGAATACCACGCAGGACAGCTGTGGACACAGTTTGCCGCCATGCATCCTGAAGTTAATATGGAGAAATGATAAAAGTAACAAAACTGAACAATGTTTTCATTTTATCTGTTTGTCTATTTCACAAATCAATATTTACAATTGCACTGGTTGGGGAAAGGTCCGAGGATCATCCTGAGAAACAACAGCAGTAGCAATCTTGAAAAATACTTATTTCAGGAATGAATGTCAATCTAGGTGGGATGTATTTAACCAGGTTCAGATATATGAAGAATAATGGATTGTCAACTATGTGTTCTTGACAGCTCTGAAGTCAGAGCTCTAGCACGCTAAGACAGATACCCTGGGTTTGAGACTCGGTTGAGGCCTGATTTTTCACCACCCATTACATTTGGGGGCTCCATTAGGGACAACTTCCTAAGAAACACTAGCAGAGGATCTCCTGTATAGAATTTCAGGGACGAATTTCAATCTCGTTGGGGTGTAACAGGGTTCACGTAATATCATGATGGTGAATAATTGAATGTCAACTATGTGTCCTTGATAGCTCAGAGGTTAGGGCTCTGGCACGCTAAGACAGAGACCTTGGGTTTGAGACTCAGTTGAGGGATGACTTTACACCACATATTACATTTGGAACGTCATTAGGGACACTTCAACAGAGGTTCTCCTGTATAATTAGAAAATCAAGTCAATAGTCCCTTGAATTTCAATCTAGTGGAGGTATATGTAACTGATTTCAGGTATATGGTGAATTTGCAACTCATATATGTCCTTGATAGCTCAGGTTCAACTTTACAGTGCTGGCATGGCAATATTTCTTCATTAGTGTCACACATATAAACTAATTTTGGTGCAGTCCATCAACGGTGAAGAAAAAACGATTAATGTAATGGATAGACACAGAAAAACAGACAAGGCAAACAGAAGATGCAACAGCTATTTTAAGTAACTGTGGATGACTTCCGTCCTCAAAATAAAAAGGTATCTTTATTAGGTATAGACACACATGTATACCAAGTTTGGTTGAGATACACTGATAAAACTAGAAGGCCACGGCCTACATGCCGAGCCCTTTTATAAAGGTCTAGAGTTTTTATTTGACCATCACCAATGTTAATCCAAAGAGGTATACAATTAATGTTATTAACAGTGGTGCATGTCGTAGCGGAGATTGGAACCCGAAATTTTGTTAGATGCATATAAAAAACATTCTTGTGAAGTTTGGTGAAAATCCTTTGAGAAAGAAGCAAGGTATGCATGTTGTAGCGGAGACCAGATGTGACCTACATTTCATGGAAAGTAGGTCACAGCGACCCAAAAGTGTGCATGTGATGTTGAATCCATATGAACATTCTGGTGGAGTTTGGTGAAAGTTCCTACAAGTAACAAACTTTAAGAAGATATTAAGAAATGAAAATCAAACAGACAAACTAACACAAATACACCCGCACGTCATTGTGATCACTAAGTCGAGATCTGTAAATAGACTTGACAAATACTTTTCCCGTATTTACAGTACAGATGTTACTTATTTTAGTTACTTCTTTTATTTTCTGAATTATAGCAGAAAGAAACAATAAAACTTTGATGTTATAACTTTATTAATTTTTATTTATTTATTCCTCAGATTTCCCCAGACATGTGGAGAGTGTTCCCTGGTGGTTTGGTTATTCAACTGTGCAAGGAATCCTTTTATGCAAAATCTCCAAAAAACTTTACTTTAACATCACAGAAAAAAAGACAATTTTAATACCCTTTGTTAATACTAACTGCACAAGCTGGACACCAACAAAAGAGAACAAGTTTCCATTGTAACCAGTGATCATGGTGATACACATCCGCAAACTCATATGACTTATAATTTGCAAAAGTAAATGGAGTTAATCATAAAGCTGCAACCAAAATGGAGTTCAGGATCGGGGTAAACAGTAGCTTGTTTTTAATTTAGTTATTAAGAATGTACATGTAAGTTAAATCCGCCCAAGACAGTTTCTGGATCAAATTCCACATTTTTACCCTCTTTATAATTTGTATTATTTAATGCTGATAGACATTACCTGACATTTTTGAATCTCTGCTTTGAAGAACTCGTCCAGCAGCAGGTTACTCAGTTCTGGGCTTTTGTCAAAGGCTTGTTTAATGTTGCCAAGGAAACGACTGAAAATGTATAACATAACAGTTAAAGTGCTCTGCTTAATTCAGTTTCAGCAAACTTCATGTACAATTCATGTTATCTATTAAATAAGTGACAAATTGTATTTTATGTTGGCAAGACAAACAATTTTGAAGCGTCTCCGTGGACGTATGGTTAACGGTGTTGCATTGTAAACCTTCGCCACTCACCGTTGCGCAGCAGGTTCGAATCACACTGGGAGCTTGACTTGTGAGGAAGTGTTGATTCTTACGGGAGGTGTACAGTACTGGTTCTATCCAGGAAAAGTGGGTGGTCTGCCTCCACCACAAAAAATCGACCGTCATATAATTATAACCTTACATATATTGAAAATGACGTAAAACACCATACAAACAAACAAACAATTTTGTCACAGTCGACTTGTAGTTCGAGTCGAAAACTCATGTTTTGAAAGGGAACAAAAATCGGAAGATATGGGCTGTGGGGGACATTGGACACGACGAAAAAGGAGTGAAAATCATCCCCTGCTGGGGAATATCACATGTATGTAAAACATATTTCTTTTTAAAATGCTCAGATCTCCAATTATTCCACTGTTCCTAAATCTTGACTACTTTGTTTTTCTGTAAGATACAAAGTTGTCAAATACACATGAGTTATGATTACTGATCTCTTCATCATACCTTCTGAATTGAATTGTTGGTTTACATCTCATTACACATTATTCATGTCATTCACAATTTGCAAAGGACATGCAGTATAAGCCACAGCATAGTTACTTTTCCTGTCTGCTCAACGAAAAAGAGAATGTCAAGAGAAGCAATATTCCAACAACTCAGTAGCTCAGTGGATAAGACCTTGCATGTGCATTTTAAAGCTACACACTCCTGTCCCACGTGAGTTTACTCCCTGGCAGAGGCATATCTGATCCTTCATCTCATCTCCCTCTGCAGAGCCATTCTTAATTTTCGAGCCTATTAAACTTGATAGTAAAAGGCACGGACATAATATTCTATTTATCATGTAGATTATCCACATTTTCTGCATGAATTACTATTATTACCCATTCTCAGAATGTTACGCTTTTCGAGGACGCAGCCATGTTGTTGTTTTTTGTTTGTTTTATGACGTCAGGCAACGTTACGTGCATGACGTCAAATAACAGTACTTTCAATAAACGCCAAGGGATTCCGCATTGATTTGCTCTATTTGTCAGTGAAAAGTAATACGATGGGGTTTTACGTCCCGTTAGCACAATATTTGGTTTTATCATGCAGATATGCACTTTTCTGCCTAATAAAGGGGAGACCTAATACATTTTGCTTTATTAGGCAGAAAAGTGCATATCTGCATGATAAAACCAAATATTGTGCTAACGGGACGTAAAACCCCATCTTATTACTTTTCATTGTGTATTTTTACATGGACAAGCATAGTTCTAAATGCTCCTACCTCCTGATAATACAACCACCTCTCCACATCAGCGCAATACCACCAAAATTAAGTTTCCAGCCTAGTTCTTTCGCTGTTTCTCTCATCAACATGAATCCCTGAGCGTAAGATACAATTTTGGAGGCGTAGAGCGCATTGCGGATACTCTCTACAAATTCTTTACGCTCCCCGGTGTATTTAGGCAGTTTTGGTCCCTGTAGCTGTGTACTGGCATGCACTCTCTCTGCTTGTAATGATGACAAACATCTCGAAAATACTGCTTCACCTAAAGAAAATAACATCTGAGTAAAATTTCTTTCTTAGAAAAAATCCAACAAAGATTCTCGTTTTACCGACTAAAAATTAAATACGGGTGTTAAAAGCGTTTTAACAGAAAAGAGAGAAAGTATTTTTCAGAAGTCTGTGTTGGATTTCCTTCATGGCCACTATACTAATTAATGTTATACAAATGCACAGCTACTGTTGCACATTTCTCTCTCGATGCTAAGACAAGGCTACATAGAGTTAAATTAACATTGTTGAAGTGATACGGGAAATAAATCCCGAGTGAGAAAGATTCTTGCGATATAGAAACGACTCGTTTCTAAACAAACGATTGTATGTTATTTTTGTCGATTTGATGAAATATTTTTTAATTCTATTTATAGAAATGCATTATGGCTTAAGATGTATAGATGTGGTATTAAGGGCAAATTACTTAGAATTATACGCACTATGTACCAAAAAGTCAAATCATGTGTCAAATCCTGTGCTAATTATACTGATTATTTTAATTATGCTGTTGGCTTACCTCAAGGGGAGGTAATGTCCCCTCTTTTGTTTTCTCTTTTTGTTGAAGATTTGGAGTTATATTTGCATAATAATATAGATTCAGGTTTGCAATTAGATGATATAGTACTAATGTTATTGCTATTTGCGGATGACATGGCCATTGTAGGAAAAACACCTGCTGAAATACAAGTACATTTAGATACATTAAATAATTATTGCGATTCGTGGGGACTTAAAGGAAATATTGCCAAAAAACTAAAATTATGGTTTTTCGTAAACGTGGCGGGTTATTAGCCAGTGAGCATTGGACCTACAATGGAGACGTTATCAACGTAGTGAATGATTTTAACTATTTAGGGAATGTTTTCAATTATTCTGGAAATTTCGCTCTTAATCAGGAGCATTTAGTTGGTGAAGCTCTTAAGGACTCACACCACTATTATCTCCCTTGAATACTCCTGCCCTACAGATGAAGGAGGTAGATAAAAAAAACAAGTTCGCTTTTCTACATTTTACAGGATACATTGATTTATCTTTACCAGGTTCTAAATCTACAGCATTTTAGGAAGAGATCCCAGTAAAATGCATGTTGATATAAGATTTCTAGCTAATTCTGCCTCATTTTACACATCATGGGTCTAATCTCCACGGGGTTGTATTTTTGTCTAAATGTTGATAGGTGTCACGCAAACATGAAATTAAAAAAAGTTCAATCTGGTAAATATTCGTTAAAAGTTAATAGCATGCAGATATTGGATCAATGAACAATTTAAGCATAAATACATGTTGCAAAATCTTTTTTATCTCTATGCCACGAACAAAAACATTACAATGGGACCCTATGGAAAATTAATTGTGGTGTGAGACGTTAAGGCAATGAATGTTTTATTATGTAAATGTAAAGTATATGATTTGAGTCCTAAAACTTTATGTCAGTTGTTCAATGCCTTTGTTGTGTCTGTTCTTAGTTATGCAAGTGAGATTTGGGGCAATACTAAATCTAAAGAAATTGAAAGAATTCATTTAAAATTTTGCAAAAGGTTATTAAAGGTACTACCTAATACATGCAATGCAGCTGTGTATGGTGAACTTGGAAGATATCCCCTATATGTTAATAGATATATAAGAATTATGAAATATTGGTTGAAAGTAATAAATACTGACAATATCATTCTAAAGACTGTGTATGGACACGTTTTACAGGACTGTAATAGCGGAAAAACGAACTGGGTTTGCAGTGTTAAGAAATTACTAGATGATTACGGTTTTTCTTATGTATTCGATAATGCTTCTTATATAAACAGTGACGTATTTTTGTATGACTTTAGAATTAGAGTTTTAGATGCCTTTAAACAAAATTGGTGTGGTACCTTAAACAACAGTTCTGTGTTAACATTGTACAAAGATATTAAAACTAGTTTGGAATATGAAACATATTTAGATATTTTGCCAAGAAGTTTACGTCTATATTTTACTAGACTTAGACTATCTGTGCATCCACTCAGAATACAGACTGGTAGATATGCCAACAATAGAACACTTCGTGAAGAAAGATATTGCCTAATTTGTAATAGTTTAGATATAGAAGATGAATTTCATTTTGTATGTATTTGTCCTTGTTATATTGATATTAGAAAGAAATACTTAAAACGTTGTTATTACAAACGTCCTTCTGTTTTCAAATATTTGGAGTTACTGAAATCAATGGACAAGATAGAAATAATAAAACTTTCGTTATATGTTAAAGAATCAATTATATTAAGAAACGCATTATTAACTATTGAAAGGTAGTTACTTAGTTCAACCTCCTACTCTTATTTACTATACTACATAATAATAATAATAATAATGAAATGATAAATTATACCATTTGTATATATTTCACCATTGAAATCACATGACAAAAAATAATAAAACTTCCGTTATATGTTAAAGAATCAATTGTATTAAGAAACGCTTTATTAACTATTGAAAGGTAGTTACTTAGTTCAACCTCCTACTCTTATTTACTATACTACATAATAATAATAATAACAATAATAATGAAATGATTAATTATACCATTTGTATATATTTCACCATTTACTTGTATATATACGTTGACATCATATATGCTAATATGTATGTATTGTAGACGATGTACTTTGTACAAGTCTGAATAAAAAGTCTGTCTGTCTGTCTGTCTGTCTATATCGCAAAAATATTTCTCACGAGTGAATTATTTTGCGTATCACAACAAAAATGTTAATTAAACTATATAATATATATTCTGTGATGAATTTCCTTCCAATCGTCTTTTGACACAAGTATTCCTTCTTCTGTCACTCCTTTGGCGACAGCGCGGAGTAATAGCATGATGTCAATTCGTGACGTAATATCGTGACGTCTATCGTTTAGTTCATAACATTTGGCTACTGTGCTATCTTGCACACTAGGCGAGATAGCACAGTAGAGGAAGGGATATGTTATAGATTGTCTCAAACTGGAAAATTTCTATAATTCATCACAGAATATATTATATAAAGTATTACGTCTCTGTATGTCTGTAGTTAATTGTTTGTAGATTTCAGGAGACACGATCAACTGACTTTTTCATGGGAACATAACTATTTTTTTTATAGGATATTTAGTTTAAATATTTTCACATGTATACAAATATAAAATTGGTTTTCACCCAGTTAAGTCAACTAGAGCTTATAGAAAATGACATTATACATATTTATGATGGTCACTGTACACAAAGCAGCCAAACAGTTCCACACAGTCACCTCTTTTTGCCTGTCAATAAACCAAGCCCCACTGAAATTAAATAATACAATAGGCAATTGCCAAAATTGGCCTGAATGGGTTTGTGACCGATTAACCTATGGGAGACATATTCTGGAGCAAGTTTATTGCCGTCACATCAAAACCACTTTTTAACTTCACTTGAATGTAACTTACTTAGGAAATAAAATATTTCCAGCTGGTTTTTACTGCGCCAGATACATGATGGGTGGGATTTGAAATGGAATTTCATGTAAAAAACACAATTTTTCAACAGACAACAAAACTGAAACAAATTCTCCAAACTTACATTTAATGCATCTTAACATCAAACAAAGACAACATGCAGATTTAACTTGTTTTTAATAATTTTATTTTGTTGTTGGAACTAAGCGTTGCTTTAAATGAAACTAGAAGGGTGTTCCACGGAACAACAAAGTGTCTCCTGCCAAGTGCTTATTTCAGCAAAGACAATCTATAAATAGAGGATCTTACATGAGTAGCTGTGTATTATTGATTTTAATAAACGAGTTTAATAAAATGATAAGATACGAGGCTCTTGCCGAGTATCCTATCTTTTTATCCAACGAGTCACATAACACACCAACGACGTGATAGTTTCGCTTTGATGTTGTCAATTTTCCTTATATACGGCGGCAATTTGTAAGACAAATCATGACGTCGTGTTGTTGTTTACATGACGTCGCTACGTTACGTGGCTGTAAATGCGTTCGCACTACAAAAAATGCGACACCTTAAACCAAATTTTACGTTACTAGCATTCATTGTATGAAGTAAGATTTCAAATAATGATAATTCATTAAGGCGTCTGAACGTACCGTATGATATACCATGCAAACAATTGGGATTACATGTTTTACTGTATACAAACACAGTGATTCGGTCCTCATTTGCATCTGTAATACGAGAAATAAGTCATGGCTTTATTGCACTCCCAGAAGCCATGTTATGTGATAAACTAATTAAGTTTGAAAACAGGATCCTTCATGAATTATGCAGTAGAAACAATTTCTAGATTGTCAAGTTTTATGAAAAAGGGGCATTACCCTGCATTGAATAATTGGTAAGGAAGAACTGTATATAATTTCATGACAATAGGTCAATAAGCTAGGTTATGTTTCAGGTTAATATTTTATGAAAATGGTCACAACTCTGCTGAAATAATAGTCATATTTATTGGACACGGCAATGATATTAAATAATTGAAAAGGAAGAACTGTATAAAGTTCCTTGACCATAGGTCAATATTTGCCAAGTTAAGGCTAGGTTAGACTGCATGCCAACATAGCATGAACGTAGGCTTAACCAGTGTAACAACATTCCTTGGGTTAAGATGAAGATGTGCATGAAGTTTCATGAACATAGGTCAAACACTTTTCAAGTTATGACCAAGGTTAGGTTGCAGGTTAAAGTGTGACGGATGATGACCATGGACAAAGTGATCCCTAAGGGTGTGCCGTGCTACGCAGTCAACACAATAATCAATACTGCATTGTTGTTTTGCATATTTTCTGTTGTTTAAAATGATGTCTTAACGGGTAATGGACCCAATGTCATAAGGCGTTGCCAGAGGTATTGATAGGAAATTTAATACCTCCTTCAGCATTGAATATTTGAACTCTACATAAATCCATTATAGACACATGATACTCTACTGAAGCCATTATTGTCCTTTCTCTGTACCTGGATTGTCTCATTGTATTACTGGTACAAGATTAGCACCAAACAATAAAACACAACCTTGAACTCACCTATCAAAGTAACAGGCACACCATACTCTAGTGCAGAAATTGCTGTCCACTTTCCGGTGCCCTTCTGGCCGGCTGTGTCACGGATTTTCTCCAGTAAATAACTACCGTCCGAGTCCTTAAACTTGAGTATGTCTCGCGTGATCTCTATCATGAATGAATCCAGCTCCGATTTGTTCCAGTCATCCAATACCGAAATTTGAGAAAAACAAAATCAACTATTTAAAGGGAATGTTAACATAATTTCAAGCTTTTTTACAAGGAGGAAATGATGCCATGTTCTCAAAATGGTGGCTTCCCATTACATGGTCCGAGTATTAACTTTCATACACTATCCAACCCCTTCTCCAAGAAGTAAAAAACAGGGTTGGCTGGGGTATGAATTAAAAACCTTAAGTTTGCATATTGTAAAATTAAAACATGTAATAGGTAATTTTAAACAGGTTATCACAGTTTTTTGTGCGCCTTAAAACCCCAATTCAATTCACATTTTTTTCAGTAAAACATGTTTTATTGTCGAAACACCCGTTATGAAATCCTAATATAAGCTTTCTCCAATATAAGCTTTCCCATCGCTTAATGGAATTAAGGCAGGACCACGTAATGGAGGCTTATTGTCAAAAGAACCTTCAAAAATTCATAATCATCTTCTTTGTTCGTCATCTGATTTTGACAAATTCTTTCACCCGTTTCCAAGTTTTCAACTCAACAATGAAATGTGATGGAAAATAGACCATAATGCCCTATAACCTTGCCACAATATCAAGAACATGCATTAGGTGAAGATTTGTTAGCATAGTATTTAAATTTATCATGCAGATATGCACTTTTCTGCCTAATAAAGGGGAGACCTTAAATAAGTTTTGCTTTAATTAGGCACTGACCAATAAAGCAAATCAATGCGGAACTCCTTGGCGTTTATTGTACGTAACGTTATCTGACGTCATGCACGTAACGGTGCCTGACGTCATAAAACAAACAAAAAACAACAACATGGCGGCGTAAGCGTAACATTCTGAGAAATAGGTAATAATAGTAATTCATACAGAAAATGTGGAAAATCTACATGATAAATAAAATATTATGTCAGTGCCTTTTACTATCCAGTTTAGTAGGCTCGGCACGAAAACGAAGAATGGCTCGGCAGAGCCCCGCCATTCTTCGTTTTCTAAGCCTCGCCTAATAAACTAGATAGTAAAAGGGACTGACATAATATTCTCTATATGTTTGCAAAGCTCATTGATTTAATCAGAGTTGCCGTCTGTGAATCTTTTATTTATTAAACTTACTGTTGTATTTGTAACAAACTACAGGAAATTTACTCTTATTCTATTTCTTAACTCAGTTTTTAAACTGCTATGTTATTTTTTAAAATATTCCAAAATGATCCAACTGGGCTCTCTGGACACACCCTGCAGACAACATACCGTAACAACTTAATAATGTTGTGTTAATCAAGAATATCCTTCCAAGTACATGACTCGGTGGCCTTCACTTTCATAACAATGGCTTATACATTTTTATATCAAGTATTCTGACATTTTCTCTTACAAGACAATTGAATTGAACTGGGGTTTTAAGGCGCCCAGCACATTACAGGTTATATGGCGCCTAACAGGCATGAACATGCCAGGCTCATCCTCCATGTACATCGAGATAAAATAAGACAAATAACAACTTATACACTAAAGCTATACTATTGTTATTACCTCTGCCATCTCATCCTGGTTCATTCTTAGGACATCCTTCAAGAGATGCTAAGATTATTGGATTCACAGATAAGCTATACTATTGTTATTACCTCTGCCATCTCATCCTAGTTCATTCTTAGGACATCCTTCATGAGGTGGTAGAATTCACAGATAAGCTATACTATTGTTATTACCTCTGCCATCTCATCCTGGTTCATTCTTAGGACATCCTTCATGAGATGGTAGAATTCGCAGATAAGCTATAATATTGTTATTCCCTCTGCCATCTCATCCCGGTTCATTCCTAGGACATCCTTCATGAGGTGATATGATTCACAGATAAGCTATAATATTGTTATGACCTCTGCCATCTCATCCAGATTCATTCTTAGGACATCCTTCATGAGATGGTAGAATTCGCAGATAAGCTATACTATTGTTATTATCTCTGTAATCTCATCCCGGTTCATTCTTAGGACATCCTTCATGAGATGGTAGAATTCGCAGATAAGCTATAATATCGTTATTACCTCCGCCATCTCATCCTGGTTCATGCCCAGGACATCCTTCATGAGATGGTAGGGTTCACAGATAAGCTATACTATTGTTATTACCTCCGCCATCTCATCCTGGTTCATTCCCAGGACATCCTTTATGAAATGATGGGGTTCACAGATAAGCTATAATATTGTTATTACCTCCGCCATCTCATCCTGGTTCATTCCCAGGACATCCTTCATGAGATGGTAGGGATCACAGATAAGCTATAATATTGTTATTACCTCCGCCATCTCATCCTGGTTCATGCCCAGGACATCCTTCATGAGATGATAGGGTTCACAGATAAGCTATAATATTGTTATTACCTCCGCCATCTCATCCTGGTTCATTCCCATTACATCCTTCATGACATGATAGTGTTCACAGATAAGCTATAATATTGTTATTACCTCCGCCATCTCATCCTGGTTCATTCCCAGGACATCCTTCATGAGATGATAGGGTTCACAGATAAGCTATAATATTGTTATTACCTCTGCCATCTCATCCTAGTTCATTCTTAGGACATCCTTCATGAGATGGTAGGGATCACAGATAAGCTATAATATTGTTATTACCTCCGCCATCTCATCCTGGTTCATTCCCAGGACATCCTTCATGAGATGATAGGGTTCACAGATAAGCTATAATATTGTTATTACCTCTGCCATCTCATCCTAGTTCATTCTTAGGACATCCTTCATGAGATGGTAGGGATCACAGATAAGCTATAATATTGTTATTACCTCCGCCATCTCATCCTGGTTCATTCCCATTACATCCTTCATGACATGATAGTGTTCACAGATAAGCTATAATATTGTTATTACCTCCGCCATCTCATCCTGGTTCATTCCCAGGACATCCTTCATGAGATGATAGGGTTCACAGATAAGCTATAATATTGTTATTACCTCTGCCATCTCATCCTAGTTCATTCTTAGGACATCCTTCATGAGATGGTAGAATTCACAGATAAGCTATACTATTGTTATTACCTCCGCCATCTCATCCTGGTTCATTCCCATTACATCCTTCATGACATGATAGTGTTCACAGATAAGCTATAATATTGTTATTACCTCCGCCATCTCATCCTGGTTCATTCCCAGGACATCCTTCATGAGATGGTAGGGTTCACAGATAAGCTATAATATTGCTATTACCTCCGCCATCTCATCCTGGTTCATTCCCATTACATCCTTCATGACATGATTGTGTTCACAGATAAGCTATAATATTGTTATTACCTCCGCCATCTCATCCTGGTTCATGCCCAGGACATCCTTCATGAGATGGTAGAATTCACAGATAAGCTATACTATTGTTATTACCTCTGCCATCTCATCCTGGTTCATTCTTAGGACATCCTTCATGAGATGGTAGAATTCGCAGATAAGCTATAATTTTGTTATTACCTCTGCCAATTCATCCCGGTTCATTCCTAGGACATCCTTCATGAGGTGATAGGATTCACAGATAAGCTATAATATTGTTATGACTTCTGCCATCTCATCCAGGTTCATTCTTAGGACATCCTTCATGAGATGGTAGAATTCGCAGATAAGCTATACTATTGTTATCATCTCTGTAATCTCATCCCGGTTCATTCTTAGGACATCCTTCATGAGATGGTAGAATTCGCAGATAAGCTATAATATCGTTATTACCTCCGCCATCTCATCCTGGTTCATGCCCAGGACATCCTTCATGAGATGGTAGGGTTCACAGATAAGCTATTATATTGTTATTACCTCCGCCATCTCATCCTGGTTCATTCCCAGGACATCCTTCATGAAATGATGGGGTTTACAGATAAGCTATACTATTGTTATTACCTCTGCCATCTCATCCCGGTTCATTCCTAGGACATCCTGCATGAGGTGATAGGATTCAAAGATAAGCTATAATTTTGTTATTACCTCCGCCATGTCATCCAGGTTCATTACAAGGACATCCTTCATGAGTTGATAGGGTTCACAGGTAAGCTATAATATTGTTATTACCACCACCATCTCATCCTGGTTCATTCCCATGACATCCTTCATGAGATGATAGGGTTCACAGATAAGCTATACTAGTGTTATTACCTCCACCATCTCATCCTGGTTCATTTCCAGGACATCCTTCATGAGGTGATAGGGTTCACAGATAAGCTATACTATTTTTATTACCTCCTCCATCTCATCCTGGTTCATTCGCAGGACATCCTTCATGAGATGATAGGGTACACAGATAAGCTATAATATTGTTATTACCTCCGCCATCTCATCCTGGTTCATTCCTATGACATCCTGCATGAGATGATAGCGTTCACAGATTAGCTATAATATTGTTATTACATCCGCCATCTCATCCTGGTTCATTCCCATGACATCCTTCATGAGATGATAGGGTTCACAGATAAGCTATAATATTGTTATTACCTCCGCCATCTCATCCTGGTTCATTCCCAGGACATCCTGCATGAGATGGTAGGGATCACAGATAAGCTATAATATTGTTATTACCTCCGCCATCTCATCCTGGTTCATGCCCAGGACATCCTTCATGAGATGATAGGGTTCACAGATAAGCTATAATATTGTTATTACCTCCGCCATCTCATCCTGGTTCATTCCCATTACATCCTTCATAACATGATAGTGTTCACAGATAAGCTATACTATTGTTATTACCTCCGCCATCTCATCCTGGTTCATTCACAGGACATCCTTCATGAGATGGTAGGGTTCACAGATAAGCTATAATATTGTTATTATCTCCGCCATCTCATCCTGGTTCATTCCAAGGACATACTTCATGAATTGGTAGGGTTCACAGATAAGCTATAATATTGTTATTACCTCCGCCATCTCATCCTAGTTCATTCCCATGACATCCTTCATGAGATGATAGGGTTCACAGATAAGCTATAATATTGTTATTACCTACGCCATCTCATCCCGGTTCATGCCCAGGACATCCTTCATGAGATGGTAGGATTCACAGATAAGCTATAATATTGTTATTACCTCCGCCATCTCATCCTGGTTCATGCCCAGGACATCCTTCATGAGATGGTAGGATTCACAGATAAGCTATAATATTGTTATTAGCTCCGCCATCTCATCCTGGTTCATTCCCAGGACATCCTTCATGAGATGGTAGGATTCACAGATAAGCTATAATATTGTTATTACCTCCGCCATCTCATACTGGTTCATTCCCAGGACATCCTTCATGAGATGGTAGGATTCACAGATAAGCTATAATATTGTTATAACCTCCGCCATCTCATCCCGGTTCATTCCCAGGAAATCCTTCATGAGATGGTAGGATTCACAGATAAGCTATAATATTGTTATAACCTCCGCAATCTCATCCCGGTTCATTCACAGGACATCCTTCATGAGATGGTAGGATTCACAGATAAGCTATAATATTGTTATTACCTCCGCCATCTCATCCCGTTTCATAGTTATTACCTTTGCCATCTCATCCTGGTTCATGCCCAGGACATCCTTCATGAGATGGTAGGATTCACAGATAAGCTATACTATTGTTATAACCTCCGCCATCTCATCCTGGTTCATGCCCAGGACATCCTTTATGAGATGGTAGGACTCACAGATAAGCTATAATATTGATATTACCTCCGCCATCTCATCCTGGTTCATTTCCAGGACATCCTTCATGAGATAGTAGGATTCACAGATAAGCTATAATATTGTTATTACCTCCGCCATCTCATCCTGGTTCATGCCCAGGACATCCTTCATGACATGGTAGGATTCACAGATAAGCTATAATATTGTTATAACCTCCGCCATCTCATCCTGGTTCATGCCCAGGACATCCTTTATGAGATGGTAGGACTCACAGATAAGCTATAATATTGTTATAACCTCCGCCATCTCATCCTGGTTCATGCCCAGGACATCCTTTATGAGATGGTAGGACTCACAGATAAGCTATAATATTGATATTACCTCCGCCATCTCATCCTGGTTCATTTCCAGGACATCCTTCATGAGATGGTAGGATTCACAGATAAGCTATAATATTGTTATTACCTCCGCCATCTCATCCTGGTTCATGCCCAGGACATCCTTCATGAGATGGTAGGATTCACAGATAAGCTATAATATTGTTATAACCTCCGCCATCTCATCCTGGTTCATGCCCAGGACATCCTTTATGAGATGGTAGGACTCACAGATAAGCTATAATATTGAAATTACCTCCGCCATCTCATCCTGGTTCATGCCCAGCACATCCTTCATGAGATGGTAGGATTCAGAGATAAGCTATACTATTGTTATTACCTCCGCCATCTCATCCCGGTTCATGCCCAGGACATCCTTCATGAGATGGTAGGATTCACAGATAAGCTATACTATTGTTATTACCTCCGCCATCTCATCCCGGTTCATGCCCAGGACATCCTTCATGAGATGGTAGGATTCACAGATAAGTTATACTACTGTTATTACCTTCGCCATCTCATCCTGGTTCATGCCCAGGACATCCTTCATGAGATTGTAGGATTCACAGGTAAGCTATAATATTGTTATTACCTCTGCCATTTTATCCTGGTTCATGCCCAGCACATCCTTCATGAGATGGTAGGATTCACAGATAAGCTATAATATTGTTATGACCTCCGCCATCACATCCTGGTTCATGCCCAGGACATCCTTCATGAGATGGTAGGATTCACAGATAAGCCATAATATTGTTATTACCTCCGCCATCTCATCCTGGTTCATGCCCAGGACATCCTTCATGAGATGGTAGGATTCACAGATAAGCTATATTATTGTTATTACCTCCGCCATCTCATCCTGGTTTATGCCCAGGACATCCTTCATGAGATGGTAGGATTCACAGATAAGCTATAATATTGTTATTACCTCTACCATCTCATACTGCTTCATTCCCAGAACATCCTTCATGAGATGGTAGGATTCACAGATAAGCTATAATATTGTTATTACCTCCGACATCTCATCCTGGTTCATGCCCAGGACATCCTTCATGAGATGGTAGGATTCGCAGATAAGCTATAATATTGTTATTACCTCCGCAATCTCATCCTGGTTCATGCCCAGGACATCCTTCATGAGATGGTATGATTCACAGATAAGCTATAATATTGTTATTACCTCTGCCATCTCATCCTGGTTCATGCCCAGGACATCCTTCATGAGGTGGTAGGATTCACAGATAAGCTATAATATTGTTATTACCTCCGCCATCTCATCCCGTTTCATTGTTATTACCTTTGCCATCTCATCCTGGTTCATGCCCAGGACATCCTTCATGAGATGGTAGGATTCGCAGATAAGCTATAATATTGTTATTACCTCCGCCATCTCATCCTGGTTCATGCCCAGGACATCCTTCATGAGGTGATATGATTCGCAGATAAGCTATAATATTGTTATTACCTCTACCATCTCATCCTGGTTCATGCCCAGGACATCCTTCATGAGGTGGTAGGATTCACAGATAAGCTATAATATTGTTATTACCTCCGCCATCTCATCCTGGTTCATTCTCAGGACATCCTTCATGAGATGGTAGGATTCACAGATAAGCTATACTATTGTTATTACCTCCGCCATCTCATCCCGGTTCATGCCCAGGACATCCTTCATGAGATGGTAGGATTCACAGATAAGCTATAATACTGTTATTACCTTCGCCATCTCATCCTGGTTCATGCCCAGGACATCCTTCATGAGATGGTAGGATTCGCAGATAAGCTATAATATTGTTATTACCTCTGCCATCTCATCCTGGTTCATGCCCAGGACATCCTTCATGAGGTGGTAGGATTCGCAGATAAGCTATAATATTGTTATTACCTCCGCCATCTCATCCCGGTTCATGCCCAGGACATCCTTCATGAGATGGTAGGATTCACAGATAAGCTATAATATTGTTATTACCTCCGCCCTCTCATCCCGGTCCATGCCCAGGACATCCTTCATGAGATGGTAGGATTCACAGATAAGCTATACTATTGTTATTACCTCCGCCATCTCATCCCGGTTCATGCCCAGGACATCCTTCATGAGATGGTAGGATTCACAGATAAGCTATAATATTGTTATTACCTCCGCCATCTCTTCCTGGTTCATGCCCAGGACATCCTTCATGAGATGGTAGGATTCACAGATAAGCTATAATATTGTTATTAGCTCCGCCATCTCATCCTGGCTCATTCCCAGGACATCCTTCATGAGATGGTAGGATTCACAGATAAGCTATAATATTGTTATTACCTCCGCCATCTCATCCTGGTTCATGCCCAGGACATCCTTCATGAGATGGTAGGGTTCACAGATAAGCTATACTATTGTTATTACCTCCGCCTTCTCATCCTGGTTCATGCCCAGGACATCCTTCATGAGATGGTAGGATTCACAGATAAGCTATAATATTGTTATTACCTCCGCCATCTCATCCTAGTTCATGCCCAGGACATCCTTCATGAGGTGGTAGGATTCACAGATAGGCTATAATATTGTTATTACCTCCGCCATCTCATCCTGGTTCATGCCCAGGACATCCTTCATGAGATGGTAGGGTTCACAGATAAGCTATAATATTGTTATTACCTCCGCCTTCTCATCCTGGTTCATGCCCAGGACATCCTTCATGAGATGGTAGGATTCACAGATAAGCTATAATATTGTTATTACCTCCGCCATCTCATCCTAGTTCATGCCCAGGACATCCTTCATGAGGTGGTAGGATTCACAGATAAGCTATACTATTGTTATAACCTCTTCCATCTCATCCTGGTTCATGCCCAGGAAATCCTTCATGAGATGGTAGGGTTCACAGATAAGCTATACTATTGTTATTACCTCAGCCATCTCATCCTGGTTCATGCCCAGGACATCCTTCATGAGATGGTAGGATTCACAGATAAGCTATAATATTGTTATTACCTCTGCCATCTCATCCTGGTTCATGCCCAGGACATCCTTCGTGAGGTGGTAGGATTCACAGATAAGCTATACTATTGTTATTACCTCCGCCATCTCATCCTGGTTTATGCCCAGGACATCCTTCGTGAGATGGTAGGATTCACAGATAAGCTATAATATTGTTTTTACCTGCGCCATCTCATCCTGGTTCATGCCCAGGACATCCTTCATGAGGTGGTAGGATTCACAGATAAGCTATAATATTGTTATTACCTCCGCCATCTCATCCTGGTTCAAGCCCAGGACATCCTTCATGAGATGGTAGGATTCACAGATAAGCTATAATATTGTTATTACCTCTGCCATCTTATCCTGGTTCATGCCCAGCACATCCTTCATGAGATGGTAGGATTCACAGATAAGCTATAATATTGTTATTACCTCCGCCATATCATCCTGGTTCATGCCCAGGACATCCTTCATGAGATGGTAGGATTCACAGATAAGCTATAATATTGTTATTACCTCCGCCATCTCATCCTGGTTCATGCCCAGGACATCCTTCATGAGATGGTAGGATTCACAGATAAGCTATACTATTGTTATTACCTCCGCCATCTCATCCTGGTTCATGCCCAGGACATCCTTCATGAGATGGTAGGATTCACAGATAAGCTATAATATTGTTATTACCTCTGCCATCTCATACTGGTTCATTCCCAGAACATCCTTCATGAGATGGTAGGATTCACAGATAAGCTATAATATTGTTATTACCTCCGCCATCTCATCCTGGTTCATGCCCAGGACATCCTTCATGAGATGGTAGGATTCACAGATAAGCTATAATATTGTTATTACCTCCGCCATCTCATCACGGTTCATTCCCAGGACATCCTTCGTGAGGTGGTAGGATTCACAGATAAGCTATAATATTGTTATTACCTCTGCCATCTCATCCTGGTTTATGCCCAGGACATCCTTCGTGAGATGGTAGCATTCACAGATAAGCTATACTATTGTTTTTACCTTCGCCATCTCATCCTGGTTCATGCCCAGGACATCCTTCATGAGGTGGTAGGATTCACAGATAAGCTATACTATTGTTTTTACCTTCGCCATCTCATCCTGGTTCATGCCCAGGACATCCTTCATGAGGTGGTAGGATTCACAGATAAGCTATAATATTGTTATTACCTCCGCCATCTCATCCTGGTTCATGCCCAGGACATCCTTCATGAGATGGTAGGATTCACAGTTAAGCTATATTATTGTTATTACCTCCGCCATCTCATCCTGGTTCAAGCCCAGGACATCCTTCATGAGATGGTAGGATTCACAGATAAGCTATAATATTGTTATTACCTCTGCTATATTATCCTGGTTCATGCCCAGCACATCCTTGATGAGATGGTAGGATTCACAGATAAGCTATAATATTGTTATTACCTCCGCCATCTCATCCTGGTTCATGCCCGGGACATCCTTCATGAGATGGTAGGATTCACAGATAAGCTATAATATTGTTATTACCTCCGCCATCTCATCCTGGTTCATGCCCAGGACATCCTACATGAGATGGTAGGATTCACAGATAAGCTATATTATTGTTATTACCTCCGCCATCTCATCCTGGTTCATGCCCAGGACATCCTTCATGAGATGGTAGGATTCACAGATAAGCTATAATATTGTTATTACCTCCGCCATCTCATACTGGTTCATTCCCAGGACATCCTTCATGAGATGGTAGGATTCACAGATAAGCTATAATATTGTTATTACCTCCGCCATCTCATCCTGGTTCATGCCCAGGACATCCTTCATGAGATGGTAGGATTCACAGATAACCTATAATATTGTTATTACCTCCGACATCTCATCCTGGTTCATGCCCAGGACATCCTTCATGAGATGGTAGGATTCACAGATAAGCTATAATATTTTTATTACCTCCGCCATCTCATCCTGGTTCATGCCCAGGACATCCTTCATGAGATGGTAGGATTCACAGATAAGCTATAATATTGTTATTACCTCCGCCATCTCATCACGGTTCATTCCCAGGACATCCTTCATGAGATGGTAGGATTCACAGATAAGCTATAATATTGTTATTACCTCCGCCATCTCATCCTGGTTCATGCCCAGGACATCCTTCATGAGGTGATAGGATTCACAGATAAGCTATACTATTGTTATAACCTCTGCCATCTCATCCTGGTTCATGCCCAGGACATCCTTCATGAGATGGTAGGATTCACAGATAAGCTATAATATTGTTATTACCTCCGCCATCTCATCCTGGTTCATGCCCAGGACATCCTTCATGAGATGGTAGGGTTCACAGATAAGCTATACTATTGTTATTACCTCCGCCATCTCATCCTGGTTCATGCCCAGGACATCCTTCATGAATTGGCAGGATTCACAGATAAGCTATAATATTGTTATTACCTCCGCCATCTCATCCTGGTTCATGCCCAAGACATCCTTCATGAGATGGTAGGATTCACAGATACGCTATACTATTGTTATTACCTGCGCCATCTTATCCTGGTTCATGCCCAGCACATCCTTCATGAGATGGTAGGATTCACAGATAAGCTATAATATTGTTATTACCTGCGCCATCTCATCCTGGTTCATGCCCAGGACATCCTTCATGAGGTGGTAGGATTCACAGATAAGCTATACTATTGTTATTACCTGCGCCATCTCATCCTGGTTCATGCCCAGGACATCCTTCATGAGGTGGTAGGATTCACAGATAAGCTATAATATTGTTATTACTTCCGCCATCTCATCCTGGTTCATGCCCAGGACATCCTTCATGAGATGGTAGGATTCACAGATAAGCTATAATATTGTTATTACCTCCGCCATCTCATCCTGGTTCATTCCCAGTACATCCTTCATGAGATGGTAGGATTCACAGATAAGCTATAATATTGTTATTACCTCCGCCATCTCATCCTGGTTCATGCCCAGGACATCCTTCATGAGATGGTAGGGTTCACAGATAAACTATACTATTGTTATTACCTCCGCCATCTCATCCTGGTTCATGCCCAGGACATCCTTCATGAATTGGCAGGATTCACAGATAAGCGATAATATTGTTATTACCTCCGCCATCTCATCCTGGTTCATGCCCAAGACATCATTCATGAGATGGTAGGATTCACAGATACGCTATTTTATTGTTATTACCTGCGCCATCTCATCCTGGTTCATGCCCAGGACATCCTTCATGAGATGGTAGGATTCACAGATAAGCTATAATATTGTTATTACCTCTGCCGTCTTATCCTGGTTCATGCCCAGCACATCCTTCATGAGATGGTAGGATTCACAGATAAGCTATAATATTGTTATTACCTCCGCCATCTCATCCTGGTTTATGCCCAGGACATCCTTCATGAGATGGTAGGATTCACAGATAAGCTATAATATTGTTATTACCTCTACCATCTCATACTGCTTCATTCCCAGAACATCCTTCATGAGATGGTAGGATTCACAGATAAGCTATAATATTGTTATTACCTCCGCCATCTCATCCTGGTTCATGCCCAGGACATCCTTCATGAGATGGTAGGATTCGCAGATAAGCTATAATATTGTTATTACCTCCGCAATCTCATCCTGGTTCATGCCCAGGACATCCTTCATGAGATGGTATGATTCACAGATAAGCTATAATATTGTTATTACCTCTGCCATCTCATCCTGGTTCATGCCCAGGACATCCTTCATGAGATGGTAGGATTCACAGATAAGCTATAATATTGTTATTACTTCCGCCATCTCATCCTGGTTCATGCCAATGACATCCTTCATGAGATGGTAGGATTCACAGATAAGCTATAATATTGTTATTACCTCCGCCATCTCATCCTGGTTCATGCCCAGGACATCCTTCATGAGATGGTAGGGTTCACAGATAAGCTATACTATTGTTATTACCTCCGCCATCTCATCCTGGTTCATGCCCAGGACATCCTTCATGAATTGGCAGGATTCACAGATAAGCTATAATATTGTTATTACCTCCGCCATCTCATCCTGGTTCATGCCCAAGACATCCTTCATGAGATGGTAGGATTCACAGATACGCTATACTATTGTTATTACCTGCGCCATCTCATCCTGGTTCATACCCAGGACATCCTTCATGAGATGGTAGGATTCACAGATAAGCTATAATATTGTTATTACCTGCGCCATCTCATCCTGGTTCATGCCCAGGACATCCTTCATGAGGTGGTAGGATTCACAGATAAGCTATACTATTGTTATTACCTGCGCCATCTCATCCTGGTTCATGCCCAGGACATCCTTCATGAGGTGGTAGGATTCACAGATAAGCTATAATATTGTTATTACTTCCGCCATCTCATCCTGGTTCATGCCCAGGACATCCTTCATGAGATGGTAGGATTCACAGATAAGCTATAATATTGTTATTACCTCCGCCATCTCATCCTGGTTCATTCCCAGTACATCCTTCATGAGATGGTAGGATTCACAGATAAGCTATAATATTGTTATTACCTCCGCCATCTCATCCTGGTTCATGCCCAGGACATCCTTCATGAGATGGTAGGGTTCACAGATAAACTATACTATTGTTATTACCTCCGCCATCTCATCCTGGTTCATGCCCAGGACATCCTTCATGAATTGGCAGGATTCACAGATAAGCGATAATATTGTTATTACCTCCGCCATCTCATCCTGGTTCATGCCCAAGACATCATTCATGAGATGGTAGGATTCACAGATACGCTATTTTATTGTTATTACCTGCGCCATCTCATCCTGGTTCATGCCCAGGACATCCTTCATGAGATGGTAGGATTCACAGATAAGCTATAATATTGTTATTACCTCTGCCGTCTTATCCTGGTTCATGCCCAGCACATCCTTCATGAGATGGTAGGATTCACAGATAAGCTATAATATTGTTATTACCTCCGCCATCTCATCCTGGTTTATGCCCAGGACATCCTTCATGAGATGGTAGGATTCACAGATAAGCTATAATATTGTTATTACCTCTACCATCTCATACTGCTTCATTCCCAGAACATCCTTCATGAGATGGTAGGATTCACAGATAAGCTATAATATTGTTATTACCTCCGCCATCTCATCCTGGTTCATGCCCAGGACATCCTTCATGAGATGGTAGGATTCGCAGATAAGCTGTAATATTGTTATTACCTCCGCAATCTCATCCTGGTTCATGCCCAGGACATCCTTCATGAGATGGTATGATTCACAGATAAGCTATAATATTGTTATTACCTCTGCCATCTCATCCTGGTTCATGCCCAGGACATCCTTCATGAGGTGGTAGGATTCACAGATAAGCTATAATATTGTTATTACCTCCGCCATCTCATCCCGTTTCATTGTTATTACCTTTGCCATCTCATCCTGGTTCATGCCCAGGACATCCTTCATGAGATGGTAGGATTCGCAGATAAGCTATAATATTGTTATTACCTCCGCCATCTCATCCTGGTTCATGCCCAGGACATCCTTCATGAGGTGATATGATTCGCAGATAAGCTATAATATTGTTATTACCTCTACCATCTCATCCTGGTTCATGCCCAGGACATCCTTCATGAGGTGGTAGGATTCACAGATAAGCTATAATATTGTTATTACCTCCGCCATCTCATCCTGGTTCATTCTCAGGACATCCTTCATGAGATGGTAGGATTCACAGATAAGCTATACTATTGTTATTACCTCCGCCATCTCATCCCGGTTCATGCCCAGGACATCCTTCATGAGATGGTAGGATTCACAGATAAGCTATAATACTGTTATTACCTTCGCCATCTCATCCTGGTTCATGCCCAGGACATCCTTCATGAGATGGTAGGATTCGCAGATAAGCTATAATATTGTTATTACCTCTGCCATCTCATCCTGGTTCATGCCCAGGACATCCTTCATGAGGTGGTAGGATTCGCAGATAAGCTATAATATTGTTATTACCTCCGCCATCTCATCCCGGTTCATGCCCAGGACATCCTTCATGAGATGGTAGGATTCACAGATAAGCTATAATATTGTTATTACCTCCGCCCTCTCATCCCGGTCCATGCCCAGGACATCCTTCATGAGATGGTAGGATTCACAGATAAGCTATACTATTGTTATTACCTCCGCCATCTCATCCCGGTTCATGCCCAGGACATCCTTCATGAGATGGTAGGATTCACAGATAAGCTATAATATTGTTATTACCTCCGCCATCTCTTCCTGGTTCATGCCCAGGACATCCTTCATGAGATGGTAGGATTCACAGATAAGCTATAATATTGTTATTAGCTCCGCCATCTCATCCTGGCTCATTCCCAGGACATCCTTCATGAGATGGTAGGATTCACAGATACTAGTAAGCTATAATATTGATATTACCTCCGCCATCTCATCCTGGTTCATGCCCAGGACATCCTTCATGAGATGGTAGGATTCACAGATAAGCTATACTATTGTTATTACCTCCGCCATCTCATCCTGGTTCATGCCCAGGACATCCTTCATGAGATGGTAGGATTCACAGATAAGCTATAATATTGTTATTACCTCCGCCATCTCATCCTGGTTCATTCCCAGGACATTCTGCATGAGATGGTAGGATTCACAGATAAGCTATAATATTGTTATTACCTCCACCATCTCATCCTGGTTCATGCCCAGGACATCCTTCATGAGATGGTAGGATTCACAGATAAGCTATAATATTGTTATTACCTCCGCCATCTCATCCTGGTTCATGCCCAGGACATCCTTCATGAGATGGTAGGGTTCACAGATAAGCTATACTATTGTTATTACCTCCGCCTTCTCATCCTGGTTCATGCCCAGGACATCCTTCATGAGATGGTAGGATTCACAGATAAGCTATAATATTGTTATTACCTCCGCCATCTCATCCTAGTTCATGCCCAGGACATCCTTCATGAGGTGGTAGGATTCACAGATAGGCTATAATATTGTTATTACCTCCGCCATCTCATCCTGGTTCATGCCCAGGACATCCTTCATGAGATGGTAGGGTTCACAGATAAGCTATAATATTGTTATTACCTCCGCCTTCTCATCCTGGTTCATGCCCAGGACATCCTTCATGAGATGGTAGGATTCACAGATAAGCTATAATATTGTTATTACCTCCGCCATCTCATCCTAGTTCATGCCCAGGACATCCTTCATGAGGTGGTAGGATTCACAGATAAGCTATACTATTGTTATAACCTCTGCCATCTCATCCTGGTTCATGCCCAGGAAATCCTTCATGAGATGGTAGGGTTCACAGATAAGCTATACTATTGTTATTACCTCAGCCATCTCATCCTGGTTCATGCCCAGGACATCCTTCATGAGATGGTAGGATTCACAGATAAGCTATAATATTGTTATTACCTCTGCCATCTCATCCTGGTTCATGCCCAGGACATCCTTCGTGAGGTGGTAGGATTCACAGATAAGCTATACTATTGTTATTACCTCCGCCATCTCATCCTGGTTTATGCCCAGGACATCCTTCGTGAGATGGTAGGATTCACAGATAAGCTATAATATTGTTTTTACCTGCGCCATCTCATCCTGGTTCATGCCCAGGACATCCTTCATGAGGTGGTAGGATTCACAGATAAGCTATAATATTGTTATTACCTCCGCCATCTCATCCTGGTTCAAGCCCAGGACATCCTTCATGAGATGGTAGGATTCACAGATAAGCTATAATATTGTTATTACCTCTGCCATCTTATCCTGGTTCATGCCCAGCACATCCTTCATGAGATGGTAGGATTCACAGATAAGCTATAATATTGTTATTACCTCCGCCATATCATCCTGGTTCATGCCCAGGACATCCTTCATGAGATGGTAGGATTCACAGATAAGCTATAATATTGTTATTACCTCCGCCATCTCATCCTGGTTCATGCCCAGGACATCCTTCATGAGATGGTAGGATTCACAGATAAGCTATACTATTGTTATTACCTCCGCCATCTCATCCTGGTTCATGCCCAGGACATCCTTCATGAGATGGTAGGATTCACAGATAAGCTATAATATTGTTATTACCTCTGCCATCTCATACTGGTTCATTCCCAGAACATCCTTCATGAGATGGTAGGATTCACAGATAAGCTATAATATTGTTATTACCTCCGCCATCTCATCCTGGTTCATGCCCAGGACATCCTTCATGAGATGGTAGGATTCACAGATAAGCTATAATATTGTTATTACCTCCGCCATCTCATCACGGTTCATTCCCAGGACATCCTTCGTGAGGTGGTAGGATTCACAGATAAGCTATAATATTGTTATTACCTCTGCCATCTCATCCTGGTTTATGCCCAGGACATCCTTCGTGAGATGGTAGCATTCACAGATAAGCTATACTATTGTTTTTACCTTCGCCATCTCATCCTGGTTCATGCCCAGGACATCCTTCATGAGGTGGTAGGATTCACAGATAAGCTATACTATTGTTTTTACCTTCGCCATCTCATCCTGGTTCATGCCCAGGACATCCTTCATGAGGTGGTAGGATTCACAGATAAGCTATAATATTGTTATTACCTCCGCCATCTCATCCTGGTTCATGCCCAGGACATCCTTCATGAGATGGTAGGATTCACAGTTAAGCTATATTATTGTTATTACCTCCGCCATCTCATCCTGGTTCAAGCCCAGGACATCCTTCATGAGATGGTAGGATTCACAGATAAGCTATAATATTGTTATTACCTCTGCTATATTATCCTGGTTCATGCCCAGCACATCCTTGATGAGATGGTAGGATTCACAGATAAGCTATAATATTGTTATTACCTCCGCCATCTCATCCTGGTTCATGCCCGGGACATCCTTCATGAGATGGTAGGATTCACAGATAAGCTATAATATTGTTATTACCTCCGCCATCTCATCCTGGTTCATGCCCAGGACATCCTACATGAGATGGTAGGATTCACAGATAAGCTATATTATTGTTATTACCTCCGCCATCTCATCCTGGTTCATGCCCAGGACATCCTTCATGAGATGGTAGGATTCACAGATAAGCTATAATATTGTTATTACCTCCGCCATCTCATACTGGTTCATTCCCAGGACATCCTTCATGAGATGGTAGGATTCACAGATAAGCTATAATATTGTTATTACCTCCGCCATCTCATCCTGGTTCATGCCCAGGACATCCTTCATGAGATGGTAGGATTCACAGATAACCTATAATATTGTTATTACCTCCGACATCTCATCCTGGTTCATGCCCAGGACATCCTTCATGAGATGGTAGGATTCACAGATAAGCTATAATATTTTTATTACCTCCGCCATCTCATCCTGGTTCATGCCCAGGACATCCTTCATGAGATGGTAGGATTCACAGATAAGCTATAATATTGTTATTACCTCCGCCATCTCATCACGGTTCATTCCCAGGACATCCTTCATGAGATGGTAGGATTCACAGATAAGCTATAATATTGTTATTACCTCCGCCATCTCATCCTGGTTCATGCCCAGGACATCCTTCATGAGGTGATAGGATTCACAGATAAGCTATACTATTGTTATAACCTCTGCCATCTCATCCTGGTTCATGCCCAGGACATCCTTCATGAGATGGTAGGATTCACAGATAAGCTATAATATTGTTATTACCTCCGCCATCTCATCCTGGTTCATTCCCAGGACATCCTTCATGTAATGTTAGGATTCACAGATAAGCTATAATATTGTTATAACCTCCGCCATCTCATCCTGGTTCATGCCCAGGACATCCTTCATGAGATGGTAGGATTCACAGATAAGCTATACTATTGTTATTACCTCCGCCATCTCATCCTGGTTCATGCCCAGGACATCCTTCATGAATTGGCAGGATTCACAGATAAGCTATAATATTGTTATTACCTCCGCCATCTCATCCTGGTTCATGCCAAAGACATCCTTCATGAGATGGTAGGATTCACAGATAAGCTATACTATTGTTATTACCTGCGCCATCTCATCCTGGTTCATGCCCAGGACATCCTTCATGAGATGGTAGGATTCACAGATAAGCTATAATATTGTTATTACCTCTGCCATCTTATCCTGGTTCATGCCCAGCACATCCTTCATGAGATGGTAGGATTCACAGATAAGCTATAATATTGTTATTACCTCCGCCATCTCATCCTGGTTCATGCCCAGGACTTCCTTCATGAGGTGATAGGATTCACAGATAAGCTATAATATTGTTATTACCTCTGCCATCTCATCCTGGTTCATGCCCAGGACATCCTACATGAGATGGTAGATTCACAGATAAGCTATAATATTGTTATTACCTCCGCCATCTCATCCTGGTTCATGCCCAGGACATCCTTCATGAATTGGTAGGATTCACAGATAAGCTATGATTTTGTTATTACCTCCGCCATCTCATCCTGGTTCATGCCCAGGACATCCTTCATGACGTGGTAGGATTCACAGATAAGCTATACTATTGTTATTACCTCCGCCATCTCATCCTGGTTCATGCCCAGGACATCCTTCATGAGATGGTAGGATTCACAGATAAGCTATAATATTGTTATTACCTGCGCCATCTCATCCTGGTTCATGCCCAGGACATCCTTCATGAGGTGGTAGGATTCACAGATAAGCTATACTATTGTTATTACCTGCGCCATCTCATCCTGGTTCATGCCCAAGACATCCTTCATGAGGTTGTAGGATTCACAGATAAGCTATAATATTGTTATTACTTCCGCCATCTCATCCTGGTTCATGCCAATGACATCCTTCATGAGATGGTAGGATTCACAGATAAGCTATAATATTGTTATTACCTCCGTCATCTCATCCTGGTTAATTCCCAGGACATCCTTCATGAGATGGTAGGATTCACAGATAAGCTATAATATTGTTATTACCTCCGCCATCTCATCCTGGTTCATGCCCAGGACATCCTTCATGAGATGGTAGGGTTCACAGATAAGCTATACTATTGTTATTACCTCCGCCATCTCATCCTGGTTCATGCCCAGGACATCCTTCATGAATTGGCAGGATTCACAGATAAGCTATAATATTGTTATTACCTCCGCCATCTCATCCTGGTTCATGCCCAAGACATCCTTCATGAGATGGTAGGATTCACAGATACGCTATACTATTGTTATTACCTGCGCCATCTCATCCTGGTTCATACCCAGGACATCCTTCATGAGATGGTAGGATTCACAGATAAGCTATAATATTGTTATTACCTGCGCCATCTCATCCTGGTTCATGCCCAGGACATCCTTCATGAGGTGGTAGGATTCACAGATAAGCTATACTATTGTTATTACCTGCGCCATCTCATCCTGGTTCATGCCCAGGACATCCTTCATGAGGTGGTAGGATTCACAGATAAGCTATAATATTGTTATTACTTCCGCCATCTCATCCTGGTTCATGCCCAGGACATCCTTCATGAGATGGTAGGATTCACAGATAAGCTATAATATTGTTATTACCTCCGCCATCTCATCCTGGTTCATTCCCAGTACATCCTTCATGAGATGGTAGGATTCACAGATAAGCTATAATATTGTTATTACCTCCGCCATCTCATCCTGGTTCATGCCCAGGACATCCTTCATGAGATGGTAGGGTTCACAGATAAACTATACTATTGTTATTACCTCCGCCATCTCATCCTGGTTCATGCCCAGGACATCCTTCATGAATTGGCAGGATTCACAGATAAGCGATAATATTGTTATTACCTCCGCCATCTCATCCTGGTTCATGCCCAAGACATCATTCATGAGATGGTAGGATTCACAGATACGCTATTTTATTGTTATTACCTGCGCCATCTCATCCTGGTTCATGCCCAGGACATCCTTCATGAGATGGTAGGATTCACAGATAAGCTATAATATTGTTATTACCTCTGCCGTCTTATCCTGGTTCATGCCCAGCACATCCTTCATGAGATGGTAGGATTCACAGATAAGCTATAATATTGTTATTACCTCCGCCATCTCATCCTGGTTCATGCCCAGGACATCCTTCATGATATGGCAGGATTCACAGATAAGCTATAATATTGTTATTACCTCCGCCATCTCATCACGGTTCATTCCCAGGACATCCTTCATGAGATGGTAGGATTCACAGAGAAGCTATAATATTGTTATTACCTCCGCCATCTCATCCTGGTTCATGCCTAGGACATCCTTCATGAGATGGAAGGATTCACATATAAGCTATACTATTGTTATTACCTCCGCCATCTCATCCTGGTTCATGCCCAGGACATCCTTCATGAGATGGTAGGGTTCACAGATAAGCTATAATATTGTTATTACCTCCGCCTTCTCATCCTGGTTCATGCCCAGGACATCCTTCATGAGATGGTAGGATTCACAGATAAGCTATAATATTGTTATTACCTGCGCCATCTCATCCTAGTTCATGCCCAGGACATCCTTCATGAGGTGGTAGGATTCACAGATAGGCTATAATATTGTTATTACCTCCGCCATCTCATCCTGGTTCATGCCCAGGACATCCTTCATGAGATGGTAGGATTCACAGATAAGCTATAATATTGTTATTACCTCCGCCATCTCATCCTCGTTCATGCCAAGGACATCCTACATGAAATGGTAGGGTTCACAGATAAGTTATAATATTGTTATTACCTCCGCCATCTCATCCTGGTTCATGCCCAGGACATCCTTCATGAGATGGTAGGATTCACAGATAAGCTATAATATAGTTATTACCTCCGCCATCTCATCCTGGTTCATGCCCAGGACATCCTTCATTAGATGGTAAGATTCACAGATAAGCTATAATATTGTTATTACCTCCGCCATCTCATCCTGGTTCATGCCCAGGACATCCTTCATGAGATGGTAGGATTCACAGATAAGCTATAATGTTGTTATTACCTCCGCCATCTCATCCTGGTTCATGCCCAGGACATCCTTCATGAGGTGATAGGATTCACAGATAAGCTATACTATTGTTATTACCTCTGCCATCTCATCCTTGTTCATGCCCAGGACATCCTTCATGAGATGGTAGGGTTCACAGATAAGCTATACTATTGTTATTACCTCCGCCATCTCATTCTGCTTCATGCCCAGGACATCCTTCATGAGATGGTAGGATTCACAGATAAGCTATAATATTGTTATTACCTCTGCCATCTCATCCTGGTTCATGCCCAGGACATCCTTCGTGAGGTGGTAGGATTCACAGATAAGCTATACTATTGTTATTACCTCCGCCATCTCATCCTGGTTTATGCCCAGGACATCCTTCGTGAGATGGTAGGATTCACAGATAAGCTATAATATTGTTTTTACCTGCGCCATCTCATCCTGGTTCATGCCCAGGACATCCTTCATGAGGTGGTAGGATTCACAGATAAGCTATAATATTGTTATTACCTCCGCCATCTCATCCTGGTTCAAGCCCAGGACATCCTTCATGAGATGGTAGGATTCACAGATAAGCTATAATATTGTTATTACCTCTGCCATCTTATCCTGGTTCATGCCCAGCACATCCTTCATGAGATGGTAGGATTCACAGATAAGCTATAATATTGTTATTACTTCCGCCATCTCATCCTGGTTCATGCCCAGGACATCCTTCATGAGATGGTAGGATTCACAGATAAGCTATAATATTGTTATTACCTCCGCCATCTCATCCTGGTTCATGCCCAGGACATCCTTCATGAGATGGTAGGATTCACAGATAAGCTATTATATTGTTATTACCTCTGCCATCTCATACTGGTTCATTCCCAGAACATCCTTCATAAGATGGTAGGATTCACAGATAAGCTATAATATTGTTATTACCTCCGCCATCTCATCCTGGTTCATGCCCAGGACATCCTTCATGAGATGGTAGGATTCACAGATAACCTATACTATTGTTAATACCTCCGCCATCTCATCCTGGTTCATGCCCAGGACATCCTTCATTAGATGGTAGGATTCACAGATAAGCTATAATATTGTTATTACCTCCGCCATCTCATCACGGTTCATTCCCAGGACATCCTTCGTGTGGTGGTAGGATTCACAGATAAGCTATAATATTGTTATTACCTCTGCCATCTCATCCTGGTTTATGCCCAGGACATCCTTCGTGAGATGGTAGGATTCACAGATAAGCTATACTATTGTTTTTACCTGCGCCATCTCATCCTGGTTCATGCCCAGGACATCCTTCATGAGGTGGTAGGATTCACAGATAAGCTATAATATTGTTATTACCTCCGCCATCTCATCCTGGTTCATGCCCAGGACATCCTTCATGAGATGGTAGGATTCACAGATAAGCTATAATATTGTTATTACCTTCGCCATCTTATCCTGGTTCAAGCCCAGGACATCCTTTATGAGATGGTAGGATTCACAGATAAGCTATAATATTGTTATTACCTCTGCTATCTTATCCTGGTTCATGCCCAGCACATCCTTGATGAAATGGTAGGATTCACAGATAAGCTATAATATTGTTATTACCTCCGCCATCTTATCCTGGTTCATGCCCGGGACATCCTTCATGAGATGGTAGGATTCACAGATAAGCTATAATATTGTTATTACCTCCGCCATCTCATCCTGGTTCATGCCCAGGACATCCTACATGAGATGGTAGGATTCACAGATAAGCTATATTATTGTTATTACCTCCGCCATCTCATCCTGGTTCATGCCCAGGACATCATTCATGAGATGGTAGGATTCACAGATAAGCTATAATATTGTTATTAACTCTGCCATCTCATACTGGTTCATTCCCAGGACATCCTTCATGAGATGGTAGGATTCACATATAAGCTATAATATTGCGATTACCTCCGCCATCTCATCCTGGTTCATGCCCAGGACATCCTTCATGAGATGGTAGGATTCACAGATAACCTATAATATTGTTATTACCTCCGCCATCTCATCCTGGTTCATGCCCAGGACATCCTTCATGAGATGGTAGGATTCACAGATAAGCTATAATATTTTTATTACCTCCGCCATCTCATCCTGGTTCATGCCCAGGACATCCTTCATGAGATGGTAGGATTCACAGATAAGCTATAATATTGTTATTACCTCCGCCATCTCATCACGGTTCATTCCCAGGACATCCTTCGTGAGGTGGTAGGATTCACAGATAAGCTATAATATTGTTATTACCTCTGCCATCTCATCCTGGTTTATGCCCAGGACATCCTTCGTGAGATGGTAGGATTCACAGATAAGCTATACTATTGTTTTTACCTGCGCCATCTCATCCTGGTTCATGCCCAGGACATCCTTCATGAGGTGGTAGGATTCACAGATAAGCTATAATATTGTTATTACCTCTGCCATCTCATCCTGGTTCATGCCCAGGACATCCTTCATGAGATGGTAGGATTCACAGATAAGCTATAATATTGTTATTACCTCCGCCATCTCATCCTGGTTCAAGCCCAGAACATCCTTCATGAGATGGTAGGATTCACAGATAAGCTATAATATTGTTATTACCTCTGCTATCTTATCCTGGTTCATGCCCAGCACATCCTTGATGAGATGGTAGGATTCACAGATAAGCTATACTATTGTTATTACCTCCGCCATCTCATCCTGGTTCATGCCCGGGACATCCTTCATGAGATGGTAGGATTCACAGATAACCTATAATATTGTTATTACCTCCGCCATCTCATCCTGGTTCATGCCCAGGACATCCTTCATGAGATGGTAGGATTCACAGATAAGCTATAATATTTTTATTACCTCCGCCATCTCATCCTGGTTCATGCCCAGGACATCCTTCATGAGATGGTAGGATTCACAGGTAAGCTATAATATTGTTATTTCCTCCGCCATCTCATCACGGTTCATTCCCAGGACATCCTTCATGAGATGGTAGGATTCACAGATAAGCTATAATATTGTTATTACCTCCGCCATCTCATCCTGGTTCATGCCCAGGACATCCTTCATGAGATGGTAGGATTCACAGATAAGCTATAATATTGTTATTACCTCCGCCATCTCATCATCGTTCATGCCAAGGACATCCTACATGAAATGGTAGGGTTCACAGATAAGTTATAATATTGTTATTACCTCCGCCATCTCATCCTGGTTCATGCCCAGGACATCCTTCATGAGATGGTAGGATTCACAGATAAGCTATAATATAGTTATTACCTCCGCCATCTCATCCTGGTTCATGCCCAGGACATCCTTCATTAGATGGTAAGATTCACAGATAAGCTATAATATTGTTATTACCTCCGCCATCTCATCCTGGTTCATGCCCAGGACATCCTTCATGAGATGGTAGGATTCACAGATAAGCTATAATGTTGTTATTACCTCCGCCATCTCATCCTGGTTCATGCCCAGGACATCCTTCATGAGGTGATAGGATTCACAGATAAGCTATACTATTGTTATTACCTCTGCCATCTCATCCTTGTTCATGCCCAGGACATCCTTCATGAGATGGTAGGGTTCACAGATAAGCTATACTATTGTTATTACCTCCGCCATCTCATTCTGCTTCATGCCCAGGACATCCTTCATGAGATGGTAGGATTCACAGATAAGCTATAATATTGTTATTACCTCTGCCATCTCATCCTGGTTCATGCCCAGGACATCCTTCGTGAGGTGGTAGGATTCACAGATAAGCTATACTATTGTTATTACCTCCGCCATCTCATCCTGGTTTATGCCCAGGACATCCTTCGTGAGATGGTAGGATTCACAGATAAGCTATAATATTGTTTTTACCTGCGCCATCTCATCCTGGTTCATGCCCAGGACATCCTTCATGAGGTGGTAGGATTCACAGATAAGCTATAATATTGTTATAACCTCCGCCATCTCATCCTGGTTCAAGCCCAGGACATCCTTCATGAGATGGTAGGATTCACAGATAAGCTATAATATTGTTATTACCTCTGCCATCTTATCCTGGTTCATGCCCAGCACATCCTTCATGAGATGGTAGGATTCACAGATATGCTATAATATTGTTATTACTTCCGCCATCTCATCCTGGTTCATGCCCAGGACATCCTTCATGAGATGGTAGGATTCACAGATAAGCTATAATATTGTTATTACCTCCGCCATCTCATCCTGGTTCATGCCTAGGACATCCTTCATGAGATGGTAGGATTCACAGATAAGCTATATTATTGTTATTACCTCCGCCATCTCATCCTGGTTCATGCCCAGGACATCCTTCATGAGATGGTAGGATTCACAGATAAGCTATAATATTGTTATTACCTCTGCCATCTCATACTGGTTCATTCCCAGAACATCCTTCATAAGATGGTAGGATTCACAGATAAGCTATAATATTGTTATTACCTCCGCCATCTCATCCTGGTTCATGCCCAGGACATCCTTCATGAGATGGTAGGATTCACAGATAACCTATACTATTGTTAATACCTCCGCCATCTCATCCTGGTTCATGCCCAGGACATCCTTCATGAGATGGTAGGATTCACAGATAAGCTATAATATTGTTATTACCTCCGCCATCTCATCACGGTTCATTCCCAGGACATCCTTCGTGAGGTGGTAGGATTCACAGATAAGCTATAATATTGTTATTACCTTTGCCATCTCATCCTGGTTTATGCCCAGGACATCCTTCGTGAGATGGTAGGATTCACAGATAAGCTATACTATTGTTTTTACCTGCGCCATCTCATCCTGGTTCATGCCCAGGACATCCTTCATGAGGTGGTAGGATTCACAGATAAGCTATAATATTGTTATAACCTCCGCCATCTCATCCTGGTTCATGCCCAGGACATCCTTCATGAGATGGTAGGATTCACAGATAAGCTATAATATTGTTATTACCTTCGCCATCTTATCCTGGTTCAAGCCCAGGACATCCTTTATGAGATGGTAGGATTCACAGATAAGCTATAATATTGTTATTACCTCTGCTATCTTATCCTGGTTCATGCCCAGCACATCCTTGATGAGATGGTAGGATTCACAGATAAGCTATAATATTGTTATTACCTCCGCCATCTTATCCTGGTTCATGCCCGGGAAATCCTTCATGAGATGGTAGGATTCACAGATAAGCTATAATATTGTTATTACCTCCGCCATCTCATCCTGGTTCATGCCCAGGACATCCTACATGAGATGGTAGGATTCACAGATAAGCTATATTATTGTTATTACCTCCGCCATCTCATCCTGGTTCATGCCCAGGACATCATTCATGAGATGGTAGGATTCACAGATAAGCTATAATATTGTTATTAACTCTGCCATCTCATACTGGTTCATTCCCAGGACATCCTTCATGAGATGGTAGGATTCACAGATAAGCTATAATATTGCGATTACCTCCGCCATCTCATCCTGGTTCATGCCCAGGACATCCTTCATGAGATGGTAGGATTCACAGATAAGCTATAATATTGTTATAACCTTCGCCATCTTATCCTGGTTCAAGCCCAGGACATCCTTTATGAGATGGTAATATTCACAGATAAGCTATAATATTGTTATTACCTCTGCTATCTTATCCTGGTTCATGCCCAGCACATCCTTGATGAGATGGTAGGATTCACAGATAAGCTATAATATTGTTATTACCTCCTCCATCTTATCCTGGTTCATGCCCGGGACATCCTTCATGAGATGGTAGGATTCACAGATAAGCTATAATATTGCGATTACCTCCGCCATCTCATCCTGGTTCATGCCCAGGACATCCTTCATGAGATGGTAGGATTCACAGATAAGCTATAATATTGTTATTACCTCCGCCATCTCATCCTGGTTCATGCCCAGGACATCCTACATGAGATGGTAGGATTCACAGATAAGCTATATTATTGTTATTACCTCCGCCATCTCATCCTGGTTCATGCCCAGGACATCATTCATGAGATGGTAGGATTCACAGATAAGCTATAATATTGTTATTAACTCTGCCATCTCATACTGGTTCATTCCCAGGACATCCTTCATGAGATGGTAGGATTCACAGATAAGCTATAATATTGCGATTACCTCCGCCATCTCATCCTGGTTCATGCCCAGGACATCCTTCATGAGATGGTAGGATTCACAGATAACCTATAATATTGTTATTACCTCCGCCATCTCATCCTGGTTCATGCCCAGGACATCCTTCATGAGATGGTAGGATTCACAGATAAGCTATAATATTTTTATTACCTCCGCCATCTCATCCTGGTTCATGCCCAGGACATCCTTCATGAGATGGTAGGATTCACAGATAAGCTATAATATTGTTATTACCTCCGCCATCTCATCACGGTTCATTCCCAGGACATCCTTCGTGAGGTGGTAGGATTCACAGATAAGCTATAATATTGTTATAACCTCTGCCATCTCATCCTGGTTTATGCCCAGGACATCCTTCGTGAGATGGTAGGATTCACAGATAAGCTATACTATTGTTTTTACCTGCGCCATCTCATCCTGGTTCATGCCCAGGACATCCTTCATGAGGTGGTAGGATTCACAGATAAGCTATAATATTGTTATTACCTCCGCCATCTCATCCTGGTTCATGCCCAGGACATCCTTCATGAGATGGTAGGATTCACAGATAAGCTATAATATTGTTATTACCTCCGCCATCTCATCCTGGTTCAAGCCCAGGACATCCTTCATGAGATGGTAGGATTCACAGATAAGCTATAATATTGTTATTACCTCTGCTATCTTATCCTGGTTCATGCCCAGCACATCCTTTATGAGATGGTAGGATTCACAGATAAGCTATAATATTGTTATTACCTCCGCCATCTCATCCTGGTTCATGCCCGGGACATCCTTCATGAGATGGTAGGATTCACAGATAACCTATAATATTGTTATTACCTCCGCCATCTCATCCTAGTTCATGCCCAGGACATCCTTCATGAGATGGTAGGATTCACAGATAAGCTATAATATTTTTATTACCTCCGCCATCTCATCCTGGTTCATGCCCAGGACATCCTTCATGAGATGGTAGGATTCACAGATAAGCTATAATATTGTTATTTCCTCCGCCATCTCATCACGGTTCATTCCCAGGACATCCTTCATGAGATGGTAGGATTCACAGATAAGCTATAATATTGTTATTACCTCCGCCATCTCATCCTGGTTCATGCCCAGGACATCCTTCATGAGATGGTAGGATTCACAGATAAGCTATAATATTGTTATTACCTCCGCCATCTCATCCTGGTTCATGCCCAGGACATCCTTCATGAGGTGATAGGATTCACAGATAAGCTATACTATTGTTATAACCTCTGCCATCTCATCCTAGTTCATGCCCAGGACATCCTTCATGAGATGGTAGGATTCACAGATAAGCTATAATATTGTTATTACCTCCGCCATCTTATCCTGGTTCATTCCCAGGACATCCTTCATGTAATGGTAGGATTCACAGATAAGCTATAATATTGTTATTACCTCCGCCATCTCATCCTGGTTCATGCCCAGGACATCCTTCATGAGATGGTAGGGTTCACAGATAAGCTATACTACTGTTATTACCTCCGCCATCTCATCCTGGTTCATGCCCAGGACATCCTTCATGAATTGGCAGGATTCACAGATAAGCTATAATATTGTTATTACCTCCGCCATCTCATCCTGGTTCATGCCAAAGACATCCTTCATGAGATGGTAGGATTCACAGATAAGCTATACTATTGTTATTACATGCGCCATCTCATCCTGGTTCATGCCCAGGACATCCTTCATGAGATGGTAGGATTCACAGATAAGCTATAATATTGTTATTACCTCTGCCATCTTATCCTGGTTCATGCCCAGCACATCCTTCATGAGATGGTAGGATTCACAGATAAGCTATAATATTGTTATTACCTCCGCCATCTCATCCTGGTTCATGCCCAGGACATCCTTCATGAGATGGTAGGATTCACAGATAAGCTATAATATTGTTATTACCTCCGCCATCTCATCACGGTTCATTCCCAGGACATCCTTCATGAGATGGTAGGATTCACAGATAAGCTATACTATTGTTATTACCTCCGCCATCTCATCACGGTTCATTCCCAGGACATCCTTCATGAGATGGTAGGATTCACAGATAAGCTATACTATTGTTATTACCTCCGCCATCTCATCCTGGTTCATGCCCAGGACTTCCTTCATGAGGTGATAGGATTCACAGATAAGCTATAATATTGTTATTACCTCCGCCATCTCATCCTGGTTCATGCCCGGGACATCCTTCATGAGATGGTAGGATTCACAGATAAGCTATAATATTGTTATTACCTCCGCCATCTCATCCTGGTTCATGCCCAGGACATCCTACATGAGATGGTAGGATTCACAGATAAGCTATATTATTGTTATTACCTCCGCCATCTCATCCTGGTTCATGCCCAGGACATCATTCATGAGATGGTAGGATTCACAGATAAGCTATAATATTGTTATTAACTCTGCCATCTCATACTGGTTCATTCCCAGGACATCCTTCATGAGATGGTAGGATTCACAGATAAGCTATAATATTGTTATTACCTCCGCCATCTCATCCTGGTTCATGCCCAGGACATCCTTCATGAGATGGTAGGATTCACAGATAACCTATAATATTGTTATTACCTCCGCCATCTCATCCTGGTTCATGCCCAGGACATCCTTCATGAGATGGTAGGATTCACAGATAAGCTATAATATTGTTATTACCTCCGCCATCTCATCACGGTTCATTCCCAGGACATCCTTCGTGAGGTGGTAGGATTCACAGATAAGCTATAATATTGTTATTACCTCTGCCATCTCATCCTGGTTTATGCCCAGGACATCCTTCGTGAGATGGTAGGATTCACAGATAAGCTATACTATTGTTTTTACCTGCGCCATCTCATCCTGGTTCATGCCCAGGACATCCTTCATGAGGTGGTAGGATTCACAGATAAGCTATAATGTTGTTATTACCTCCGCCATCTCATCCTGGTTCATGCCCAGGACATCCTTCATGAGATGGTAGGATTCACATATAAGCTATAATATTGTTATTACCTCCGCCATCTCATCCTGGTTCAAGCCCAGGACATCCTTCATGAGATGGTAGGATTCACAGATAAGCTATAATATTGTTATTACCTCTGCTATCTTATCCTGGTTCATGCCCAGCACATCCTTGATGAGATGGTAGGATTCACAGATAAGCTATAATATTGTTATTACCTCCGCCATCTCATCCTGGTTCATGCCCGGGACATCCTTCATGAGATGGTAGGATTCACAGATAACCTATAATATTGTTATTACCTCCGCCATCTCATCCTGGTTCATGCCCAGGACATCGTTCATGAGATGGTAGGATTCACAGATAAGCTATAATATTTTTATTACCTGCGCCATCACATCCTGGTTCATGCCCAGGACATCCTTCATGAGATGGTAGGATTCACAGATAAGCTATAATTTTGTTATTACCTCCGCCATCTCATCACGGTTCATTCCCAGGACATCCTTCATGAGATGGTATGATTCACAGATAAGCTATAATATTGTTATTACCTCAGCCATCTCATCCTGGTTCATGCCCAGGACATCCTTCATGAGATGGTAGGATTCACAGATAAGCTATAATATTGTTATTACCTCCGCCATCTCATCCTGGTTCATGCCCAGGACATCCTTCATGAGGTGATAGGATTCACAGATAAGCTATACTATTGTTATAACCTCTGCCATCTCATCCTAGTTCATGTCCAGGACATCCTTAATGAGATGGTAGGATTCACAGATAAGCTATAATATTGTTATTACCTCCGCCATCTCATCCTGGTTCTTTCCCAGGACATCCTTCATGTAATGGTAGGATTCACAGATAAGCTATAATATTGTTATTACCTCCGCCATCTCATCCTGGTTCATGCCCAGGACATCCTTCATGAGATGGTAGGGTTCACAGATAAGCTATACTATTGTTATTACCTCCGCCATCTCATCCTGGTTCATGCCCAGGACATCCTTCATGAATTGGCAGGATTCACAGATAAGCTATAATATTGTTATTACCTCCGCCATCTCATCCTGGTTCATGCCAAAGACATCCTTCATGAGATGGTAGGATTCACAGATAAGCTATACTATTGTTATTACCTGCGCCATCTCATCCTGGTTCATGCCCAGGACATCCTTCATGAGATGGTAGGATTCACAGATAAGCTATAATATTGTTATTACCTCTGCCATCTTATCCTGGTTCATGCCCAGCACATCCTTCATGAGATGGTAGGATTCACAGATAAGCTATAATATTGTTATTACTTCCGCCATCTCATCCTGGTTCATGCCCAGGACATCCTTCATGAGATGGTAGGATTCACAGATAAGCTATAATATTGTTATTACCTCCGCCATCTCATCACGGTTCATTCCCAGGACATCCTTCATGAGATGGTAGGATTCACAGATAAGCTATACTATTGTTATTACCTCCGCCATCTCATCCTGGTTCATGCCCAGGACATCCTTCATGAGATGGTAGGATTCACAGATAAGCTTCACTATTGTTATTACCTCCGCCATCTCATCCTGGTTCATGCCCAGGACTTCCTTCATGAGGTGATAGGATTCACAGATAAGATATAATATTGTTATTACCTCTGCCATCTCATCCTGGTTCATGCCCAGGACATCCTACATGAGATGGTAGATTCACAGATAAGCTATAATATTGTTATTACCTCCGCCATCTCATCCTGGTTTATGCCCAGGACATCCTTCATGAATTGGTAGGATTCACAGATAAGCTATGATATTGTTATTACCTTCGCCATCTCATCCTGGTTCATGCCCAGGACATCCTTCATGAGGTGGTAGGATTCACAGATAAGCTATACTATTGTTATTACCTCCGCCATCTCATCCTGGTTCATGCCCAGGACATCCTTCATGAGATGGTAGGATTCACAGATAAGCTATAATATTGTTATTACCTGCGCCATCTCATCCTGGTTCATGCCCAGGACATCCTTCATGAGGTGGTAGGATTCACAGATAAGCTATAATATTGTTATTACTTCCGCCATCTCATCCTGGTTCATGCCTAGGACATCCTTCATGAGATGGTAGGATTCACAGATAAGCTATAATATTGTTATTACCTCCGCCATCTCATCCTGGTTCATTCCCAGGACATCCTTCATGAGATGGTAGGGTTCACAGATAAGCTATACTATTGTTATTACCTCCGCCATCTCATCCTGGTTCATGCCCAGGACATCCTTCATGAGGTGGTAGGATTCACAGATAAGCTATACTATTGTTATTACCTGCGCCATCTCATCCTGGTTCATGCCCAGGACATCCTTCATGAGGTGGTAGGATTCACAGATAAACTATAATATTGTTATTACTTCCGCCATCTCATCCTGGTTCATGCCCAGGACATCCTTCATGAGATGGTAGGATTCACAGATAAGCTATAATATTGTTATTACCTCCGCCATCTCATCCTGGTTCATTCCCAGGACATCCTTCATGAGATGGTAGGATTCACAGATAAGCAATAATATTGTTATTACCTCCGCCATCTCATCCTGGTTCATGCCCAGGACATCCTTCATGAGATGGTAGGGTTCACAGATAAGCTATACTATTGTTATTACCTCCGCCATCTCATCCTGGTTCATGCCCAGGACATCCTTCATGAATTGGCAGGATTCACAGATAATCATAATATTGTTACTACTTCCGCCATCTCATCCTGGTTCATGCCCAGGACATCCTTCATGAGATGGTAGGATTCACATATAAGCTATAATATTGTTATTACCTCCGCCATCTCATCCTGGTTCATGCCCAGGACATCCTTCATGAGATGGTAGGATTCACAGATAAGCTATAATATTGTTATTACCTCCGCCATCTCATCCTGGTTCATGCCCAGGACATCCTTCATGAGATGGTAGGATTCACAGATAAGCTATAATATTGTTATTACCTCCGCCATCTCATCCTGGTTCATGCCCAGGACATCCTTCATGAGATGGTAGGATTCACAGATAAGCTATAATATTGTTATTATCTCCGCCATCTCATCCTGGTTCATGCCCAGGACATCCTTCATGAGATGGTAGGATTCACAGATAAGCTATAATATTGTTATTACCTCCGCCATCTCATCCTGGTTCATGCCCAGGACATCTTTCATTAGATGGTAGGATTCACAGATAAGCTATAATATTGTTATTACCTCCGCCATCTCATCCTGGTACATGCCCAGGACATCCTTCATGAGATGGTAGGATTCACAGATAAGATATAATGTTGTTATTACCTCCACCATTTTATCCTGGTTCATGCCCAAGACATCCTTCATGAGATGGTAGGATTCACAGATAAGCTATAATATTGTCATTACCTCCGCCATCTCATCATGGTTCATGCCCAGGACTTCCTTCATGAGGTGATAGGATTCGCAGATAAGCTATAATATTGTTATGACCTCTGCCATCTCATCCTGGTTCATGCCCAGGACATCCTACATGAGATGGTAGGATTCACAGATAAGCTATAATATTGTTATTACCTCCGCCATCTCATCCTGGTTCATTCCCAGGACATCCTTCATGAGATGGTAGGATTCACAGATAAGCTATAATATTGTTATTACCTCCGCCATCTCATCCTGGTTCATGCCCAGGACATCCTTCATGAGATGGTAGGATTCACAGATAAGCTATGATATTGTTATTACCTCCGCCATCTCATCCTGGTTCATGCCCAGGACATCCTTCATGAGGTGGTAGGATTCACAGATAAGCTATACTATTGTTATTACCTCCGCCATCTCATCCTGGTTCATGCCCAGGACATCCTTCATGAGATGGTAGGATTCACAGATAAGCTATAATATTGTTATTACCTGCGCCATCTCATCCTGGTTCATGCCCAGGACATCCTTCATGAGGTGATAGGATTCACAGATAAGCTATACTATTGTTATTACCTGCGCCATCTCATCCTGGTTCATGCCCAGGACATCCTTCATGAGGTGGTAGGATTCACAGATAAGCTATAATAGTGTTACTACTTCCGCCATCTCATCCTGGCTCAGGCCCTGGACATCCTTCATGAGATGGTAGGATTCACAGATAAGCTATAATATTGTTATTACCTCTGCCATCTCATCCTGGTTCATGCCCAGCACATCCTTCATGAGATGGTAGGATTCACATATAAGCTATAATATTGTTATTACCTCCGCCATCTCATCCTGGTTCATGCCCAGGACATCCTTCATGAGATGGTAGGATTCACAGATAAGCTATACTATTGTTATTACCTCCGCCATCTCATCCTGGTTCATGCCCAGGACATCCTTCATGAGATGGTAGGATTCACAGATAAGCTATAATATTGTTATTACCTCCGCCATCTCATCCTGGTACATGCCCAGGACATCCTTCATGAGATGGTAGGATTCACAGATAAGCTATAATGTTGTTATTACCTCCATCATTTCATCCTGGTTCATGCCCAAGACATCCTTCATGAGATGGTAGGATTCACAGATAAGCTATAATATTGTCATTACCTCCGCCATCTCATCATGGTTCATGCCCAGCACATCCTTCATGAGATGGTAGGATTCACAGATAAGCTATAATATTGTCATTACCTCCGCCATCTCATCCTGGTTCATGCCCAGCACATCCTTAACGAGATGGTAGGATTCACAGATAAGCTATAATATTGTTATTACCTCCGCCATCTCATCCTGGTTCATTCCCAGGACATCCTTCATGAGATGGTAGGATTCACAGATAAGCTATAATATTGTTTTATCTCCGCCATCTCATCCTGGTTCATGCCCAGGACATTCTTCATGAGATGGTAGGATTCACACATAAGCTATAATATTGTTATTATCTCCGCCAGCTCATCCTGGTTCAATGCCCAGGACATCCTTCATGAGATGGTAGGATTCACAGATAAGCTATAATATTGTTATTACCTCCGCCATCTCATCCTAGTTCATGCCCAGGACATCCTTCATGAGGTGGTAGGATTCACAGATAAGCTATAATATTGTTATTACCTCCGCCATCTCATCCTGGTCCATGCCCAGGACATCCTTCATGAGATGGCAGGATTCACAGATAAGCTATAATATTGTTATTACCTCCTCCATCTCATCCTGGTTCATGCCCAGGACATCCTTCATGAGATGGTAGGGTTCACAGATAAGCTATACTATTGTTATTACCTCCGCCATCTCATCCTGGTTCATGCCCAGGACATCCTTCATGAATTGGTAGGATTCACAGATAAGCTATGATATTGTTATTACCTGCGCCATCTCATCCTGGTTCATGCCCAGGACATCCTTCATGAGGTGGTAGGATTCACAGATAAGCTATACTATTGTTATTATCTGCGCCATCTCATCCTGGTTCATGCCCAGGACATCCTTCATGAGGTGGTAGGATTCACAGATAAGCTATAATATTGTTACTACTTCCGCCATCTCATCCTGGTTCATGCCCAGGACATCCTTCATGAGATGTAAGGATTCACAGATAAGCTATAATATTGTTATTACCTCTGCCATCTCATCCTGGTTCATGCCCAGCACATCCTTCATGAGATGGTAGGATTCTCAGATAAGCTATAATATTGTTATTACCTCCGCCATCTCATCCTGGTTCATGCCCAGGACATCCTTCATGAGATGGTAGGATTCACAGATAAGCTATAATATTGTTATTACCTCCGCCATCTCATCCTGGTTCATGCCCAAGACATCGTTCATGAGATGGTAGGATTCACAGATAAGCTATAATATTGTTATTACCTCCGCCATCTCATCCTGGTTCATGCCCAGGACATCCTTCATGAGATGGTAGGATTCACAGATAAGCTATAATATTGTTATTACCTCCACCATTTCATCCTGGTTCATGCCCAAGACATCCTTCATGAGATGGTAGGATTCACAGATAAGCTATAATATTGTCATTACCTCCGCCATATCATCATGGTTCATGCCCAGCACATCCTTCATGAGATGGTAGGATTCACAGATAAGCTATAATATTGTCATTACCTCCGCCATCTCATCCTGGTTCATGCCCAGCACATCCTTAACGAGATGGTAGGATTCACAGATAAGCTATACTATTGTTTTATCTCCGCCATCTCATCCTGGTTCATGCCCAGGACATTCTTCATGAGATGGTAGGATTCACACATAAGCTATAATATTGTTATTACCTCCGCCAGCTCATCCTGGTTCATGCCCAGGACATCATTCATGAGATGGTAGGATTCACAGATAAGCTATAATATTGTTATTACCTCCGCCATCTCATCCTAGTTCATGCCCAGGACATCCTTCATGAGGTGGTAGGATTCACAGATAAGCTATAATATTGTTATTACCTGCGCCATCTCATCCTGGTCCATGCCCAGGACATCCTTCATGAGATGGTAGGAATCACAGATAAGCTATAATATTGTTATTACCTCCGCCATCTCATCCTGGTTCATGCCCAGGATATCCTTCATGAGATGGTAGGATTCACAGATAAGCTGCATGTTCACGTACGCTATACCATTGTGCACCATCTTGACAAAGTGGCCAGCACCTGCAGGACCAATCTAAAACAAAAGTTATATAGATATTATTAGAAAACATATTGTTTGTTTTTGGTTTTATAACAAGAAAGTGGAAATTCCACAGGTTTTTGGGTTTTATTCAGTGATGAAATGAAAATTATTAATGCTCATAATATCCGGACAGAGAAAAGCACATATTACAAAATAACAAGTATGACCTTGAACTGAAAGTCAAGGTAAAACAAAAATGGTACGATTGGACATATTTTATGTACACTATACCAAATTGCTAAGTACCAACCTAAGAATATGTCCATAATATTCTCGTTGTTTTGTGTATTTTGAGCTTGATTAGAGATATGGTTAAACTGCAAAATAACGAGTGTAAATCGTCCGCTCTGATTGCATGAACATATTTTAAAACTTTTAAGTCAATGTGTTTTCTTAAAAATAAGTTATAACACTTATACAACTGGGTATATAGGATTTTATTAAGTACTTCAAATTAGTGAAGCTTTCGTTGTTCCTAATTCTAAAATATGCCAGTTAAAAATATTTTGACATCATGTTTTACTAGCATTACCACTACAAATGCGTTTGCAAAAGAAATTTGCGAAATATTTAATGTTAACGCTGAATTACAGTTACTTGAATTTCAAACAATATTCAATTTAAAAAAGGGTAATTTAAGATTATCCATATTTCATTTTTTTATAGACGGAAAAGCTGTGATAAATGGGTCAAATTTTTATGTTTCTTTCTATTATTTCATATCAATTTTAAGAATTTTATTTCTTTAAGCGATCTTTGACTCATGTTATGTGTTTTATCAGTATATTTCATGTTTTCATATAAAGGGAGGTTGACCCTCAAAAAGATGTAACAATTTAAACAAAAAATAAATGTTTTACAAACTATGGGTCAAAACAAAAAACTTGTCATATATCTATTCTAAAATATATTTAAAAGAAGAAAATTAGTTAAGATGCAAAAGTTGATACTTAGAAATTTTGTTCAGTGTATATGTAACAGCTGCGCAAATATGTAATCAATTCGTTTGACAGTATTCAAGTTATGTGTTGGAGAAACTGTAGGTCAAGGTCATGAAAACATTGGTATTGGTTGATAGCAATGACCTTATGTAACAACTGGGCAAATATCTAATCAATCTGCTGGATAGTATTCAAGTTATGTGTTTGAAAACTTGGACAAACTTCTTAACCAAAGTAAACCTTTTCAAGTATGTTTAACCTTGACACTTGTCACTCAAATAACCTGATTTTTCACTTTGAAAAATCTGACTAACCACCTAAGACAATTGTTAATCTAATAACTGGACTTTTTGCTAAAGGAAAATCAAGTTAATAAAAACCTTGCTAGATAATTTATATATCTAAGAAGAGTTCTAAATACCAGTCTGTAGCCTCTTCCTTTTATCATCATGATCATCATCATCACCATTCCCAACATCATTTTAATCCTCCTTATCATCAGCATCAACTTCATAATCCTCATCCTCATTATCAACCTCATCATCATCCTAATCCTCCTCCTCAACCTCATCCTCATTATCATCTTCAACCTCGTCATCCTCGTCATCCTCGTCATCCTCCTCCTCATCGTACTCCTCATCAACCTCATCATCATCCTCATCTTCAACCTTATCATCATCCTCATCATCCTCCTCATCATCCTCATCATCAACCACATCCTCATCATCAACCTCATCATCATCCTCATCATCATCTTCATCATACTCCTCATCAACCTCATCATCATCCTCATCATACTCCTCATCAACCTCATCATCATCCTCAACCACATCCTCATCATCATCCTCCTCATCATCATCCTCAACCTCATCATAATCCTCATCATCCTCATCATCATACTCCTCATCAACCTCAACCTCATCACCATCCTCATCATCATCCTCAACCTCATCATAATCCTCATCCTCCTCCTCATTATACTCCTCATCAACCTTATCATCATCCTCATCATCAACCTCATCCTCATTATCAACCTCATCATCATCCTCATCATCCTCATCATCATACTCCTCATTAACCTCATCATCATCCATATCATCATCCTCAACCTTATCATCATCCTCATCATCCTCCTCATCATACTCCTCATCACCTCATCATTATACTCATCCTCATCATACTCCTCATCCTCATCATACTCCTCATCCTCATCCCCATCCCTATCCCCGTCATCATTCTAATTTTCTCATTCTCTTATTTTGGTTGTTTCTGATTTTTCTTCTAATTTATTACCAATATTATTTTTTTTGGCAAAAAGGTTTTCATTAATTTTATATGAGATATATAATTCCTATTAATTGAACTAGTAAGTACACGCAGGTGTAATGAAGTGTGTGTATCAGATTTACGTTTCCTACTTACCCAATCACAGCAAGGTTCATCTTCTGATTTAGCGGAGATGGACTGAAATATGTTCTTTATGTGTTGCCTGTAACAGTATCATTCATGTTTATATCATGATATTTAACCTTACATGTGTTGAAAATGACGTAAAACACCATACAAACAAACAAACATCTTCTCATTTAGCTAAATGTTCATTCCTATATTTTCCTCATTCATGTGAAGTGCAGTGAAAACAAATTACTTTCATTTTAACATGATACGAGATGTAATATTTGACAAACCTATATGTATATTACCCATTCCAATGAGCGACTGATCATCTTGTCAGTCAATATTTTTAAGTGAAGATCGACTATAACTTTGGAAGTGATTTCCAAAACATTATGTTAAAAACGTACTTTTATTTAGTTATGATACATAAATGTTTTGCATTGAATTTCCCAAGTTAGCTAGTGCCCTCGGTAGCTCAGTGGATAAAGCTCGACTTTTAAGCTACATACCTCTGCCCCTATCTGGCACGTTTGATAATAAATGTTCATCCTTCATCACCCTCTGCGATTGCAGTCCTAACCTTACATAACCTTATTTGTGTAAACGATAATGGGTATCATAATGTTTCACCATTTTAACAAGATGGTAGAGGACCATAAGCTGCGGTATAGGCAAAATATTAGACCTATGACCTATGGTTCAGAGATGATGTTTTAAAGACTTTCCTATATAACTCTATGTAAAAATGTGATCCCTGGTGAGGCACCAGATTTGACCTTCAGGCCTAACAAAAAAATAGGTTTGTTTCTGGTTACCCGACAAGACCGTATTTGTTTACCCCCGACCCAAGTTTTTTTTGAGGGTGTGACCAAAATATTACTCCAGTACAACAAAAATGTGTATACATGGCAATATGCATAGAAGATGGTATCATGCGGATTAAGACAATTCACATTCATAGCGGCGATTTTCTTCCACCGCGGACGTGCCAAATTTGCGCCTGCAATTTTGTGAAATGTCACTCAACGCGGTGATGGTAAATTTTATTCCCCGCGATTAAAATATGGGTATTCTCGGCCATAATCGCGGCGACCCCCAGTGAGTACTCGCCGGTGTTTCACGGCAATTGAACTGACTTGATGTTCATTGTTTTCATTTTTAATTGCGAAATAATTGTTTTAAAAGAAATGTGTTGACTGTAACTTTTCATGTTTTATTTAGCCAAAATCGTTGTTAACAGAAGAAACGCAATATAAAACCATTATTTCTTAAATCTCTTGAAACAGCAACCGGGAAATCGGCGTTTGCCATTGCACTAATAACAATTATAAACATTTTGAATTTACTGTATTAATCCAGTAAATTTAAATTGTTTATTGTTTTATCTTGTATAGTCTGTATAACAAATAATTTACCAAACTTCGTCAATAAGTATGTCCAACATAATCAAAAGATTAATAAAATAAGCGATCTTCGAAGATTGGATAACAATCCTTAACCACGCTATTTTAAAAAAGCTGCACAAATTGCATATGAACAAAGATCGACAAATATACAAAAAGCGTGAAAGGCGTATAAAAAAAGAAACTGCACGAACGTCGGTCATCGTTTTTACATCGCAATTTCACACATCCTGGTTTGAGAACAAAACACAAAATAAAGCCATTAAAATGTGCTAAAAACACGATTCCTAATGCTCAATGCAGTCGAGGTTTTACCAGTTGTTGTTAACAAACATTTATAGAAAAGTTAAAAGAGATAATTTACTTTTGCTGACTTAATAAATCATTTAAATGTATTGTTATTGTCACAAACATTATCTAGACTGAAAAAAGAACCGCTTGATAATTGCGACAACGCTTTTATTTTGTTTACCGACTCGAGATTCTCCACGTTCATTTAACCTTTGAAGAAATTGTTTGAAAGAACACCAATTAATAGAAAGGTTATTTATTTGGCTTTCTAACCATGCATCTTATGTAAATATTCATTAAACAATACATGTAACAAAAACAATGAACACACGGTGATGTGTGTAAACGCTTTAAGAAAAGAAAAAAATACGATATATTTCCTTTCCAACTCGTGATTTTACCTATTTATTTAACCGTTATTTGGAATAAAATTATACCATTAGAAAGGTTATTTATTTGGCTTTCTGGCAATGTAAAATATATAAAAAAATCAGTAAAACAAGGATATATAATGTCTGTTTGCAATGTAGATGGGTGTGCTGTACATCAAGGCCTCTCGCATACCGCCACGATAAGCGTAGTAAAAATCAATAAATGCAGCGTATAATCGATAAACTTACCTGGACGACAAGTGTTCTCAGTTGAATACAGCGTTTGTACTGCCGTGTCATATCCCCCTCATATATAAAACCCTGTGTTTAGTAAGGGTTTATAATGGATTTTTTTCTGAAATATAAAACTGCAGGACTATATCCCACCTTCCTATATTTTCCTTCTGTTGGCATGCCAACCCGAGTTCTGGGTTGACTGCCAGATTTTGAATAACATTGAGAGATAACCACCCAGAAATCGTTCCTGTGAAGTCTTATGCAATTTCGCCCAGTGGTTTCACATATATTGTTTAAATGTTTACGATGACGACGGAAGACAACAACGACGGACGAAGTCTGACGACGGACAAAATAACGATAAAACATAGGTTTTATAAAATTTTACATAATTGACAACACAAAGGACTTCACGGTTTAAATAGCATAAAATAATCGACTTTACGGATTAGCATAATTTAAAAATGCATTAATTCTTGCGAACAGGTTCTTTGACACAAAACCCTTTCGCTTACCTGATGTGAAATAATATTGTGGGAGTTTTCGTGATAAAAACGGGGGTATATGCATGTATTTTGTTCATAATATGCGCAAAATTATAGTACGCTTCATGGATTAGCAATTTGTTCTGGTGCATTTTCAGAAGTTTTCCAAAGTGTTTACCAAAAGTACCAACTTTCACAAAAAAATAATATCAGTCGAGGGTAGAGTACATTTTTTGCGTTCGAATGCGCTTTCCTTGGTAGAAAATGGTTAAGAAATACAAATCTTATCGCACTCTGAAGCTTTCGATGTGGGAGAATGTTTACAATTTTTTTCTTCACGAATTAGCAATAATGACGTCATAGGTCATATGGTATAGTCACCCTGATTATTAGATCGGCGAATTTTAAAATAGGTCAACTATTATTTTTAAACAATGTTTTTTTCCGTTGGAACTCCCCTGCGATTCGCCGCGAAATTAACACCGAGAAACACGGCGATCACTTTCTTCGACATTGCATTTTCCAATTGCAGTGATTTTGACGGTCACAGGGAATGCCGGTGATGTTTGTCGGTGACAATCCGCAGTAAAATCGCCGGGACTTTCGTCTATAACTGAAAAACGGTCAGTTATCCACTTGGTACCATCTGTAAGTTTGTTATTACACTCCGAATTATGGACAGTGGATAACATTAAAAAAACAAAAACAAAAAAACATCCCTACCTGCCGACCCATCTGTTTTTGAGGACATAACCAGAAACAAACCTTCTTTTTTTTTTAGGCCTCACCATTTGAACAAACTCAATTTCTTTTAATTTCCCTAGCTAGCTGACATGTTTTTTCTTAAGCCCTTATTACCATGCTTTTTCTGATCCACCAGGCATAAGGGATGGCCCATATCTGGCCTCATCCTTCCCACCATTGACACCACTCCCCACAAACAGCAGCCCCTTGGCTTCCAGTTCTTTACACCGTCTCTGTAGATAAAACACAAACATGGAAAAACAGAAACGAAAAAATAACCACATGAAACTTATGGCTTTGAAAACTTTGTCAAAGCACGCACTAATTTAACATATATCATATATAAATGTTCGCATCATTGCAGTTCAATTAAACGATTATTTGCAACTTGCATGCAAAAAGTAGATACAAAAGCAAAACAGGGCCATCCTTAAAAAAAAATTGGTTTGCTGTGCTCCGACCCAAAAAGTTTTAGGTGGGTAGGCAGGTAGAGGAATAATTATTTTTACCCAAAGACAGTAAAAACCATAAGAAATTAAAAATAAAATAGCAACAACAAAAAAAAAGTTAAAAGAATTGCATTAAAAAGTTTTGGGTAGGGCTCTTTTTAGAGAGTAGGTCAAGCACAGCAAACTAACAGTTTTTTACGGATGGCCCAGGAAATATAGCATTCCAGGATCACAGTCAACCAAAAACACGCATAGAAACAAACAACAATTACAAAGATGAATAAAAGGAACGATATGAAATCATAAACATAAAAGTGTAACCATTAAAAAACATCATTCATCTTTCATAGAAACATCAACATTAAACCTTAGATTTATTTCTATCTTCATCTTTCATAAAACTTAAACTTTAGAATTATTTCTTTGAGTGTAAAAAATATTTTTTAGTTTACTTTTGCTAATTCGAGTATTTTCACATTTTTTTCTCGTTACAGTTGGACAAATCAAGCTAGCATTAACAGAAAAAGAAAACTGATTGGATTTTCTGGAATTTAAAAGTACTCTGATATCAGGTTAAATGAGAAGTATAAATAGAATACAAGAAACATAACTCTTACATTAGTATCTGTGTACTCTGAGTTTCCACCATCAATGAGTATGTCCCCTTTCTCCAATAATGGTACCAGCTTGTCAATGAAGCCATCTACCGCCGCCCCTGCCTTAACCACCAGCATGACCCTGCGGGGCTTCTTTAAATGGGAAACCATATCCTCCATTGACTTGGCACCTATTATTTTTGTCCCCTTAGCCTCATTCTTCAGAAAGTCTTCCAACTTACTTACTGTACGGTTAAATGCAACAACCTGAAATTATAGAAATAGTTGTTTCATTACACTGTCATGAAGACATTACAATGCTGTAATATTAGTCTGTGCTGCACAGACTATCTGACTATCTATACATGCCTTACAATCTGGCCCTTGAGAAAAGCTGATCATTTAATAAATAGCATGTCAAACACATTTTTCTATTTTCGTTTAATTGCAAAGTAAGCTATTTTATCATGTCGATCTGTATAATTCTGCTGAAAAACTGAGATAAAATCTTATTTCGGCAGTTACTTTGCTATCCTGTCAGGTGCACCTCTTTTGATGATGTCAGCACCAATTTAAAATGACGTCAGGGTATATTTGATGAAGTCTGGGTATTTTTGAACGGAAAGAAATGGAGAAAAAGGTAAAATAAATGATTTTAAACGATCAACATGATAAATAGAATATCATGATAGTGCCTGATCTCATCCAGTTTATCAGGTTCGGTACAAATAAAATGAAACCCTCGACACAGCCTCGGGCTTCATTTTTTCTCAGCCTCACCTGATAAACTGCATGATATTCTCTATTATAAAATAATTTCAGTACACTTAATACACTATACCCTATAGCAGCATCTTCTTTTTTTTTCAAATTGCCCTCTTCTAATACAAAGGATGAAAAATAAAATACTTGAAGCTCTACTGGCAGGTTCTAAAAGCTAGATCAGCATTCCAGTGAAGTTTCATGGAAATCAGTCAAGTAGTTTCAGAGGAGTAGTCGCTACAAGTTTTTACTATATCACTCTATGTAAACAAAGATGGCCGGGCAGCCATGTTTAATGTCGAATCAAAATGATTTTCGACAAATATCGACAACGTCATGTCATGCTGATCATTTTAGAAAAAGTCCCATATCAATATCACTTATAGTTTTCAAGAAGTAGTCGCTACAAACTTGTTTTTTAAAAATCTATTTTTAGCTTTGGCAGCCATATTTCACATCAACAAGAATTTTTGCTAGGATCAACTGGACTCCATGGACAACATTTCTGTAAAGTTTCATGAAAATCCATCCAGTAGTTTCAGAGGAGTAGTCACTACAAACAAGAGTTTACAGACAGACGGACGGACGACGGACACCGCACCACAGCATAAGCTCTGCTGATCAAACTGCTGATCTTTGATAAGTAGAGCTAAAAAAATACATTTTTGTTATACTTTAAAATATAGACTGACGTTACAAAATGCAAAACGAATGTGTGGTTTAAAATCTTTCTTACAGGTCTAGTTTTTTTCACAAACACAGTAAATTTGTGTTAGGCCAAAAAATTGTGTGTGGTTCCAGTTTCACAACCGACCCTGTTTTAAGTGCCAACCCTAAATATTTTATGCCAAAAAAACAAAAAAAGAAGTTTTTTCCAGATTATGTTTTCTATATGTTCTGTACCTGATATCAACAAATATATATTTAAGTTAGTTATTACATTTTAACAGTATTCATTCAGTTAGTAAAAAAATACAAAATTTAAAATAAAATATCTTCCCTACATACCAACCCTCATAATTTCTTTTTAGCAAGTAATAGGAACCACACATATAATGTTAACTGGCCTTATTAAAAAATAGTGTGACATTGGTCAATACATTACAAGTACCATAAACATTGCTCTTATCATACTAATCAATACGGACAAATACTGAAAATGGATAACTATGGTAGTGTGAAACCCCAGTCTTATGTTACAAAAGTATGAAAATGCTTCTGTCTTGTTGAAGTTATACATTGATGCATGTATTGTTTTTACCTTGCATTATATGCTTACATTGTTATATTTTGTTGCTTTATAAATGGCCATATTGTAAAAAAGACTTGTGTAAATGCTATGTCTTAATATGTTACCTTCTTGAAATAAAGTTATTATTATTATTATTTTATAACAGCAGCAGTATTTTTCAATCAATCTGGACTTAGTATAAAAGCAATTTGTAAAGTATAGGTTACGAAAAATTTCAGCAATGGTCTTTTTTAGCATGTAATAGAGAACATTTAATGTTGACTTCTTGTAACAACGCTATAAAGGTAACAATTCCGCTAAAGGTAACAACCGACGTTAAAGGTAACAATTCCGCTAAAGGTAACAACCTCCGTTAAAGGTAACAATTCCGCTAAAGGTAACAACCGCCGTTAAAGGTAACAAATCTGCTAAAGGTAACAACCGCCGTTAAAGGTAACAATTCCGCTAAAGGTAAAAATCACCTCTTCCGCTAAAGGTAACAACGCTAACGCTAAAGGTAACAACTTTTCATTTTAACGCTTAAGATAACTACTGTCTACGCTATAGGTAACAACGTTTTTCAATATCTACATTTTCAATGAAAATTTAGTTAACATGTTCTTGTTAGTTACTGAAGCACTTGATTCGCTTCCAACCGATGCGACCCTTATCGGCGTTGTTAGAGAGTGTGCTGGTCTCCTACTCGGACACGTGGATTTTCTGCAGGTTGGAATCCCATTGGATGCCCGTCTTGTCAAGGGAAAAAGTGTCGCTTCTTGTGGATGGCGGGAATGTGTGTGTGTGGATGGTTGCGGGTAAACATTTTAAATTTAGATGTGTTCTTCGTTATTTTACCATATATTTTAATTGAATAATTATTATGCATTGTTCGCAACAATAAGGAATATTGTCAAACAATTTATTTTGAACTCTGTGAGAAAAACCCATTTAGGATATATAACCTGATCGGGTTTATTTTACAATCATCACGTTCATTGATTTCTATATGTAGGGTCTATTATATCTCCATCGTACCTGACCTATCAGATACCTTATTTTTAAACCCAATACGGGTTTAAAAATAAGGTATCTGATAGGTCAGGTACGATGTCTTTCAATGATGTAGGAAATATAAATAGAGTTTATTCCACCATATGATAAAAGCAGTAAATTGAATTCAAATGAAGCTCTTTCACATTTGTTCTACATTATTTAAACGACCACTCATTTCTTTTACGTGGAATACCTAGAACTGTATTAATCCATGCTCAAGGATTGAACTCACGCCCAAAATGTATAAACCTGACATTTGACTGAATAGCCCCTAATTTCTTAGAGAGACAACATTGCGGAATAATTATGCATTGGTCCAATATAAATGCAACAGAGTCGATGAGCCCATTCTCCTTAGGAATAAGGGCTCGAGCTGGCTTGATAAATAAACCGCGACCTGGCTTCATTCATCGATTGATCTGTCATTTATTAGTGTATGGTATCTAGTTCATCAATTAACCATTACCGGTAGTACAGACTTACACAACTGAAATTCCTGTCAACCACGGTGCAGCGTGGGTGGTTTTGGCTCACATGATGGAGGTCGTGGGCTCGATCCCCAACCGGGTCACACCAAATACTTAACTTGTAGCTACATTGCTTGACACTGATGCTATAAGTGTTATGCTATAACTGGTCGGTCCGATGTCAGTTTAATGTGACTGGATGAGTTATGGCATGTGTCTACGAGATCCATATATATGTACTATTTATGCACACTGCATGTACTTAGCAAATTTGAGCATATTTGGCCCATTTTACTAATACACAGCTTTTTCAGTATACGACGGTTGATCAATAAATAACGAGAAATGCTAATATCTTTGTTATGATCATATCGATCTTACTCAAACTTTAGCTGGAAGTAGTTACATATATTAGCAATGTATCGCTAATTATTCCGGTTTGTAGCGACATAATGCTAAAAACTACGGTTGCTAAGGCAACGCTCAATATGCTTAGGCGGGGCATTTTGCAGGTTTTTCACCATTTTCACGCAATTTCAAACCCTTACATTTTTCATACTAGCGATTGTAATTTGATGAAAATTGTTAAGTATGGTCAATTAAGACTCGCCGTACTTGTGATGACGTCATACACGGGTTGTGACGTCATGCGTTACGTCACGCACGTGTTACCGTTCCATGGTGACAAAAATGGCGGATAACCAAAGGTTCGCGATAAAAAATTTAGTTTTGAAGAAAAAAGTAAAAGTGAAGTTGTTCGTGAGATTCTGTGTACTTTTGGTGAGCGTGCCATGTCAAAAGCTAGGATTTATGTATGGTATGACAGATTCAACAATGGATGGGAAAAGGCTGGTGATCTACCGCGAAGTGGGCGTAAAGTGACGTCGACGAATAATAAGAACGTTCAAAGAGTAAAAGATGTCATCAACAGCGACAGGCGGTTAACTGTCAGAGAAATATGTGATAAACTGAACTTGTCATATGGAACTGTCCATACAATCTTGAAGAAAAAGTTAAATATGAGAAAAGTGGCGGCACGTTGGATTCCAAAACTGTTAAATAGTGAACAAAAGAAAAGTCGAGTTGCAGCTGCTAGGAACTTTTTGCATCAATACAGTGCTTTGGGGTGTATAGAATCATTGGTAGTAAAGAATCATTTCCTGTTTAAATTCAGTTTTCTCAGCTCATATATTTTAGATTATTTTAAAACTTTCCAGGCTTGAAGATATATCATATAAGCATACATTTATTCAACGGTGACATTATTTGGGACATTTTTCTATGCAAAATGTATAACTACGTGCAACACCTCTCAGAAAAAATGATTCTATACTACCTGAATGAAGTGTGTTTTTGAAACGAAAAATTCATACTGTCACTATAAAATCAGAAATAAAGGTCTCACACCACTATTATCTCCCTTGAATACTCCTGCCCTACAGATGAAGGAGGTAGATAAAAAAAACAAGTTCGCTTTTCTACATTTTACAGGATACATTGATTTATCTTTACCAGGTTCTAAATCTACAGCATTTTAGGAAGAGATCCCAGAAAAATGCATGTTGATATAATATTTCTAGCTAATTCTGCCTCATTTTACACATCATGGGTCTAATCTCCACGGGGTTGTATTTTTGTCTAAATTCTGATAGGTGTCAGGCAAACATGAAATTAAAAAAAGTTCAATCTGGTAAATATTCGTTAAAAGTTAATAGCATGCAGATATTGGATCAATGAAGAATTTAAGCATACATACATGTTGCAAAATCTTTTTTATCTCTATGCCACGAACAAAAACATTACAATGGGACCCTATGGAAAATTAATTGTGGTGTGAGACGTTAATAGCAGAAGGCAAAGGTCTGCCGGTCGCAGAAGAAGCAAATGTTTATCGTCTTTCTACGACGTGGAAGGCGTTGTTCTGACACATGCAGTGCCCATTGGACAGACAATTAATTCAGCCTATTATAAAAAGGTTAGTAGTTTGAAATTTTAAAATCTTATTAAATATATTATTTATTGATAAAGAATTGTGATTTCATAGAACCCAGTTACATGTAGAAACTTTTTTTTCTGTTTTCAGGTTCTAAGTCGACACTTCCTGAGAGACATGCGTCGGAAACGCCCGGGGAAGTTCGACAATTTCATCCTGCACCATGACAATGCGCCACCTCACACCACAAGTCACATAGAACATTTAGGAATTAATATGTTAGATCCTCCTCCCTATTCGTCGGACTTGTCACCAAATGACTTTTACCTTTTTCCGACATTGAAACGGGATGTGCGGGGCGTAAAAATGATTTCATTTTCAGAACTCCGTACGAAAGTGTTGAATGTTCTGTACGAAATTCCTAAGGATGACTATCGTGATTCACTTTTCAACTGGGTATCCCGTTGGCAAAAATGTATAAATTTTAAAGGAGAGTATTTTGAAAAGTTTGTGATTGTTTCCCCCCTCCCCCCTCCCCCTCCCCTCCCCCTCCCCCACCCACACAGTAGGGCATATTGGGTGTGATCGTCAGGTTGATAAACGTTCAACTCAGATTTACGTTAAATAGCGCTTAAATGACGTTGCCCCGCCTACGGGTTTCATAGGTCGGCAAAAATGTTCTAAAAAATTCATTTTTCAATATATTTGCCCACAATTTCGTAAGTTTTCTCCTTATATATATATAAATATATGTATATACATATATGTATTTACCACTATATAAAATATTTCTGGAAAAAAATGTGTAATAACAAAGTTATAAGCATTTTCTCGATATTTATTGATCAACCCTCGTACATTCTTACATATTGAACGTAATATTCTGATTAAGAAAACATTTATGTTTTAATGTGTAACATTTTGTTGTGATTTAATCACAATAAATTATAATAAATCTCACGGCTGTTCATTTGACGAACTAACATCATTACATTGACCATCACAGTAGCAGACCAACTCACTCGGTAATTCTGGTCGGTAACAGCTGGGCCCGGTTTTATGAAACAACTTACGACAATTAGTTAATTTCTTAAATTCTTTACTTTGATTTACAATTCAAAAATGAATACGGTTTCATTTCATTTTCTTATACATTTGATATTGCTGCACATAATGCACAGATACTTGTCTACAGTGAATGCTTAGGTACAAAAATGTGAATAGTTTTAAAATTTGAGACTTATCGTAAGATGTTTAACAAGAGCTGTCGGAGAACAGCGCAGCTCGACTATTCGATTTTTCAGAGAATAATAAATTATATAGCTAGTATATATCATCAGAAAACAAGGCTAAAACAATGTGGGGTGGGGTTGGGGGGCGCAACATAGCTATGTGTAAGAATTGACCAAAACTATACAGAAATATGTAAAAAAAAAATATATATATTAAAAAAAATCGAGTTTTGGTTGGGGGTGGGTGGTGGGGGTGGTGAGGGCAACATATATGTGTGAGAAACCATGTAAGAATTCACCAAAACAACATAAACATATGTAAAAAATAAATAAAAATTCGAGTTTTGAGTGTTGATGGGAAACAGACACATTTTAAGGATTTGGGTTCCATGGGAGCCCAGGGGTTACAGGAAGCAAAATTACTTAAGCAGTCCTTAAGATAATGCTAAGATAATGTGCTAGGGTAAGAATTGTAAGAGATATAGACTTGTAAACACAGCTTACACGCAAAATTTGATGTGGAATGGGACACATTTTATTTGGGTTCCATGGGAGCCCATGGAATACAGGAACCAAAATTGCTTATGCAGCCCTTAAGATGATGCTATAAGGAAGCCCATGGCCAAATATGGTTGTGCTAGGATGAGGAATGTAAGAGATATAGACTTGTAAACACAGCTTACACGCAAACCTTGATGTGGGACGCCGACACCAACGCCGACGCCGACGCCGGGCTGATTACATAAGCTCTCTTATTCTTCGAATAGTCGAGCTAATAAAACGGGGCCCTGGGTTCGTAACATGAGGACATGACATTGTGTCCTTATCAATGTCAAAACCACACTATGTTGGGTCTGGCATATATTTAGCATGTCCTCTCCAAATCAGTAACTGATATGCACATTTGATAGATCAAGTAAAAATCTATCATCTGTTTAGGGGATGGTGGCAGGGAGTTACTTACTTCCTTGGTTTTAAACTCTAGTTTTCAAGTACTCTGTTTTATTCTCAACGTATTCAGAGACATACATTTATGAAACAAATAATTCTTAACCCTGTTCATCATTTCATTTGATGCCATTTTCTTGCCAATTTGAAAGGAAGAGCAACATGTGTCGCATTCTGTGAGTGTGCAAACCATCAGCAAGATCCGCTCACATTAACGTTTATCAACACTATCATGTATATGGATTAATATGGTCAAATCTAAATGCTTGCGAAGAATAGATTTTCCACACCCAAACACACTCTGTACAATTTGAATAATTGCCTTTCCGTCGAAAATGATGCTGTCCACTCCATCGATTTTTTTTCTTATGCTTTCCATGATATCGGCCTTTTTGTTGGCAACTATTTTTCCCTTTTTGTTGGCAACCATTTTCCCCTTTTTGTTGGCAACCATTTTCCCCCTTTTTGTTGGCAACCATTTCCCCTTTTTGTTGGCAACCATTTTTCCCTTTTTGCTGGCAACCATTTTACCCTTTATGTTGGCAACCATTTTTCCCTTTTTGTTGGCAACCATTTTTCCCTTTTGTTGGCAACCATTTTTCCATCATCACAAAACTAACTCAATGGTACAGGTGCATTCTCGAAAGTCAGAACTCTTTCCAGAGGCGTATTTTTCAATTAATGTATGGTCATTAGCCCTAAATACATCTCTTCCTCATTACTTAGCGATTTCACAGAATCTTACTATGTGTCATAGTCTTCTTTTAGTAAGACATCAACAAACCTTTAGTGAGCTCCTCCTGTCCTTCTTGTAAGAGGTGCTAAATTTGGCAGAGTTATTAGGCGATTATACAGGGGAAAATTTAGGGGTAAGACAAGATTGGAAAGTAATACACAACATTCATGACTGACACTGGATATTTCTTTCGCCAATCACATTCGCCAGTTGTTTTTTTATCGCCACTTTTATTATTTTGTCTCATTTGGCTCCATTTGCAAATCCCAGAGGAGGCCCTGCATTTTGAGTATTATAGGGCTGTAACACGTTTTTTAAAAATAATTTGCAGTATTGACCTATATTTTGGCCTCTTTTTTGAAATTAAGGACAATTATTTTTCTCTAAAAGGTTAAAATAATTAATAAATTGCTAAAACTTTGAAATTGAGCGCGTCATTTCCTGCATTTTGAATGCCTTTTAAATCACACTTTAAAGTGCAATTTTATAAGCAATATTCCTCTATATGCAGATAAAAGTACTGCAGTGCAGTAGTTGACAATTATATTTATTTACCAAACTTCAACAACACATATCCATTTGAAAATTGTATTCTGAACACCACATATCCACATAACTACAAAATTCAACAACAAATACTTTCCATTATCTCTACAAAGTTCAATAACACATACTTTCCATGTCACTGTCCAAATTTTTATTTATTTTTTTATTTATTTATTTATTTTTTATTTTTATTTTTTTTATTTTTTTTTATTTTTTTATTTTTTGAACGATTTTGAACCGGCCCAAATGCCATTTGAAGCGGTCATTTCGGCGGCCGGTTCTTATTGAGAACCCTGCATTAGATATAAAAAGTCAACAGAAAAAGTAGCATTCTAGGATGACAGTCAACCACAAACACACACACAGAAACAAAGAACAGCTTTAAAGATGAATAAAAGGCAAAATAAGCCATCACAAAGACAAAAGGGTTTGACAATAGGGCTACCACCTTGAAACAGTCAGTGGCTAAAAAGGGGCCGCTGGGGGTTTAAACCAGGCTCTAAGGTGCACCAAACCTCACTCTTACGCTATTGTATTGTCATCCCAATAAACGGGACACGGTAAATAAAGATATCCTCGACAGGTTATATTCTCTAACAAACACAGCAGCATTAATGGCAATATAAGAAAAACACATACATGATCATGTATTATATAATACAACAAGAGCTGTCGGAGAACAGCGCAGCTCGACTATTCGATTTTTCAGAGAATAATAAATTTATAGCTAGTATATACCATCAGAAAACAAGGCTACAACAATGTGGGATGGGGTTGGGAGCACAACATATCTATGTGTAAGAACTGACCGAAACTACACAGAAATATGTAAAAAAAAATAAAAAAAAAATCGAGTTTTGAGTGGGGTACGGGATGGGGGTGGGAGAGAGGCTGAGGTGGATGGTGTGGGGAGTGGGGCAGGTGAGGGCAACATATATGTGTAAGAAGCTATGTAAGAATTCACTAAAACAACACAAAAATATGTAAAAAAAAATAATTAAAAAATCGAGTTTGAGTGGGGATGGGGTAGAGGCGGGGGGTGGGGAGGGCAACATATATGTGTAAGAAGCTATGTAAGAATTGACCAAAACAACACAGAAATATGGTAAAACAAAATAAAAAAATTAGATTGGGGGGTGGGTGGTGTGGGGTGGGGTGGGGAAGGGGGCGGGGGGGAGGGGGGCGAGGCAAGATAGCTATGTGTAAGAATTGACAAAAACAACACAGAAATATGTAAAAAAAAAAAAAAAGAAGAAAAAAAAAAGAAGAAAAAATAAAGACAGAAATATGTAAAAAGAAAATAAATAAAAAAACGAGTTTCGATTGTGTGTTGGTTGGGGATGGGGGAAGGTGGGGGGTTGGGGTGGGGTAGTGTGTTGTGTGTGGGAGTGGGATGGAAGGGGGCAACATATATGTGTAAGAAGCTATGTATAAGAAATAACCAAAACAACACAGATATATGTAAAAACAAGAGGTCAATGACCTTGAAGCTCTACTGATTGATTTTGATTTCAGGAAGTAGTCGCTACAGACTTGTTTTTTGAAAAATTATTTTTAGCCGTGGCGGCACCAGAATTTCCGGCCGACCTGAAATTTTGCTAGGATCAATTAGACATCAAGAGCAATATTCCCGTGAAGTTTCATGAAAATCCGTCAAGTAGTTTCAAAGGAGTAGTCGCTACAAGTTTTTACTATATAACTGTATGTAAACAAAGATGGCCTCTGGCAGCCATGTTTAACGTTGAATCAAAACGATTTTTGACAAGGACCAACATCATGTCATGCTGATCATTTTAGAAAAAGTCCCATATCAATATCACTTATAGTTTTCAAGTAGTAGTCGCTACAAACTTCTTTTTAAAAATCTATTTTTAACTGCGGCGGCCATCTTGAATTTCTGGCCGATCTGAAATTTTGCTCGGATCAATTAGACATCAAGAGCAACATTCCTGTGAAGTTTCATGAAAATCCGTCAAGTAGTTTCAGAGGAGTAGTTGCTACAAGTTTTCATTATATAACTCTATGTAAACAAAGATGGCCGCTGGCAGCCATGTTTAACGTCGAATCAAAACGATTTTCGACAAGGACCAACACCATGTCATGCTGATCATTTTAGGAAAAGTCCCATATCAATATCACCTATAGTTTTCATGAAGAAGTCGCTACAAACTTGTTTTTTAAAAACCTATTTTTAGATCTGGCGGCCATCTTGGATTTCACATCAACATAAATTTTTGCTAGGATCAACTAGACTTCATGGGCAACATTTCTGTAAAGTTTCATGAAAATCCATTCAGTAGTTTCAGAGGAGAAGTCGCTACAAAAAAAAGTTTACAGACAGACGGACAGACAGAGGACAGACGGACAGACGGACAACGGACGCCGCACCACGCATAAGCTCTGCTGATCTCTGATCAGTAGAGCTAAAAACAATAAACATTAAATAAAAATAATCGTTCCGCGCGTGGGGCTTGGTGGGTTGGGGGTGGGTGGGGGGTTGGGGTGGGTTGGGGGTGGGTGGGGGGTGGGGGGTGGGTGGGGGGTGGGGGGGAGGGAGCAACATATGTGTAAGAATTGATCAAAAAACACAGAAATATGTAAAAAAAAAAAAAATCTAGTTTAGAGTATGTGGTGGGGGCTCGAGGGGGGGGGGGGGGGGGAGTGGCAGGGGGGGGGGGGGCACATGTTTAAGAATTGACAAAAGCAACATAGAAATATGTAAAAAAAAAAAATAGAGTTTCAAGTGGGGGTGGGGTGGGGTGGGGGGAGCGGGGGTGAGAGGGAGTGGGTTGGGGAGAGGGAGGAGACAACATATATGTGTAAGATTTGACTAAAAC